>CM064525.1:56952046-57102384 GCA_032716605.1 Paralithodes platypus
ATTTGTACATTTTTCGGTAGAAAAATGTCACGGCCTGAGGCCGGTTCCTTCTGAAATTACAGGCTCGCTATCGCTCGCCAGGAATAAATCGACACCTAAATGCACGAAAGGTCTAAATATTGACCAAAAAAAAAACATGTGGCGAAATGTCTCAAAATCGGCAAACTAATGGAAAGAACGTCTTAAAAACCTCAAAACTAATATGCTAAACCAGAGGGAGAAGGGGGTCCATAAAAAGCGAGTACTACCCCCTTAGCACATATGGGCCGTGGGAGGTCTTTTTTGGACCTCCCTTGTTTATCTCCACTTGTTTGTATAAAATCGTTTTCTAGGGCCGGAGCAAATTGTCAAAATGCGGCACAAGCTTCAAAGGGTTAATTATTTTATTTCTAAAGATACGGGAACAGTTCGTAGCGAGGTTGGTCCTTTAAGGGGAGGTTTCCACTTGAGGGATTTTTTTTTCTTGACTCCTTTCTCCCTCATGTATAGCCCCATTGCTTTTATATTTTTCAGACGTTCGCCCCATGATTTTGACGATTTTAAGAACTTTCGACCCATTTCTGTCAATTTTAAGACCTGTCGTGCCATTTAGGTGTCGATTTTATCCTGGCGAGCGATAGCGAGCCTGTAATTTAAGAGGAACCGGCCTTCAGCCGGGATATTTTTCTACCGAAAAATGTACAAATTGATCTTGAAAGGGGCTCAAGGGGGTGTAATCTTAAGCTTGATGGATACCTAGAGACCAAACTAAAAACCTCCCCTTAAGATCTGTGCCTCATAAAGTGTTCTTTCATTTGACATAAACATCAGTGTGCAGTTGGGTCCGAGTACATGGTTAGATTAATATCCAGTATGCGATCAATGGATATCAAATCGTAGTCATGTATTTAAGGGGAGATTTCCACTTGAGGGACTTTTTTTCTTGACCCCTTTCTCCCTCATGTTTAGCCCCATTGCTTTTTATATTATAAAACGTTTGCCCCATTAGCTTACCGATTTTAAGAACTTTCACCCCATAGTAAGACCTTTTGTGCAATTCAGGTGTCGATTTTATCCTGGCGAGCGATAGCGAGCCTGTAATTTAAGAGGAACCGGCCTTCGGCCGGGAAATTTTTCTACCGAAAAATGTACACATTTTTCTTGAAAGGGACTCAGGGGGTGTAATTTTAAGCTTGATGGAGGTCTAGGGAACAAACTAAATACCTCCCCTTAACCTATGTGGTATCCCACGCTCGAATCCCGGGAGGATCACAACTTCCATTAATTTTGTCGGGAGGTGTTTGGTGTTGGGAGTGAAATAAATACATTATATTATTTATATATATGCTTTGAGGACTAAATCGATAGTATAATTCCTATTAAGGGGAGGTTTTTAGTTTGGTCCCTAGATATCCTTCAAGCTTAAGATTACACCCCCTTGAGCCCCTTTCAAGATAAATTTGTACATTTTTCGGTAGAAAAATTTCCCGGCTGAAAGCCGGTTCCTCTTAAAATACAGGCTCGCTATCGCTCGCCAGGATAAAATCGACACCTAAATGGCACCAAAGGTCTTAAAATTGACAGAAATGGGTTGAAAGTTCTTAAAATCATCAAAATAATGGGGCGAACGTTTTAAAATTAGAAAAACAATGGGGCTAAACATGAGGGAGAAAGGAGTCAAGAAAAAAAAATCCCTCAAGTGGATATCTCCCCTTAAATACGTTTTGAAATGATTGTTTACTATTGCAGATAACAAAAAATATAAACATCCCCTTAAAGGTCGTGGTGGTGTTTGTTCCTGGTGCCGACACTACCGAGTCATTGTTTAACCTTAATATTTTTTTATCAAATCAATTAAAGTCACATTTCCTCTGTCACGTTCTACATTTTTGTTTGGCCTAATGACCTATTTCGGACTGTGTACATTATTTTTTTAGTACGGTTTCATCAATATATATATATATATAAACAATATATGTGTACTGTCATTATTTCATATATCATCACGTGTTAAGGGGAGGTTTTTAGTTTGGTCTCTAGATATCCATCAAGCTTAAGATTACACCCCCTTGAGCCCCTTTCAAGATAAATGTTTACATTTTTCGGTAGAAAAATTTCCCGGCTGAAAGCCGGTTCCTCTTAAATAACAGGCTCGCTATCGCTCGCCAGGATAAAAGCGACACCTCAATGGCACGAAAGGTCTTAAAATTGACAGAAATGGGTCGAAAGTTCTTAAAATTGTCAAAATAATGGGGCGAACGTCGTAAAATTAGAAAAGCAATGGGGCTAAACATGAGGGAGAAAGGAGTCAAGAAAAAAATCCCTCAAGTGGAAATCTCCCCTTACGATCCTGTGTATCGGGGGTGGAACTGTTTTTCAGATGCCTATTTACTAAGAAACATTGAACAATATCTGTTTAACCTAACCAAAACCTAACCTAACCTAATCTAGTGTATTAGTAGACTATTTATGAATGTAAAATGTTAGAATATATTGTAACATTACTAAATTATTGAGATATAAGTACTGGTCGTCCCGCTAAACAGGATTGTACCCGTCACATTCGTCTATATTGTTTGTATTTGGTTTATGAATATTCTCTTCCCGTTTTTTATGTCATGTTTACATATTTGTCTTTTCTATTTTCAGGTAAGGAAGTGAACGTAAACATTTTCAGGTAAGGAAGTGAACGTAAAAATTTTCAGGTAAGGAAGTGAACGTAAACATTTTCAGGTAAGGAAGTGAACGTAAACATTTTCAGGTAAGGAAGTGAACGTAAACATTTCGAATGACAGTGAGTATTGTGTGTAATGGGTCTCGTGTTCATATATATATGTTTCACGCATTTACGAAAGACACATAAATATACTTTAAGAATAATTATTGACTAAATATATTTGTCAAAAAAATCACACACACACATCTCTCACACAGTCACTCTCTCTCTCTCTCTCTCTCACACACACACACACACACACACACACACACACACACACACACACACACACATTACTATACATAATATCCTGTTATCCCTGCATGCATTGTTGTCCAAATAACAGTATCATAATTTATTCTCAGTGCGGCCATTGTTGTGTGAGAGTAATGTGGATACAATAAGAGATACTCAAGATTGTATGGTTTGCTATTTCAGGGCCTCTTTTTATTATTATTATTATTATTATTATTATTATTATTATTATTATTATTATTATTATTTTCAAGCATATTTTTGTTTGGAGAGTAATGTGGATAAACTAAGAGCTATACAAGATTGCACTGTTCGCTATTGTAGGGCCTTTTTATATATTTATATATACCGGTATATATTTTTTGTTTTTCTTTTTTTATTTTTTTTATTTTTTTTTTGTCAAGTATATTTTAGTTTGTAATGCCAATGAAATAAGGGTTACTCAAGATTGTGCCCATTGTTTACTTCAGGGCCATTTTTTGTGTTCGACTATATTTTTTTGTTTTGGAATGAAATATGGGATACTCATGATGATAGAACTGTGGGCTACTTCAAGGTCATTGTATTTATTTGTTTATTTGTTTATTTATGTATATAGTAATTTGTTGTCATGCATATTTGTTTTGTTTTAGAATGAAATATGGGGTCTTCAAGAGTAGTCCAGGGTACCTCAGAGGCATTATATTTATGCATCTATTCATTTAGTAATCCGAATAGTTAAATTTAATCTAATACACACATTATTAATAAGGAAGTAATGGCACGTTTCCATTATGTTCGCTACTGCTTCGAAAATTTAAGGCCACAATATGTCTCTCTCTCTCTCTCTCTCTCTCTCTCTCTCTCTCTCTCTCTCTCTCTCTCTCTCTCTCTCTCTCTCTTAAAACAAACACACACACACACACACACACACACACACACACGTTCAACTTGGTGTAAATGTTGCGTGCATGACATTAATCTTACCACACACACATACAAAAAGACAGACACACTGACAAGCAAGATTCTCTATATGTCCCTCAGTCCACCAGGATAACATGGAGTGGTGCAACGTGATCATACATACACACCCACACATACACATATATACCCACACAATCCACACATACACATACATACCCACATATACATACACATAGGCTACATACACACCCATACATATCCACACATACACATATATACCCACATATACATACACATAGGCTACATACACACCCATTCATACTCACACATACATACACATATACAGTATACCCACAAATACATGCACAAACATATCCACACATACACGCTCACACATACACACCCACACATATACATACCCACACCCACATACCCACACATACATACCCACACATACATGCACATACAGTATATGCCCATATCCACACATACATACACACAGATGTCCTTCAGCCTACCAGGACTACCACAAGACAACCCACACCGGTACAGCGTGAACGCACACACACACACACACACTCACACCCACACACACACACACATTGACATTATCCTGACATTACTTCACCCGGGGCTTCTCCCAGTATGTGTGTGTGTGTGTGAAGCATTTTTTCCAGTATGTGTACTGTACATTTGCGGTCATTAATACCTATAGCCTACATACATATTAATACCTATAGCCTACATACATATTCAAAGCTGTTTCGGTTTGAATTGAAGCTCCTTATTACCTGTTAATTGGATTTTGGAGGTTTTAATTTATTTTCGAGGCTTCAAATTGTATGGGTGTTTATGACCGTGACTGTACATAGCAGTGGATATACAGTCACGAACTATAATACCTGCACACCCATTGATATCTGTATCGATCGCCTAACAGTAAAATAGGTCTATGCCAGGGTAAATAGGTTCCTTGTGACCTCATCGCTTAACTACTAAAAAAAAAAAAAAAAAAAAAAAAAAAAATATATATATATATATATATATATATATACCGGTATATATATATATATATATATATATATATATATATATATATATATATCTGTATCGAACCCAAGTGATACAATCCAATGTTCGGTTACTGTTCTGATGGTGTAATGGTTAGAGCGTGTAAGTTCTGTGTGAGATATCCTACGTTCAAATCCTGGGAGAACCACATGTTTTCATTAAGGGGAGGTTTCTAGTTTGTTTCCTACTCCTCCAGCAATCTTAAAATGTCACCCCCTTGACCCCCTTTCAAGATAAATTTTTACATTTTTCGGTAGAAAAATGTGCCGGCCGAAAGCCGGTTACTCTTAAATTACAGGCTCGCTATCGCTCGCCAGGATAAAATCGACACCTAAATTGCACGAAAGGTCTTAAAATTGACAGAATGGGGCGGAAATTCTTAAAATCACCAAAACTAATGGGGCGAAACGTCTTAAAATCTCAAAAACAATGGGGCTAAACATGAGGGAGAAAGGGGGTCAAGAAGAAAAAAATCCTCAAGTGGAGATCTCCCCTTAAGTTCGTTTGAGGATTATTGGTGTTAAAAAAAAACATGTTAAAAATAATATCCCAGAGGCTTGATGAAGGTATTGAGGGATAAGCCTTTACAACGGCACCTCGTATCTACATTCTACTTTTCTTTTCTCTTCTTTTGCTTCACAACTAGGCTTTAAAGATTTAAGGGGAGGTTTTTAGTTTGTTTTCTACTCCTCCAGCAATCTTAAAATTTCACCCTCTTGACCCTCTTTCAAGATAAATTTGTACATTTTTCGGTTGAAAAATTTCCCGGCTGAAAGCCGGTTCCTCTTATATTACAGGCTCGCTATCGCTCGCCAGGATAAAATCGACACCTAAATGGCACGAAAGGTCTTAAAATTGACAGAAATGGGTCGAAAGTTCTTAAAATCGTCAAAATAATGGGGCGAACGTCTTAAAATTAGAAAATCAATGGGGCTAAACATGAGGGAGAAAGGAGTCAAGAAAAAAATCCCTCGAGTGGAAATCTCCCCCTTAAAGATTGGAATGGGAGGCCAGGTATTATGACTCATGTCTGTGCAGTATGTGGGACTAGGAAAATAATGTATATTACAGTCAGAAATATTATATACAATTGTGATACACTGACGCTATATTCTGAAACACAAAAACCTGTCCTCTCACGTTCTTGACGCAATTTTGAGCCTATTGGGGATACTTTAAAGCCTTTGTTACCATCAGGGGTATTGAGTAACCTTTAGTTTAGTTACTTCAACCTCTGCAGTTGTCTTTGAGTTAGCTGTGTTGAGCCTATTGGGGATACTTTAAAGCCTTTGTTACCATCAGGGGTATTGAGTAACCTTTAGTTTAGTTACTTCAACCTCTGCAGTTGTCTTTGAGTTAGCTGTGTTGAGCCTATTGGGGATACTTTAAAGCCTTTGTTACCATCAGGGGTATTTAGAAACCTTTAGTTTAGTTACTTCAACCTCTGCAGTTGTCTTTGAGTTAGCTGTGGGCAGAAAACTAATTTTGGAGAGGTAATTATAAGAGTGAGAGAACTCTATTTCTTATTGCTAATCTGGCAACCTCTGCGTCATAAAAACGTGAAAGGGCGAAGGGCGAGGTAGTTGCATTTTCTCTCTCATTATTTTTTGTTTTTATTTATTTTTTTATAAATAACTGCTCCCTCTCGGGCATAGGCTGAGAAACTGTACATCCAACCGTTACACATTAAACGGTGAAGCCCGTGAAGTCTCGTTCCAGTCTAGGGAGTGAGACATGTGAAGCACTCTCAGCTGCAACCAGGCCCTGCCATCTTGCCTTCGCAGGATGCATGGGGCTTAGTTGCCC
Organism: Paralithodes platypus; assembly: GCA_032716605.1. Taxonomy (NCBI): domain Eukaryota; kingdom Metazoa; phylum Arthropoda; class Malacostraca; order Decapoda; family Lithodidae; genus Paralithodes; species Paralithodes platypus. Next base: position 56,958,780 of record CM064525.1, read on the forward strand.
ACACATGGCTCAAAGCAGCCCCATCTCTGAAGCTGCCTCGCCCCAGTGCTTCACTGTCTCATTTCCTAGACTCGGACCCTCACTCCCAGAACGCCACCTATTAAGCAATTAACTCACTAGACATTGTCCCCCTGTAGCATAATATTATTTTGAATATGGGAATATTCATACAGTGCTATTTAATCAGGGAACAATGAGGGTATTTATTTGGCGTCTAGGTGGGCTTTGTGGTAATGCACTGATACTAGGTACAGCACAAATTCAATTCCAATACTATCTTCCCATTGACATATCGGGATTCGAACCCGGGTCCATTGGATTACCAGTCCAGTGGCAAGACCACTCTACCACACCTCCCCTAAAGTCCCATTATCTTTGACATTTTAAGACTTGTTCCATTAGTTTGGTGATTTTAAGACCTTTCGCCCCATTTCATTGTCAATATAAAGACCTTTCGTGCCCATTAGATGTGGATTTTTTTTCCTGGCGAGCGACAGCGAGCCACTAAGTTTAGAAGGAAAAGGCGTTCGGCCGGGACATGTTTCTACCGAAAAATGTACAAATTTATCTTGAAAGGGGGTTTAGGGGGTGTTTTTTCTTCTGAGCTTGATGGAGGTCTAGCGAGGAAACTCAAAAATTATATTAATAAATAAATATATTGATAACAAAAAAACAAGCACTACCCCCTTAACCCTTCCAGTACCGGTGCTGTCCTTTAAACTTCAAGGGCCTCCAGCTATTAACAGGCTTCGAACTGTCTCATTTGACCCTTTTTTCTATCGCCGATCTCTCTTAAGGGGAGGTTTTTAGTGTGTTTCCTAGACTTCCATCAAGCTTGAAATTACACCCCCTTGACCCCCTTTCAAGATAAATTTGTACATTTTTCGGTGGAAAAATGTCCCGGCCGAAGGCCGTTTCCTCTTAAAATTACAGGCTCGCTATCGCTCGCCAGGATAAAATCGACACCTAAATGGCACGAAAGGTCTTAAAATTGACAGAAATGGGTTGAAAGTCCTTAAAATCGTCAAAATAATGGGGCAAACGTCTTAAAATTAGAAAAACAATGGGGCTAAGCATGAGGGAGAATGGGGTCAAGAAAAAAAAATCCCTCAAGTGGATATCTCCCCTTAACCCTTTCTACTACCACCGGACCTTCTTAAACAGCACCAACTCACCTAAATAATAGCTGGCATAGAAATAGAAAGACGTCGCCGGTACAGAAGGGGTTAAGGGGAGATTTTTCCACTTGAGGGACTTTTTTTCCTTGACCCCTTTCTCCCTCATGTCTAGCCCCATTGCTTTCGAGATTTTAAGATGTTTGCCCCATTAGTTTGGTGATTTTTAAGAATTTCCGCCCCATTCTGTCAATTTTAAGACCTTTCGTGCCATTTAGGTGTCGATTTTATCCTGGCGAGCGATAGCGAGCCTGTATTTTAAGAGTAATCGGCCTTCGGCCGGGACATTTTTCTACCGAAAAATTTAAAAATTTATCTTGAAAGGGCGTCAAGGGGGTGAAATTTTAAGATTGCTGGAGGAGTAGGAAACAAACTAGAAATCTCCCCTTAAGTGCTTCCGTAACCCCATATCGAAGATAAAACAAGTGAGTGTTAATTTGTGATAAAGGGCTAAATATCATCCAGTTTCATTAAGATTTGTTTCTATTTTGTTCATGAAGGTTTAGGAAAACACTGTGAGTTTAGCATAAGGTGGCCTTAAACATTATAAGTTATCCAGGTCTGTGCATTCAACTTGCATTATAATTATTGAACAGCAACTCTTCAGTCTCATTTATTAAATACATTTTGCCTTTTGATAATTTTTTTTTTTTTTTTTTTTTTTTAACCTGTTATCATGTGCATTAGAGTCTGCACTATTAGTATTTCTTTTGTTCACCTCATCTCTAATTATATACCCATAAATCTAACCTCTAGTGACTTCAGGAAAAATTAGGTTAGGTTACAGTTGGGTGGGGTTAGACAGGTTTGGAAGGCATAAATCTATCCTCTGGTAGCTTCAGGGAAATTTAGGTTCCAGATGGGTGGGGGTAGACATGTTGGGTAGGTGAACAAAATAAGGTGTTGTTTTGTGTTGTGTTATAGACAAGGCCACTGCTTACCTGAAGGTGTCTAGGGGCGGGGGACATGAGTGGGACGTTTGATAGTTTTTTTTTTTTGGGGGGGGCATGCAAAAAGGATTATTCAGTCAGCGTAGGTAGATTGTTCAGTCAATGTAGGTAGATTGTTCAGTCGATGTAGGTAGATTGTACAGTCGATGTAGGTAGATTGTACTGTCAGTGTAGGTAGATTGTTCTGTCAATGTAGGTAGATTGTTCTGTCAATGTAGGTAGATTGTTCTGTCAATGTAGGTAGATTGTACAGTCGATGTAGGTAGATTGTTCAGTCAATGTAGGTAGATTGTACAATGTAGGTAGATTGTACTGTCGATGTAGGTAGATTGTACAGTCGATGTAGGTAGATTGTTCAGTCAATGTAGGTAGATTGTTCTGTCAATGTAGGTAGATTGTTCTGTCAATGTAGGTAGATTGTACAGTCGATGTAGGTAGATTGTTCAGTCAATGTAGGTAGATTGTACAATGTAGGTAGATTGTACTGTCGATGTAGGTAGATTGTACAGTCGATGTAGGTAGATTGTTCAGTCAATGTAGGTAGATTGTTCTGTCAATGTAGGTAGATTGTTCTGTCAATGTAGGTAGATTGTTCTGTCAATGTAGGTAGATTGTACAGTCGATGTAGGTAGATTGTTCAGTCAATGTAGGTAGATTGTACTGTCGATGTAGGTAGATTGTTCAGTCAATGTAGGTAGATTGTACAATGTAGGTAGATTGTTCTGTTAATGTAGGTAGATTGTTCTGTCAATGTAGGTAGATTGTTCTGTCAATGTAGGTAGATTGTTCAGTCAATGTAGGTAGATTGTTCTGTCAATGTAGGTAGATTGTTCAGTCAATGTAGGTAGATTGTTCAGTCAATGTAGGTAGATTGTTCAGTCAATGTAGGTAGATTGTTCAGTCAATGTAGGTAGATTGTTCAGTCAATGTAGGTAGATTGTTCAGTCAATGTAGATAAATTGTTCAGTCAATGTAGGTAGATTGTTCAGTCAATGTAGATAAATTGTTCAGTCAATGTAGGTAGATTGTTCAGTCAATGTAGATAGATTGTACAGTCAATGTAGGTAGATTGTTCAGTCAATGTAGGTAGATTGTTCAGTCAATGTAGGTAGATTGTTCAGTCAATGTAGGTAGATTGTTCAGTCAATGTAGGTAGATTGTACAGTCAATGTAGGTAGATTGTACAGTCAATGTAGGTAGATTGTTCAGTCAATGTAGGTAGATTGTACAGTCAATGTAGGTAGATTGTACAGTCAAAGTAGATAAATTGTTCAGTCAATGTAGGTAGATTGTTCAGTCAATGTAGGTAGATTGTACAGTCAATGTAGGTAGATTGTTTAGTCAATGTAGGTAGATTGTACAGTCAATGTAGGTAGATTGTACAGTCAAAGTAGATAAATTGTTCAGTCAATGTAGGTAGATTGTACAGTCAATGTAGGTAGATTGTACAGTCTATGTAGGTAGATTGTACAGTCAATGTAGGTAGATTGTTCAGTCAGTGTAGGTAGATTGTTCAGTCAATGTAGGTAGATTGTACAGTCAATGTAGGTAGATTGTACAGTCAATGTAGGTAGATTGTTCAGTCAATGTAGGTAGATTGTACAGTCAATGTAGGTAGATTGTACAGTCAAAGTAGATAAATTGTTCAGTCAATGTAGGTAGATTGTTCAGTCAATGTAGGTAGATTGTACAGTCAATGTAGGTAGATTGTACAGTCAATGTAGGTAGATTGTACAGTCAATGTAGGTAGATTGTACAGTCAAAGTAGATAAATTGTTCAGTCAATGTAGGTAGATTGTACAGTCAATGTAGGTAGATTGTACAGTCTATGTAGGTAGATTGTACAGTCAATGTAGGTAGATTGTTCAGTCAGTGTAGGTAGATTGTTCAGTCAATGTAGGTAGATTGTACAGTCAATGTAGGTAGATTGTACAGTCAATGTAGGTAGATTGTTCAGTCAATGTAGGTAGATTGTACAGTCAATGTAGGTAGATTGTTCAGACAATGTAGGTAGATTGTTCAGTCAATGTAGGTAGATTGTTCAGTCAATGTAGGTAGATTGTACAGTCAATGTAGGTAGATTGTACAGTCTATGTAGGTAGATTGTACAGTCAAAGTAGATAGATTGTTCAGTCAATGTAGGTAGATTGTACAGTCAATGTAGGTAGATTGTTCAGTCAATGTAGGTAGATTGTTCAGTCAATGTAGGTAGATTGTACAGTCAATGTAGGTAGATTGTACAGTCAATGTAGGTAGATTGTACAGTCAATGTAGGTAGATTGTACAGTCAATGTAGGTAGATTGTTCAGTCAATGTAGGTAGATTGTACAGTCAATATAGGTAGATTGTACAGTCAATGTAGGTAGATTGTTCAGACAATGTAGATAGATTGTACAGTCAATGTAGGTAGATTGTTCAGTCAATGTAGATAGATTGTACAGTCAATGTAGGTAGATTGTACAGTCAATGTAGGTAGATTGTTCAGTCAATGTAGGTAGATTGTTCAGTCAATGTAGGTAGATTGTACAGTCAATGTAGGTAGATTGTACAGTCAATGTAGGTAGATTGTTCAGTCAATGTAGGTAGATTGTACAGTCAATGTAGGTAGATTGTTCAGTCAATGTAGGTAGATTGTTCATCCCATGTAGGTAGATTGTTCAGTCAATGTAGATAGATTGTACAGTCAATGTAGGTAGATTGTACACACATATATCCTTGTATTGAGTATTGTTCACATGTGTGGGGAGGTTCCTCTCACACCGCTCTCCTAGACAAAATTGAAAGGAAGACCTTTCGTATCATTAACTCCCGTCCACTCACCAACTCTCTGCAATCTCTCTCTCTCCACCGCAATGTTGCATCTCTCTCGCTATTCTATCGCTACTATAATAATCAGTGTTCCTCGGAGCTTTCCCAGTGTATACCACCTTCTTTACGTAGGGCACGTGGTAACCGTCTTGCAACACAATCCCACCCCTTCTCTGTGCAACTCTCCAAACCAAGAGTGAAACGTTACTCTGTCTTTCTTCTATTCAATAGCTGAGCTCTGGAACTCTCACAGAATCAATCTTTCCCTCTTCCTATGACTTAAATTGCTTCAAACTCCGTGTGTCCAGGCATTTTGGCTCGAAGGTCCCTTGATTTTGGCCCTGTCACTCTTTCAACTTTGGGGAAGGCACTCGCTATAGGCAGTTCTGCCTTTTGCCTCCCTCACTCACATAGAACAAAAAAATATGTTATCTATATTCTTAATGCATCGGTAAACAACAAAATATAACAACAAAGCAAAACAGAACACATTAAAACTCACATAAAAATAATGTACATATGTAGTTTACAGCAGTATATGTAGGCCTATACAGTACACCGAACATAACAATAATGCCAAGGCTAACTGTCTTTGTACCGGTAACCCATAAAGGGGAGAGGGGCCGTTATATTTGATCATTTATGTATAATTTTATTGTTTTTGTTTGTTTCATCCCTAGACCTCCATCAAGGTAAACAAGAAACGCCCCCCAAGACCCTCCTTCAAGATACATTTGTACATTTTTCGATATAAAAATGTCCAGGCCTAAGGCCGGTTTTTCTTAAAATACAGGCTCGCCATCGCTCGCCAGGAATAGGCCTAAATCGACAGCTAAATGACACGAAACGTCTTAATATTGACAAAAAAAAATGGTGTGAAAGGTCTTAAAATCGGGAAATTAATGGGCGAACGTCTTGGAATCTGAAAACTACGGGGGTTAAACATGAGGAAGAAGGGGGGGACCTGAAAAGCTACCCATCTCCCCTTAATACCCCCCCCCCCCTCCCCCTACAGACCGGTCCTTGACGGGTTCTAGGTGGTTAATTGCACTTAGTATTAAGGGAGGGAGATGGGCAGTTATTCTGGTCCCCCTTCTCTCTCATGTTTAGCCCCACTATTTTTTGTTATAGTTGAAGACGTTCGCCCCATTAGTTTGTCGATTTTAAAACCTTTCGTTCCATTTCTATATCAATATGAAGACCTTTCGTGCCATTTAGGCGGTCGATTTTCTTCCTGGCGAGCGAAAGCGAGCCTCTAATTTTAAGAGAAACCGAGAAATTTGTCCTTTTTTTTTTTTTTTTTTTTTTTTTTTTTAAAGAGACAATGAACGGAGGAAGGAAAAACACAGATAAAACAAAAAGGTCCATGTGCCTAAAGGCATCCTCCATTCATAAAATGTTTGTAACAACTGGATTTAATCATTTGTAGATTGTAAGTTTGTGGAAAGCAATTAAAGGGAAGTGAATTCCAAAGAGTAGTAGCTCTGGGGATAAATGAATTCTGATAAGCAGAAGTTCTGCATTGTGGAGGAGAAAGTGTAAATTCATGGGCGCTCTCAGCTGCCCTAGTTCTACGGGGAAAGATGTGGAGAGGCGGCACAATTGAAGCAAGTTCCTCGGAACAATTGCTGTGAAAATATCTGTAGAATAATGCAAGGGATGCAAGAGATGTCTATCGAAATATGTAAAAAAATATCTTTTAAGGGGGGGGGGGGGAGTGTTATTTTAAGCTTTATGTCTAACGAGAAAACTAAAAAGTAAATTAATATATAAATAGACGCCCCAAAATAACCCACTGTCGCCTTAACCCTCTGAATATAATGCTGTCTTGATGGCGTAATGGTTAGTGCGCGGCATTTCGGTGTGAGTATCCTAGGTTCGAATCCTTGGCGTACCACATGTATTCATTAGTTAGGTATAATGTGCAAGTTAATGGGTGGGTTGGTGATAATATGAATCTAGCATTTCTGGCTATTACAAGATGATTTTATGCATTCTAGGGGTAAACTCTCTAGGGGTAAACTCTCTAGGGGTAAACTCTCTAGGGGTAAACTCTCTAGGGGAAAACTCTCTAGGGGTAAACTCTCTAGGGGTAAACTCTCTAGGGGTAAACTCTCTAGTGGTAAACTCTCTAGGGGAAAACTCTCTAGGGGTAAACTCTCTAGGGGAAAACTCTCTAGGGGTAAACTCTCTAGGGGTAAACTCTAGGGGTAAACTCTCTAGGGGTAAACTCTCTAGGGGTAAACTCTCTAGGGGTAAACTCTCTAGGGGTAAACTCTCTAGGGGTAAACTCTCTAGGGGAAAACTCTCTAGGGGTAAACTCTCTAGGGGTAAACTCTCTAGGGGTAAACTCTCTAGGGGTAAACTCTCTAGGGGTAAACTCTCTAGGGGAAAACTCTCTAGGGGTAAACTCTCTAGGGGTAAACTCTCTAGGGGTAAACTCTCTAGTGGTAAACTCTCTAGGGGAAAACTCTCTAGGGGTAAACTCTCTAGGGGTAAACTCTCTAGGGGTAAACTCTCTAGGGGTAAACTCTCTAGGGGTAAACTCTCTAGGGGTAAACTCTCTAGTGGTAAACTCTCTAGGGGAAAACTCTCTAGGGGTAAACTCTCTAGTGGTAAACTCTCTAGGGGAAAACTCTCTAGGGGTAAACTCTCTAGGGGAAAACTCTCTAGGGGTAAACTCTCTAGGGGTAAACTCTCTAGGGGTAAACTCTCTAGGGGTAAACTCTCTAGGGGTAAACTCTCTAGGGGTAAACCAGATGAGCAATAGCGAGCCTACAATTTGGGAGGAACTGGCCTTTGGCCGGGATATTCTTCTACAGAAAAATGCACACATTTATCTCGAAGAGGGGTTTTGGGGTATTTCATAAAGCTTGATGGAGGTCTAGGGAGGAAACTATAATATAGAAACAAATAAAAATAATAATAATAATAATATAATAAATAATAATAATAATAATAATAATAAATATATAAATAATAATAATAATAATAATAAATATATAAATAATAATAAATATATAAATAATAATAATAATAATAATAATAAATATAATAATAATAATAATAATAATATAAATAATAATAATAATAATAATAATAATAATAATATAAATAATAATAATAATAATAATAATATAAATAATATAAATAATATAAATAATAATAATACAAATAATAATACTAAATGATAAAAATAACAATAATACTAATTAATACAAAAAAATGTCTGAGTATAATAACAATAATAATAACAATAATAATAACAATAATAATTATGAATAAAAACATCTCTGATTACAAGAAGCCGCCGTAATCTATTTGTATTAACCCTTTCCAACATATGACGCGATTTTGAGCCTATTGGGGATACTTTAAGCCTTTGTTACCATCAGGGGTATTTAGAAACCTTTAGTTTAGTTACTTCAACCTCTGCAGTTGTCTTTGAGTTAGCTGTGGGCAGAAAACTAATTTTGGAGAGGTAATTATAAGAGTGAGAGAACTCTATTTCTTATTGCTAATCTGGCAAATGCGTGAAAGGGTTAATCCTCACTATTCACTTTTACTTGTCATGTGGCCTTTTTCCTGTTGGTCCGCCCGTCTTTTGAGGCCGCCCAGTTCTTGTCTAGGGTTTTACCATGAACTCTCTATATATACCGGTACTGTATATATATACAGTACATATCCTCCTGTCTAGCCTTCAGGGGGGCGGGGGGTTTGTGTGTGAGTATATGTGTGTTTTGTGTGTGTGTGTATGTGTGTGTGTTATCCTGTGTAGCCTTCAGGGGGCGGGGGGTTTGTGACGGAGTGTTTGTGTGTGTCTTGTGTGTGAGTATGTGTGTGTGTGTGTGTGTGTGTGTGTGTGTGTGTGTGTGTGTGTGTGTGTGTGTGTGTGTGTGTGTTATGCACCGGTATATGAGAGTATATTAAATATCTACCTGGATACACCACCTTATCTCTCCAATTACCATGAACTCTCACTCTCTCTATATATCCTCCTGTCTAGCCTTCAGGGGGCGGGGTTTTGTTGTGGGTCTGTGATGGAGTGTTTGTGTGAGTATATGTGGGTTTTGTGTTGGAGTGGGAGTATGTGCTTGTGGTGGTGTATGTGTGTGTGTGCATGTGTTTGTATACTTGAGTGGGAAAGTGTGTGTGTGTGTGTGTGTGTGTGTTAGGTATATGGGAGTATAATAAATATCTACCTGGTTACACTCCCTATATCTCTCTAACTACCATGAACTTTCACTAGTCTATATACAGTATATATCCTCCTCCTGTCTAGCCTTCAGTGGGCGGGGTTTTGTGGGTTTACTTTGGGGCTGATAGAGTGTTTGTGTGTGTCTTGTGCTCGAGTGGGAGTATGGTGTGTGTGCATGTGTATGTGCATGTGTTTGATGTGTGTGTGGGGTGTTTGTAATGTGCGTGTGTTGGATGTGTTTGTGTGTGTGCGGTGGTGTGTGTGTATTTGTATGTGCGTGTGTTCGATATGTGTGTGGGGTGTGTGTTAGAGAATGTTTTAATTATCTAGCTACCGACACCCCAACTCTATCTCGCCAATCATGAACTCCATATATATCACTACCTCTAACCTTCACTTCTTGAGGTGTTGGTTTTGTTGTGTGATTCAGATGGTGTGTGTGTGTGTGTGTGTGTGTGTGTTAAAGCAAGATAGAGGGATAGTGTTCTTAATATTAAAACACGACCACACACTCTTATTATCTCATCAACCAACAAAGCTCCCACTTTCATTTTCCCCACCCTATAATAATTACTCTCCTTCCTTCGTTAAGGGAGCCCACCTCGCTTCTTTTCTCTATCGCTCCCTCTCTCTTTAACTTGTATCCATTCGGCCCCATTCAACCTACTGTTTTAAGACGTTTACCCCCATCTAGGTGTCAATATTTTCCTGGCGAGCGGTAGCGAGCCAGCATATATATAGTTTTGTTTTGACAGCAAGCTAAATTTGTAAATTTTTCGATAGAAAAATGTCTCCGGCGAAGCCGTATTTCTCCATACAATGCTGGCTCGCTATCGCTTGCCAGGAAGAAATCGACCCCTGGATGGGGATAAACGTCTTAAAACAGTTGGCTGAATGGGGCCGAATGGATACAAGCCAGGGAAAGAGAGAAAAGGAGAGAAAGACAAAACAAAAGCCGGTGACCCCCCCTAAGCTGGCTAATTAGACGTTAATTACATTCTTCCTTTCAACATTACCTCTCTACCTTCCCTCTCTACCTTCTTCCTTTCAACATTACCTCTCTACCTTCTTCCTTTCAACATTACCTCTCTACCTTCCCTCTCTACCTTCTTCCTTTCAACATTACCTCTCTACATTCTTCCTTTCAACATTACCTCTCTACCTTCTTCCTTTCAACATTACCTCTCTACATTCTTCCTTTCAACATTACCTCTCTACATTCTTCCTTTCAACATTACCTCTCTACCTTCTTCCTTTCAACATTACCTCTCTACCTTCTTCCTTTCAACATTACCTCTCTTCATTCTTACTTTCAACATTACCTCTCTACCTTCTTCCTTTCAACATTACCTCTCTTCATTCTTCCTTTCAACATTACCTCTCTACCTTCTTCCTTTCAACATTACCTCTCTACATTCTTCCTTTCAACATTACCTCTCTACCTTCCTTTCAACATTACCTCTCTACCTTCTTCCTTTCAACATTACCTCTCTACATTCTTCCTTTCAACATTACCTCTCTACCTTCTTCCTTTCAACATTACCTCTCTACCTTCTTCCTTTCAACATTACCTCTCTACCTTCTTCCTTTCAACATTACCTCTCTTCATTCTTCCTTTCAACATTACCTCTCTACCTTCTTCCTTTCAACATTACCTCTCAACATTCTTCCTTTCAACATTACCTCTCTACATTCTCAGCCTGCATCAATTCCTGGCATAACTCATCTATTTTATTATTTCATATGTCAGATTCCGCGTCGCCAATTACTATGATTTTTTGTTCTCGCTTTCATATTCCATATCTTCTCTGTAAAATGCGATCGTTGTTTAGTTGCGTAAGATAATTATATGTTAAATTATTAATAGACCTTTCTCTCCTAATTAATTTCAGGAGACTATAATCACTCTTTCATTTCCTGTTGTTTATTATATACAATTACTAGTTAATTGGTATATATATATATATATATATATATATATATATATATATATATATATATATATACCGGTATATATAATTATATACTCTGTATATATGGCTTAGAAAGTTGCAATTTATCAAATGTGAACTTTGTAATGCACACAGTGTGTGTGTGTGTGTGTGTATAGTACCTGTGTCTACCTCCCGTCTAGCCCTCACCTTCCAGCCACCTAAGGTATCGCTGTGCCCCTTCACCACCCTCCACCACCACTCTCCAGCCTATCACCCTTCACCACCCTCCACCACCACTCTCCAGCCTATCACCCTTCTCCACCCTCCACCACCACTCTCCAGCCTATCACCCTTCACCACCCTCCACCCTCACCCTCCAGCCTATCACCCTTCTCCACCCTCCATCACCACTCTCCAGCCTACCACCACTCTCCACCCTCCCTCACCACTCTCCAGCCAACCAACCTTCTCCACCCTCCACCACCACTCTCCAGCCTATCACCCTTCACCACCCTCCATCACCACTCTCCAGCCTATCACCCTTCTCCACCCTCCCCCACCACTCTCCAGCCAACCACCCTTCTCCACCCTCCACCACCACTCTCCAGCCTACCACCCTTCTCCACCCTCTCCCACCACTCTCCAGCCAACCACCCTTCTCCACCCTCCACCACCACTCTCCAGCCTACCACCCTTCTCCACCTTCCACCACCACTCCAGCCTACCACCCTTCTCCACCTTCCACCATCACTCTCCAGCCTACCACCCTTCTCCACCCTCCCCCACCACTCCAGCCAACCACCCTTCTCCACCCTCCACCACCACTCTCCAGCCTACCACCCTTCTCCACCTTCCACCACCACTCCAGCCAACCACCCTTCACCCTCCACCACCACTCTCCAGCCTACCACCCTTCTCCACCTTCCACCACCACTCCAGCCTACCACCCTTCACCCTCCACCACCACTCTCCAGCCTACCACCCTTCTCCACCTTCCACCACCACTCCAGCCTACCACCCTTCACCCTCCACCACCACTCTCCAGCCAACCACCCTTCTCCACCTTCCACCACCACTCCAGCCTACCACCCTTCACCCTCCACCACCACTCTCCAGCCTACCACCCTCCACCACCACTCTCCAGCCTACCACCCTCCACCACCACTCTCCAGCCTACCACCCTCCACCACCACTCTCCAGCCTACCACCCTCCACCACCACTCTCCAGCCTACCACCCTCCACCACCACTCTCCAGCCTACCACCCTTCACCACCCTTCTCCACCCTCCACCACCACTCTCCAGCCTACCACCCTTCTCCACCACTCTCCAGCCTACCACCCTTCTCCACCCTCCACCCTTCTCCACCACTCCAGCTTACCATAATGTTGTCAGCAGCCACCACCACCAGTTGTTGTGGCTCCTCCTTCACCATCACTGTCTGTCCTCTTGTAAGGGGAAAGTTGATGGTGGTGTTAGGTGTTAGGGTCCTAAATACAGGCTCGCTATCTCTCACCAGGAAAAACTAGACCCCTAAATGGCACGACAATTTTTACGATTGACAAAGAAAAGGGACGAAAGGCCTTAAAATCGCCAAACTGGTGGACCAAACGTCTTAACATGTCACAACTAATGGGGCTAAGCATGAGGGATAAGGGGTTCCAGATTAAACAAAAACAAAAATCTTTAATCTAGTGGTTAAGGCCCCATTAATTGCTCTTTCCATTCACATATGCATAGCCTACGTGAGTTGCAGTTGGGATGTGTGTACATGCTTAGATTGATATGCAGGATTCGAAGTTGCATAATAAATCGTAGGCAGTGTCCACCATCCTTTAACTGTCTTCGTGGTGTGATGCATAAGGTGTTGATTTTCGGTGTGAGCGTCCTGGGTTCGAATCCACGGACTGCCACATGTGTTTGTAAATTTAATTAAGCCATTTTAGGAGTAGAGTTGGTTGTTGGAAGGAACATAATAATTAATAAAAGAATGTGTTTCGTGTTAAAAAAGAATGTGTTTCGTGTTAAAAAAAAAATCCATCAGTCCCACCAATCATATAAAAAAAAAACATAGACGATACGGCCGACAGATCAGGTTCCGTTCTAGCTTGGATTTCAACATCCCACACAAGACATTGCAATTTACTTCAGTTCTGTGATTGTGAGGGACGGGACTTGATTTCCTGACTGAACTCCGCTACCCTGTGTGTGTGTGTGTGTGAGAGTGAGTGTGTGTGTGTATATTATGTGTGAGAGAGAGAGCGTGTGTGTGTGTGTGTATGTGTGTGAGTGACCCCCCGCATGAATGTCAAGGCGGGGTGGCTCAAGAGGGCGGGGTGGAGAGGAAGGGAGGTGAGAGGAGGGGTGGAGAGAGGGATAGAGGGAGGAGATGATAGGAGGGGGGGGGGGAGCAGGGGAGGGGATGGGTGGAGGGAGGTGAGGTGAGAGGAGGGGTGGACGAGGCTGAACGGTTTAGACATTATAACACTCACTCACATAAAAAAAAAAAAAAAAAAAAAAAATCTGTTCCGACGTCTTCTGGGTTACTATGATATTCTGTTTCGGTTTCATTGTTATTGAGGATTTTGCTTGCTTTTGTCATGTTCGAGCAATGTATATTAGTTTGTCCCCTAGGCTAACCAAAAGGCCTTACCAGACTTCGTTGGACAACAACAATAGTGTTAACCCCTTCTTTACCGGATACGTCCTTTTGTGTTTATTCTGGCTACTATTAGACGATTTTATTCAGTTTTTAAAGGGCCTCCAGCAATTAACAGACTTCGAACTATCTCACTTACCCCTTTTTACCACCACAAATCCCTCTTAAGCTGCACAAGATCGTCTAAATGTAGCTAACATATAATACGTCGCTGGTACAGAAAGGGGTAAAGAGGGTTGAGTCAGTGTTGTAACCTTGGATAATAATAAACACCCATGAGTCCACAGTGATATTATACTCACAGGGGTAGCTTTAATTAAGGGAATAATGAACACCCATGAGACCACAGTGGTATGATACTCACAAGGGTAGCTTTAAGGGATTTTTTGTTTGTTTTTTTAATCCTACGCACTAATGATGGTTCCGTTAATCGTATTAAGGGGAGGTTTTTAGTTTGGTCCCTAGATATCCTTCAAGCTTAAAAATGACACTCCCTTAACCCTCTTCTAGATAAATTTGTACATTTTTCGGTAGAAAAATTTCCTGGCCGAAGGCCGATTCCTCTTACATTACAGGCTCGCTATCGCTCGCCAGGAAAAAATCGACACCTAAATGGCACGAAATGTCTAAAAATTGACAGAAATGGGGCGAAAGTTCTTAAAATCGACAAACTAATGGGGCGAACGTCTTAAATTATCAAAAACAATGGGGCTAAACATGAGGGAGGAAGGGGTCTAGAACAAAATCCTTCAAGTGGAAATCTCCCCCTCAAGGGATTTTTTTTTTTTTTTTAATACTACGCACTAATGATGGTTCCGTTATTCGTATTAAATACAGCAAAAAGTGTGTCCGGAAAATGTGTTGCCCTATTGCGATGTTCGGCCTTAAGGGGAGAGGTCCACTTGTGGGATTTTTTTCTTGACTCCTTTTCCCCCTCATGTTTAGCCCCATTGTTTTTCTAATTTTAAGACGTTTGCCCCATTACTTTGACTATTTTACGAATTTTCAACCCATTTCTGTCAATTTTAAAACCTTTCGTGCCATTTAAGTGTCGATTTTATCCTGGCGAGCGATAGCGAGCCTGTAATTTAAGAGGAACCGGCTTTCAGCCGGGACATTTTTCTACCGAAAAATGTACAAATTTATCTTGAAAGGGGCTCAAGGGGGTGTAATCTTAAGCTTGAAGGATATCTAGGGACCAAACTAAAAACCTCCCCTTAAGGTATTGGAGCTGTGGAGTTCGATATTTGGCAGAATGATCGTAGTCTATTTTTGTTTTCTTTTTGTCAAACTGATGTGTTTGCCTCCGTTTGTCTTTTTGTCTATAAACAAGATAACTAAAGTTGTCAACCGATTTTCACGAAATTTGATGGGCAGATGGGATATGCGCCAAGTACGAAGTGATTCAATAGGAGACGATCGGTAGAGTGCATGCATTCTCTCTCTCTCTCTCTCTCTCTCTCTCTCTCTCTCTCTCTCTCTCTCTCTCTCTCTCTCTCTCTCTCTCTCTCTCTCTCTCTCTCTCTCATCCTACTTTTCTATCCTTTCCTTTGCTATCGGATATGCCATCTCTACTAGAATTAAGTCCTGACCACCTCGTTTGGATCGTAAGGTCTGTGTGGCCAGCGTATCTATGTAAATCTCTCTCTCTCTCGCTCTCTCGTTTCATTATAGGTCAACTACACCCTATGCATTATATAGCGTGGCCTCCTTTCCAACACGTTCCTATATATATTTCATACTTGGGTTATGAAACGTATTGCACGCACATATAAACTCACGATATTTAACACACATGAACACGTACACTCACGCACACATACACACACACACACACACACACACACACACACACACACACACACACACACACACACCCACACACACACACACACACACACACACACACATATCCGTATTCTCTGGTCTCCCAAACTCTTCGGTAATTTATAATAACATGGATTTTGGCCGGAAGTGAGACAAAGAAGAAGATTGTTAAGACCGAGTCCACCCACTTGTTAGATCACTTCCGCCAGGGGTCACCAGCCTTCGGAGGTATTTTAAGACGTTTCGCCTCCTTATGTTGGCAATTGTAAGACGTTTTGCCCCCTTATATTTGCTATTAGGGGCATTTTACGATGTTTCGCTTCTTTATTTTGGCTATTTGAAGACGTTTTGCCCCCTTATTTTTGCTATTTTCCTTGGCCAGCGATAGCGAGTCTGTAACCGGCTGAATCCCGAGACATATTTTCTACCCTAAAAATGTACAAATTTATCTTGAAAGGGATCCGGGGACTGTTTTTGTATAGCTTGAAGGGGTATGTGGAGCGTTACTTAAGGGGAGATATCCACTTGAGGGATTTTTTTTCTTGACCCCTTTCTCCCTCATGTTTAGCCCCATTGCTTTTGATATTATAAAACGTTTGCCCCATTAGTTTAGCGATTTTAAGAACTTTCACCCCATATTAAGACCTTTCGTGCAATTCAGGTGTCGATTTTATCCTGGCGAGCGATAGCGAGCCTGTAATTTAAGAGGAACCGGCCTTCGGCCTGGACATTTTTATACCGAAAAATGTACAAATTTATCTTGAAAGGGACTCAAGGAGGTGTAATTTTAAGCTTGATGGAGGTCTAGGGAACAAACTAAATACCTCCCCTTAACTCTATCTGAAAATTGTACTATCCATGCAATTTATACAGTGCATTATATTGAAGCTCTTTATACAGTGCATTATATTGAAGCTCTTTATACAGTGCATTATATTGAAGCTCTTTATACAGTGCATTATATTGAAGCTCTTTATACAGTGCATTATATTGAAGCTCTTTATACAGTGCATTATATTGAAGCTCTTTATACAGTGTATTATATTGAAGCTCTTTATACAGTGCACTATATTGAAGCTCTTTATACAGTGCATTATATTGAAGCTCTTTATACAGTGCACTATATTGAAGCTCTTTATACAGTGCATTATATTGAAGCTCTTTATACAGTGCACTATATTGAAGCTCTTTATACAGTGCATTATATTGAAGCTCTTTATACAGTGCATTATATTGAAGCTCTTTATACAGTGCATTATATTGAAGCTCTTTATACAGTGCATTATATTGAAGCTCTTTATACAGTGCATTATATTGAAGCTCTATCTATCTATCTATTGCCTGACGCCGTGATCCCCGAAGGGGTGGCCACGAACGAACCGCCCCCATGCACCTCTGTCCCCAGTCAGTCGACGCCCCTCCCCCCAACCAGCACCACCTTCGTTCATGTACTTCCTCACTCCATCCTTCCACCTCATATTCGGTCTACCTCTCCCCCTGTCCCTCCACCTCACTCTCATACACCCTCTTAGTCATTCTCTCGCTTTCCATACGTTCCATATGGCCGAACCATCTCAAGTTGTTCCTTTTCACACTTTCCAGCACATCTACCTCCACACCACACCTCCTTCTTACTTCCTCATTAGTCTGTCTATCCCTCCATGTAACTCTGCACGCACTCCTTAAGTAATTCATTTCCACTGCTCTCACTCTTGGTCTGAGTCTCTCAACCAACGTCCATGCTTCGCTTCCGTAAGTCAGTGTCGGGATTACCACACTGTCATGCAAGGACTTCTTCACTTCCATACTGACCACCCTATTTCTTGTTACTGCTTTTAGCGTTCCTACAACCCTCTTCCCCTGTTGTACCCTCTCCCGCACCTCTTCATCCATAGTCCCATCTTTACTCAACACACTGCCCAGATACTTAAAAGAGTTGACGATCTCCATAGCCTGACCGTTCAGCTTCACCTCACACTCTGTGACTTCACCCCTTTCGAAGACCATAACCTTGCTCTTCCCCGTATTTACCTTCAAATTCCGTTTTTCGCACACTGTTCCAAACTCATTTACCAGACCCTGCAACTCCCATTCATTATCACTCATCAGAACTGTATCATCCGCAAACAGCAGTATAGGTAGCTTCCACTCAATTCCCTCCCTTTTCAGCGATACACCAACATCCACTGCTCTTGATAGTATTTCTTTCATAACTCCATCCATATATACAGTAAACAACCACGGGGACATCACACACACCCTGTTTCAAACCAACATTCAGGTCAAAGAACTCGCTCTGCTCACTCTCCACACGTACTGCCGCCTTTGCACCCTCATACATGCTCTTCACTGCTTTCAGCAACTTGCCCTCTACTCCGTATATTCTAAGTACTTTCCACAAACCTTCTCTATCCACTCTGTCATAGGCCTTCTCCAAGTCCATAAAGGCAACATACACCTTTTGTTTCTTCTCCAGATACTTCTCCACAACACAATTCAGGGTAAAAATCTGATCTACACATCCTCTTCCCTTCCTAAAAACCTCCCTGCTCGTCGCCTATCCATTTCTCCGTTCTCACTCTCACTCTCTCAATCACTACCCTACTGTATACCTTCCCTACTACGCTTAGAAGACATATTCCTCGGTGGTTACCACACACTCCTCTTTCCCCTTTGCCCTTATATAGGGGGACTATTATGCCAGTCTTCCACTCATCGGGTGCACTCCCCTTCTCCCATGCTAGTTTGCACATTTTCCATACCCATTCTATCACTATCTCACCACCATACCTCAACATTTCCCCACACACTCCATCTGTTCCTGGTGCTTTCCCCAACTTCACCCTTTTCATGGCTTCCCACACTTCTGACCTCCTGATCCCCACCTCCTCCTCCACTACTTCTCTTCTTCTCCCTCCCATACCATATCCAGCTATGTTTGCTGGCTCTTCATTCCTTTCATTTAGCAACTCACTGAAGTACTCCCTCCACCTTTCGACTCTCTCTTGCTTCTCGGCTAGCATTCTCCCATTCTTATCTTTCACACCCTTACTGTTTCCCTTGCTACCTTCCCTAACTTTCTTGACTTCTTTCCAGAACAGTTTCTTACTCTCCCTCCATTTTACACTCAGATTCCTTCCAAATTCCTCATCTACTCTTCTCTTACTTTCCTTCACTAGTCTCTTCACCACCCTCTTACTCTCCACGTACCTCGCTCGTTTCTGTCTCTCGGAATCTTCATTCCCTCTGCTACCCAACCACTCTCTATATGCTTTCTTCTTTTCTTCCACAGCTATTCGTACCTCTTCTGTCCACCATGCTGTACCTTTCACTCCCCTCCCTCTTCTCCTCACTCCACACACCTCCTCACATGCTGCACAGATCTCATCCTTAAAACACCTTGCTCATCTCCTCCACTTCCTCCATAACTTCCAGGTCGAACCCACCTAGTCGTCTTTCCACTGCTCTCCTGTACTCCTCCCTGATTTCCTCCTCCTGCAACCTCTCCACCCTCCTCACCATTCCACCCTCCTCTCGCCTCCCTCCCGCTCTCCTCACCCACTTCTTTTGTATCCTAACCTTAGCTACCACTACATAATGATCAGACAGACCCCCTCCAATACCCCTATACACCCTAGCATCCATCACAGATTTCTTCATTCGTTCATCCAAGCATACATAATCAATCAATGACTTTCGTTCCACCACTGTCTTATCCTTCATCGTCAACATCCGTTTCCACGTGTACCTGTGGATCATTCTGTGTCGGAAGAAGGTGTTGGCTATCCACAGCCTCCTCCCCACACATACGTCCACAAGTGCATACCATTCCCATTCACCTCTGATGGTACCCCCCACCCTCCCACCACTCCCTCAACTTTCCTATCACCCACCTTACCATTCATATCCCCAATCAGAAATATTCTTTCGTTCTTGTCAAACTTCTCCAGGCACGCCTCCACATTCATCCAGAACTCCTCTTTCTTTCTTTCAAGTATATCCTCTGTCGGGGCATACACGCATACAATCACCCACGTTTGTATTCCTACTTTCATTCTCACCCACACAATCCTTGAACCCACAGACCCATACTCTCTTACACATTCCTTCCATTTGCTACTTACAAACAAACATGCACCTTCTCTCCGTGTTCCTTCACTCACTCCAGCACACACACCCATTCCACACTCCCACTCTCTCACATCTGAACCTTTCCATTTGGTCTCTGTCATTCCACATACATCCAGCCTGGCATTCACTAACACTTCCAGAACCTCTCTCTCTTTTGTGCCATCATTCATGCCACTAACATTCCACGTAGCCATTCTCAGAATGTCCGAAGGCATGTCCTTAGTCGGTCGTGGTTCGTCAACGTTGGTTCCGTCCGCATCCGAGGCTGTTCGTTCGTTTTTCCTTGCTTCGATATTTGTTCCGGTGTATTATATTGAAGCTCTTTATACAGTGCACTATATTGAAGCTCTTTATACAGTGCATTATATTGAAGCTCTTTATACAGTGCACTATATTGAAGCTCTTTATACAGTGCATTATATTGAAGCTCTTTATACAGTGCACTATATGAAGCTCTTTATACAGTGCATTATTGAAGCTCTTTATACAGTGCACTATATTGAAGCTCTTTATACAGTGCATTATATTGAAGCTCTTTATACAGTGCATTATATTGAAGCTCTTTATACAGTGCATTATATTGAAGCTCTTTATACAGTGCATTATATTGAAGCTTTATACAGTGCATTATATTGAAGCTCTTTATACAGTGTATTATATTGAAGCTCTTTATACAGTGCACTATATTGAAGCTCTTTATACAGTGCATTATATTGAAGCTCTTTATACAGTGCACTATATTGAAGCTCTTTATACAGTGCATTATATTGAAGCTCTTTATACAGTGCATTATATTGAAGCTCTTTATACAGTGCACTATATTGAAGCTCTTTATACAGTGCATTATATTGAAGCTCTTTATACAGTGCATTATATTGAAGCTCTTTATACAGTGCATTATATTGAAACTCTTTATACAGTAAATAAGCCTTTGAAAGCTAAAGTCACTGAGAGGAAACTGGAAAACCCTGGGTACTCTTGCATGCTACACCCTGTTCCGAATATGTAGGCCAAAACTCTTGAACATTAAGGGGAGGTCTCCACTTGAGGGATTTTTTTCTTGACCCCTTTCTCCCTCATGGTTAGCCCCATTGTTTTTGAGATTTTAAGACGTTTGCCCCCATAAGTTTGGTTATTTTAAGAATTTCCGCCCCATTCTGTCAATTTTAAGACCTTTCGTGCAATTTAGGTGTCGATTTTATCCTGGCGAGCGATAGCGAGCCTGTAATTTAAGAGTAACCGGCCTTCGGCCGGGACATTTTTCTACCGAAAAATGTACAAATTTCTCTTGAAAGGGGGTCAAGGGGGTGACATTTTAAGATTGCTGGAGGAGTAGAAAACAAACTAGAAACCTACCCTTAACCTCTTTAACTCACAAAAGGCTGAACTTATCGAGCCAATATTTCTACCATTTAGGATGGTAGAAATGCCATTTAGATAATTACATATGAATTGAAATTATAATGATACTTAATGCGATAAAGCGATCAAAAATCAAAACAATAAAATATTTCCTTGTTACGTCATCAAATATTTTTCCCCGTAGAACTAGGGCAGCTGAGAGCGCCCATGAATTTACACTTTCTCCTCCACAATGCAGAACTTCTGCTTATCATAATTCATTTATCCCCAGAGCTACTACTCTTTGGAATTCACTTCCCTCGAATTGCTTTCCACAAACTTACAATCTACAAATGTTTAAATCCAGTTGTTACAAACATTTTATGAATGGAGGATGCCTTTAGGCACATGGACCTTTTTGTTTTATCTGTGTTTTTCCTTCCTCCGTTCATTGTCTCTTTAAAAAAAAAAAAAAAAAAAAAAAAAAAAATCAAATACGTTCTCTCTAAACAAGTACAACACCTGACGGAAAGGTGCGCAAAGAAGGTCAACAGGAAAGGGGAAGTGGGGGTATAAAAATGGCCGACAGTGATGAATAGAATGGGTGAAGGCAGGAAAGAAGGTTGGAGGGGGCGAGGTAGGGGGGGGGGGGGGTGCGGAGGGGTGTAGAAAATAAGAAGGTTGGAAGGGCGAGGTAGGGGGAGGGGGGGGGGGGGTGCGGAGGGGTGTAGAAAATAAGAAGGGCAGTCATCTATAGTGAGAATTCTGCTACCTCGAGCCTGTGTTAATGATTTCAATACGATCACGTTTTTATTGTATTTTGTATTGTTAATTTTGGCTCGAACGTTCCTTGATTTTGGCCCTGTCACTCTTTTAACTCATGGGGAGGCACTCGTCACAGGCAGTTTTACCATTTGTCTCCCTCATCCACATAGAAAAAAAAATCCATTCACTCTAATGAGGCCAACAATCCTAACCCTTAAGGGGAGAGGGCATATTTTTCTGGACTCCCTTCCTCATGCTTAGCCCCATTAGTTTTGATATTATAAGACGTTTCTCCCATTAGTTTGGCGATGTTAAGACCTCCTTAATGGGGGTCACCTGCTTTTGTATCCATTCGGCCCCATTCAGCCAACTGTTTTAAGACGTTTATCTCCATCCAGGTGTCGATTTCTTCCTGGCGAGCGATAGCGAGCCAGTATTGTATGGAGATATCCGGCTTCGCCGGAGAAATTTTTCTATCGAAAAATTTACAAATTTAGCTTGCTGTCAAAACAAATATATATATATATATTGGCTCGCTACCGCTCGCCAGGAAAATATTGACACCTGGATGGGGGTAAACGTCTTAAAACAGTAGGATGAATGGGGCCGAATGGATACAAGCCAAAGAGAGAGGGAGAGAAAGAGAGAAAAAAAAGGCGAGGTGGGGTCCCTTAATAGAAGTTAGCGTAATCCTCCCGACAGACGGGTAGCTATAAGGAGGGAGTGTAAAAATGTTGCCGGCGAAGGTTCACTGACAAACAATATAAGGTCAGTATATTAACCTTGAATGATGGGTGGGGAGAGAGTGAGAGTGAGAGTGAGTGAGTGAGTGGGAGAGAGTGAGTAAGTGAGTGAATGAGTGAGTGGATGAGTGAGAGAGAGAGAGAGTGAGTGAGAGTGAGAGTGAGAGTGAGTGAGTGGGAGAGAGTGAGTAAGTGAGTGAGTGAGTGGATGAGTGAGAGAGAGAGAGAGTGAGTGAGAGTGAGAGTGAGAGTGAGAGTGAGAGAGAGAGAGAGTACAAAGGAAATCAAGCAACACTGTACAGGTCCAGCGACCTCTCAAGGCTGTTTGCCCTCCAAAATACTGATGGTCAAGTGCCCAAACAGTAGTTTAGAGTGGGTAAGGGAAAAATGGAAAGGGAAGATTGCCCTGGGACAAATGTCCGTGGCAGGAAAAAGAGAGAGAGAGAGAGAGAGAGATAGTACAAAGGAAAGCAAGCAACAACAAATCTAGTTATCCTTACGGGGATGCTTGTACAACAGGAAAGGATAGTACAGTACAGTACAAAGTGGTGTTATTCCTTTGTAAACGCAGTTAATCGGGGGTTATGAGC
Organism: Paralithodes platypus; assembly: GCA_032716605.1. Lineage (NCBI taxonomy): Eukaryota > Metazoa > Arthropoda > Malacostraca > Decapoda > Lithodidae > Paralithodes > Paralithodes platypus. Next base: position 56,981,900 of record CM064525.1, read on the forward strand.
GAGATATTTATCAGTTAATCGGGGGTTATGAGCGATATATTTATCTAGATGATTTTTGGAAGCTTGAACAGTACAAGGTAGTCCATTAAAGAGAGAGAGAGAGAGATGTACATAGATTTACATAGATACACTGGCCACACAGACCTTACGATCCAAACGAGGTGGTCAGGACTTAATTCTAGTAGAGATGACATATCCGATAGAAAAGGAAAGTTAAAGGAAAGAGAGAGAGAGAGAGAAAGATAGAGAAAGATAGAAAGTTATATATAGTTACATAGATAGACAGACCTTGCGGTCCCTACTAGGTAATCCGGATTTAATACTAAAATAAAATTTGCTACAAAGTGGAAGCCAAGGATAGCAAAGCAGAAGACTCTCTCTCCCCACCCACCTCTTCCTCCGACCGTTGTTGCTTAACTTTTATATATTTATTTATTTATTTATTTTTATTTTTTTACCCATGTTACTCTCACCTCAAAATTATTGTCTAGACTTATTTTGAATGTGTCAATTGTCTTGCATTGTACCACTTTCTCTGGCAGTTTGTTCCACTCGATGACCACACTGTAGGTGGAGAAGTGCTTTGTGACATCCAGATTCCCCCTCCTGGTTTTTAATTTCATTCCATTTCCTCGAGTTAATGAACTATTATCTATTTGGAAAAGGGAATCTACATACATTTTGTCAAATCCCTGTAGTATCTTGAAACACTCGATTAATTGACCTCGCTATCTTCTTTTCTGAAGTGAAAAACAAATTTAATGTGTGTAGTCTTTCATGATAAGAGAGAGAGAGAGAGAGAGAGAGAGAGAGAGAGAGAGAGAGAGAGAGAGAGAGAGAGAGAGAGAGAGAGTGTGTGTGTGAGAGAAGGGTGGAGAGACGGGGGGGGGGGGGGGGGACTTTTTTCTTGCCCAGTTTTATTGTGTGTCTTTTTTAACCTCGCTGTTTCCTGGCTTTCCCGGTTAACTGTCTCGGGGGATACCGGAAGGCAGGGGAAGAGCGGCGGTGGCTGGAGGTTTTTTACCTTGTTTTATTATTGTGTGGAATGGGAGGCACTTTTTGGTCACTTTGGGTTCACTTTTTGGTAGGTTATTTCATGTATTTATTTTATGTATTTATTTCATGTATTTATTGTATTTCATGTATTTATTGTATTTCATGTATTTATTTGTTTTCTAGTTTCCTCCCTAGACCTCCATCACACTCATAAACCATCCATTAGATCCCCCTTCTAGATTAATTTGTACATTTTTCGATAGAAAAATGTCCCGGCTGAAGGCTGGTTCTTCCAAAATTACAGGCTCACTATTGCTCGCCAGGAAACAAAATCGACACCTAAATAGCACGAAAGGTCTTAATATTGACAAGAAAATGGGGCGGAAGGTCTTAAAATCGACAAACTAATGGGGCAAACATATTAAGATCTGAAAGCTAATGAGGCTAAACATGAGGGAGAAAGTGATCTAGAAAAACGACCCATCTCCCCTCCTTAAGGGGAGATTTCCACTTGAGGGATTTTTTTCATGACTCCTTTCTCCCTCATGTTTAGCCCCATTATGTTGACGATTTTAAGAACTTTCGACCCATTTCTGTCAATTTTAAGACCATTCGTGCCATTTAGGTGTCGATTTTATCCTGGCGAGCGATAGCGAGCCTGTAATTTAAGAGGAACCGGCTTTCAGCCCGGACATTTTTCTACCGAAAAATGTACAAATTTATCTTGAAAGGGGCTCAAGGGGGTGTAATCTTAAGCTTGAAGGATATCTAGGGACCAAACTAAAAACCTCCCCTTAATATTCTGTTGTTAAGGTGGTGTCACACGAGCGATTTTTCCGTCAATTTTTACTGGCAATTGTTGTCTGGCAGCTTCAAAATACAAGTTCCATAAGAATTAAACTACCTAACCTAATCTACCTTCGATCCAGGTTTCAGATTCCAATGACAAAATATCCCTCATTATCACCAGACAAAATTTGTTCGTGGAAAATTGACGGAAACGGCGCTCGTGTGACAGCGGCTTAAATTACGCTTGCAAAACATACACTCACCTACATTCGCACACACATGTCTACTTATGCAGTATACACACACACACATACACAAACACACACATTCACACATAAACTCCTGCATATACGCATCCACTCCACGCTTAAGGGGGGTGACCTGCTTTTTAAATTGTTCTCCTTTTCTCTCTTTCTCTGGCTTGTATCCATTTGGCCCCATTCAGCCTACTGTTTTAAGACGTTTATCCCCATCCAGGTGTCAATTTTTTACTGGTGAGCGGTAGCGAGCCAGCATATTTTTTATTTTTGTTTGACAGCAGGCTAAATTTGTAAATTTTTCGATAGAAAAATTTCTCCGGCGAAGCCGGATTTCTTCATATAATGCTGGCTCGCTATCGCTCGCCAGGAAGAAATCGACACCTAGATGGGGATAAACGTCTTAAAATAGTTGGCTGAATGGGGCCGAATGGATACAAGCTAGAGAAAGAGAGAAAAGGAGATCAATAAAAAAAAAGCAGGTCACCCCCCTTAACCCCATCTTTGCCGGCGACGTCTTTTTCATTTTATTCTAACTATATTTAAAAGCTTGTGTGTAGTTCAAGAAGGATCTGTGATAGTCAAAAGGGTTAGGTGAGGTAGTTCGAAGCCTATTAGGGTCCTTTCGAAACTGAACACAATTGTTTAATAATAGCCAGAATAAAGTTTATAAGACGTCGCCGGTAGAGAAGGGGTTAAGTTTCTATTGTGTTGCTTTAAAAAACGGCGTACAGTTGGCCTAATAAATGATGTCTCGGCACCAATTATATTTTGATCAATAATTGGTATGAACAATATTTACTGTATATATGGATGGAGTCATGAAAGAAATACTATCAAGAGCAGTGGATGTTGGTGTATCGCTGAACAGGGAGGGAATTGAGTGGAAGCTACCTATACTGCTGTTTGCGGATGATACAGTTCTGATGAGTGATAATGAATGGGAGTTGCAGGGTCTGGTAAATGAGTTTGGAACAGTGTGTGAAAAACGGAATTTGAAGGTAAATACAGGGAAGAGCAAGGTTATGGTCTTCGAAAGGGGTGAAGTCACAGAGTGTGAGGTGAAGTTGAACGGTCAGGCTATGGAGATCGTCAACTCTTTTAAGTATCTGGGCAGTGTGTTGAGTAAAGATGGGACTATGGATGATGAAGTGCGGGAGAGGGTACAACAGGGGAAGAGGGTTGTAGGAACGCTAAAAGCAGTAACAAGAAATAGGGTGGTCAGTATGGAAGTGAAGAAGTCCTTGCATGACAGTGTGGTAATCCCGGCACTGACTTACGGAAGCGAAGCATGGACGTTGGCTGAGAGACTCAGACCAAGAGTGAGAGCAGTGGAAATGAATTACTTAAGGAGTGCGTGCGGAGTTACATGGAGGGATAGACAGACTAATGAGGAAGTAAGAAGGAGGTGTGGTGTGGAGGTAGATGTTGGAAAGTGTGAAAAGGAACAACTTGAGATGGTTCGGCCATATGGAACGTATGGAAAGCGAGAGAATGACTAAGAGGGTGTACGAGAGCGAGGTGGAGGGACAGAGAGGGAGAGGTAGACCGAATGAGAGGTGGAAGGATGGAGTGAGGAAGTACATGAACGAAGGCGGTGCTGGTTGGGGGGAGGGGCGTCGACTGACTGGGGACAGAGGTGCATGGGGGCGGTTCGTTCGTGGCCACCCCTTCGGGGATCACGGCGTCAGGCAATAGATAGATAGATAGATATTTACACACGATTTCTTTTCTTTTTTAGTGAAATATACAATCATGTTCCTACACTTACCCACCCTAATCAACATTTGACAGACATTAATACAGCAACAGAGCGAGCCAAACGTAAAGACAGCTGAGACCTGACCTATTACCGGCATGTGTACAGTTGTTGTTGTTGTTCCCCAGGCTGTCTGGCCGAACAGCCCCAAGGTCTCGAGCAAGGCCAAGGCCATAAACGAGCGCCCCCACAAAATCCTCCCTGCATGTGTACAGTTGCCCACATAAGTTCCGTTCCTCGTCGTGATCTTCGGGGTATGATCATAATTAACCCCTTTAACTCACGAAGAACTCGAGGAATCGAGCTAATATGTCTACCGTTCGGGAAGGGACCGGAAGGGAATAGGTGTGAACATTGACAGCGCATTTTCTCTAGCCCTTTTTAAGTTACAGAGGTTAGGGTTCACGATGTCCAGCCTACCTATTTGGAACAAGGTATAGTGTGCAATAGAACAGTTAGCTAACGTACACAAATAACACTTACACAAATAACACGTACACAAATAACACGTACACAAATAACACGTACACAAATAACACGTACACAAATAACACGTACACAAATAACACGTACACAAATAACACGTACACAAATAACACGTACACAAATAACACGTACACAAATAACACGTACACAAATAACACGTACACAAATAACACATACACAAATAACACGTACACAAATAACACATACACAAATAACACATACACAAATAACACATACACAAATAACACATACACAAATAACACATACACAAATAACACATACACAAATAACACATACACAAATAACACGTACACAAATAACACGTACACAAATAACACATACACAAATAACACATACACAGATAACACATACACAAATAACACATACACAAATAACACATACACAAATAACACATATACAAATAATACATACACAAATAACACATATACAAATAACACATATACAAATAACACATACACAAATAACACATACACAAATAACACATATACAAATAACACATACACAAATAACACATACACAAATAACACGTACACAAATAACACATACACAAATAACACATACACAAATAACACATACACAAATAACACATACACAAATAACACATACACACATAACACATACACAAATAACACATATACTGTATATATATATAATCCTAATCCTGTTAACCTTATTTTCTAATTTTTTGGATCTCCAATGTTTCGCTCCATTAATTTGGAGATTTTAAGACGTTTCACCCCATTAGTTTGGCGATAATATGACGCTTCATCCCATTCATGTGTAGATCCCCCCCCCCCCCCCTCCGGGGGGGCGAACTTTAGCAAGCTTGTTACTTAAGGGGGGTGACCTGCTTTTTGTTATTTCTGTCCTGTTCTCTCTTTCTCTGGCTTGAATCCATTCGGCCCCATTCAGCCAACTATTTAAGACGTTTATCCCCATCTAGGTGTCGATTTCTTCCTGGCGAGCGATAGCGAGCCAGCATTATATGAAGAAATCCGGCTTCGCCGGAGAAATTTTTCTATCGAAAAATGTACAAATTTAGCCTGCTGTCAAACAAAAATAAAAAATATGCTGGCTCGCTACCGCTCACCAGTAAAAAATTGACACCTGGATGGGGATAAACGTCTTAAAACAGTAGGCTGAATGGGGCCAAATGGATACAAGCCAGAGAAAGAGGAAAAAAAGGACAGAACAAAAACAGGTCACCTTAATACAAATCAAAAACTGTGGAATTGTAGCTGGGGGGTCTGGGTGGGGCAGCCTTATTATCTGAAGGACGTCTGGGAAGGCGTATTATCTGAAGGACGTCTGGGAAGGCGTATTATCTGAAGGACGTCTGGGAAGGCGTATTATCTGTTAGCCTAGGGGACAGAATAAGATACATGGCTCGACAGTGACCAAAAAAAAAAACAAGCCAAATTATCGATAATAATAACACAGGATATCCCAATTAACACCCCCCCCCCCCCCCCCCGCCCCCGCCCCCTCCCTTTTAAAAAAAACAAAAAAACAAAAGTGTCAGCCGTATAACCTTTAAGGGGAGGTATTTAGTTTGTTCCCTAGACCTCCATCAAGCTTAAAATTACATCCCCTTGAGTTCCTTTCAAGATAAATTTGTACATTTTTCGGTAGAAAAATTTCCCGGCCAAAGGCCGGTTCCTCTTAAATTACAGGCTCGCTATCGCTCGCCAGGATAAAATCGACACCTGAATGGCACGAAAGGTCTTAAAATTGACAGAAATGGGTTGAAAGTTCTTAAAATCGTCAAAATAATGGGGCAAACTTCTTAAAATTAGAAAAACAATAGTGCTAAACATGAGGGAGAAAGGGGTCAAGAAAAAAATCCCTCAAGTGGAGATCTCCCTTTAAGTTTCGTCTGGGAAGTTTCTAGGTAATTAATTGTGTTGACCAATTGGTATTTCCGATTTATTTAATATTTGTTTTTCCTGGACTTTAATTACCCTGACCTATTATCTGACAGTCGATTTAAATTATGGATGATCATTTGTTATTGGATATTCGAATTATTGGGAAAGCTGGGCATATGTAAATTTAATGTGCCTAGATTATCATATTATCATTGTGTGTATCATATTATTATTGGTAAAGCTGGGTCATATGTAAATTTAATGTGCCTAGATTATCATATTATCATTGTGTGTATCATATTATTATTGGTAAAGCTTGGGCATATGTAAATTTAATGTGCCTAGATTATCATATTATCATTGTGTGTATCATATTATTATTGGTAAAGCTTGGCATATGTAAATTTAATATAACTAGATTATCATTGTGTATATCATATTCAACTCCTTTAGAAATCCAAGACGTATTCCTTCCTCTTATGTTGTCAATTATTTAATGTTTATACACACGTAAGGAAGGAATTCTGAAAGCTTAAGGGGAGATCTCCACTTGAGGGATTTTTTTCTTGACCCCTTTCTGCCTTATGTTTAGCCCCATTGCTTTTGATATTATAAAATGTTTGCCCCATTAGTTTAGCGATTTTAAGAACTTTCAACCCATATTAAGACCTTTCGTGCCATTTAGGTGTCGATTTTATCCTGGCGAGCGATAGCGAGCCTGTAATTTAAGAGGAACCGGCCTTCGGCCGGGAAATTTTTCTACCGAAAAATGTACAAATTTATCTTGAAAGGGACTCAAGGGGGTGTAATTTTAAGGTTGATGGAGGCCTAGGGAACAAACTAAATACCTCCCCTTAATTGAGATAGGCTTTTCCATTTTAATTCCTAGGAGGGCCTTCCAAAGCTGAATAAAATCGTGTGATGGCAGCCAGAATAAAGTTAAGAAGCGTCCTCAAACACTGAAAGGGTTAATTGATATTTTATTTAGAACAAAGGGTTTGTTAAGGGGACATGGGCTGTTTTTCTGGTGCCCCTTCTTCCTCATGTTTAGCCCCAATAGTTTTCAGATTTTATGACGTTCGGCCCATTAGTTTGGCGATTTTAATACCTTTTGCCCCATATCGTTGTCAATTTTAAGACCTTTCGTGCCATTTAGGTGTCGATTTTTTTCCTGGCGAGCGATAGCGAGCCTGTAATCTTAAGAGTATTCGGCCTTCGGCCGGGCCATTTTTCTACCGAAAAATGTACAAATTAATCTAGAAGGGGGATCTAATGGATGTTTTTCTAAGTTTGATGGAGGTCTAGGGAGGAAACGAAAAAAAAAATGAAAACAAAAAATCTATCAAAAAGTGAACCATCCCCCTTAAGAATTAGAATAAGGTCGAAATGTATGAACTATCTCACTTAACCCTTAATACTACCACAGATCCTATTTAAACTGCATAAAACCGTCTAAATATAGCTAGAACTAGATTAAATAGACTTCGCTGGTACAGAAGAGGTTAAATGTTTAATATCTGATAGTGGCAGGAGTCCTTCTTATAAATAATATTAAGTTTATTGCATATAACCTATCATTTGTAGAATTTGCATATACGGAAATAAGATACGGTTGTCGAATATTCATGAGTCAATTTTTTTTTGTCGACATCTTGAAGTGATGTTACTAACTTACTAAGAGAATAATATTATCCTGTCTTCGTAGCGCAATGGATAAATGCACGGAATTTCGGTGTGAGCATCCTAGGTTCGAATCCCTGGACTGCCACATGTATTTGTTGATTTTATTCATTGAGTTTAGGAATAAAGTCGGTTGGTGAATTTCGGTGTGAGAATCCTAGGTTCGAATCCCTGGACTGCCACATGTATTTGTTGATTTTATTCATTGAGTTTAGGAGTAAAAGTCGGTTGGTGAATTTCGGTGTGAGAATCCTAGGTTCGAATCCCTGGACTGCCACATGTATTTGTTGATTTCATTCATTGAGTTTAGGAGTAAAAGTCGGTTGGTGAATTTCGGTGTGAGAATCCTAGGTTCGAATCCCTGGACCTGCCACATGTATTTGTTGATTTTATTCATTGAGTTTAGGAGTACAGTCGGGTGGTGGAGGGAACATAATAATAATAGAACCCAAATACTGAACCACTTTTACGGCGATATTAGGAACAATTCATTACTTTTCGAAAGTTTGAATTCGACTGCAAATTGTATTAAGGGGAGATTTCCACTTGAGGGATTTTTTTTCTGGACCCCGTTTTCCCTCATGTTTAGCCCCATTGCTTTTGAGATTTTATGAATTTCGCCGCATTAGTTAGGTGATTTTAAGAACCTTCGCCCCATTTCTGTCAATTTTAAGACCTTTCGTGCCATTTAGGTGTCGATTTTTTCCTGGCGAGCGATAGCGAGCCTGTATCTTAAGAGGAACCGGCCTTCGGCCGGGACATTTTTCTACCGAAAAATGTACAAATTTATCTTGAAAGGGGGTGTAGGGGTGTAATTTTAAGCTTGATGGAAATCTAGGGAACAAACTAAACACCTCCCCTTAACCCCTTCAGTATATTATACCCTTTGCATTATATTCTGACCACTAGTAGACGATATTATTCAGGTTAGGAAGGACGGCTAGCTATTAACAGGCTACACACTATCTCAATGAATCCGTTTAGCTGCCATGTATCCTTCCAATGCTTCATAAAATCGTCTAAATGCAGCTGAAATCCAATAAGTACAACGTCGCGAAAGGGTTAATCCGTGTTGGGGTAAGAATTTCCTTACATAGGTACACTCAGATATTCATAGGAATTCGCGGATCCCTGATGTTATTCTGTATGCAAATATAACTAGGCGTATCTGGATTGCTTGTGGGATATAACTTGCTTGTTAATAAATGGTGTTCATAGTTTTGTAGTTGATTTATGGAACAATATATTCATTAATTCGTGTCCAGAGATATACTTTTATAATTAGAAACAGGTGAAATCCAGGAATGTGTGTGAGTGGGTTAGAGACTATGGTGTCAGAGTGTACGGTCATTAGGCATATACTACGTTGATGCTAAGGTGGATAAGGATATATGAAAGATGGATAGAGATTCACGAAGAGCTACATACAGTCTAGTTTGAACTGTATGGGGCAAGGAACTGAGGTCAACTTCAATTATAATAGAACAACCACCCACCATAGCCATATAATTCTTATTAATATATTAGTGAAGGTGTGGAAAGAAAGAGATGTTGAACCCCAATTCTAACAGGAACCACCCACCATAGCTAAAAATCCCATTAATGTATTAGTGAAGGTGTGGAAAGAAAGAAATGTTGAACCCCAATTCTAACAGGAACCACCCACCATAGCCATAAAAATCCCATTAATATATTATTGTAGGTGTGGAAAGAAAGAGATGTTGAACCCCAATTCTAACAGGAACCACCCACCATAGCCATAAAAATCCCGTCAATATATTAGTTAAGGTGTGGAAAGCAAGAGATGTTGAACCCCAATTCTAACAGGAACCACCCACCATAGCCATAAAAATCCCATTAATATATTAGTGAAGGTGTGGAAAGAAAGAGATGTTGAACCCCAATTCTAACAGGAACCACCCACCATAGCCATATAAATCCCGTCAATATATTAGTGTAGGTGTGGAAAGCAAGAGATGTTGAACCCCAATTCTAACAGGAACCACCCACCATAGCCATATAAATCCCGTCAATATATTAGTTAAGGTGTTGAAAGCAAGAGATGTTTCACCCCAATTCTAACAGGAACCACCCACCATAGCCATATAAATCCCGTCAATATATTAGTGTAGGTGTGGAAAGTAAGAGATGTTTCACCCCAATTCTAACAGGAACCACCCACCATAGCCATATAAATCCCGTCAATATATTAGTGTAGGTGTGGAAAGTAAGAAATGTTCAACCCCAATTCTAACAGGAACCACCCACCATAGCCATATAAATCCCGTCAATATATTACTGAAGGTGTGGAAAGCAAGGAATGTTTCACCCCAATTCTAACAGGAACCACCCACCATAGCCATATAAATCCCGTCAATATATTAGTGTAGGTGTGGAAAGAAAGAGATGTTGAACCCCAATTCTAACAGGAACCACCCACCATAGCCATAAAAATCCCATTAATATATTAGTGAAGGTGTGGAAAGAAAGAGATGTTGAACCCCAATTATAACAGGAACCACCCACCATAGCCATAAAAATCCCATTAATATATTAGTGAAGGTGTGGAAAGAAAGAAATGTTGAACCCCAATTCTAACAGGAACCACCCACCATAGCCATAAAAATCCCATTAATATATTATTGTAGGTGTTGAAAGCAAGAGATGTTTCACCCCAATTCTAACAGGAACCACCCACCATAGCCATAAAAATCCCATTAATATATTATTGTAGGTGTGGAAAGCAAGAGATGTTGAACCCCAATTCTAACGGGACCACCCACCATAGCCATATAAATCCCGTCAATATATTAGTGTAGGTGTGGAAAGTAAGAAATGTTCAACCCCAATTCTAACGGGAACCACCCACCATAGCCATATAAATCCCGTCAATATATTAGTGTAGGTGTGGAAAGTAAGAAATGTTCAACCCCAATTCTAACGGGACCAACCGTGAATCCCGTCAATATACTGGTGTAGGCTGCAACATATGGGATAACAGGATTGGCTGCTCCACCTTCCACTCTCAGTCTCTGTTTTTCCACCCTATATGACTCAACAGGGTGGGGACAGACCGTCAACAACAACACAGCCACACACTAGGCCTTCATGGCTCACTACACACACACACACACACACACACACACATACACTCGCACTTAACACGCACACACACACACACAGCACACACACTCTCACTTCCTGTTTTTCCACCCTATATGACTCAATAGGGTAAGGACAGACCGTCAACAACACAGCCACACACTAGGCCTTCATGGCTCACTACACACACACACACACACACACACACACACACACACACACACACACACACACACACACACACACACACACATACAGCCCGTAGCCTAGTAAGTAGAGCTCTCGTCTCACACACGAGGGGTCGGGGGTTCAATCCCCGGCCGGGCGGAGACAAATTGGGCTTGTCTCCTTTCATGTGTTAGCCTCAGTTCACCTAGCTGTAAATAGGTACCTGGAATAAGTGGACGACGTTGTGACGTCCCATCTGGGGTTGGCAAAAATGGTACAAGGCGAGATGGGTATCATATGGTTCACCTAAGCTGATGGCTACCTAAGCCTTCGGGCGAGACGGTACCGTCTATAGTGAGAATGGTACCATACAGATCCACCCCAAGCCTTCGTTTCCGATGTCGCCAATTGGCTAAAACTACAGACTACACACACATCCACAGCCATTCCAACGATACATATAACACCTACACATATAGGAGGCGGGAAATAACGAGCAAGCTCACTCCCGCAATACAAGTAGAGTAAGTAAGTACACACACACACACACACACACACACACACACACACACACACACACACACACACACACACACACACACACGCATACTCTTAAGGGGAGGTTTTTAGTGTGTTCCCTAGAATTCCATCAAGCTTAAAATTACACCCCCTAGACCCCCTTTCAAGATAAATGTGTACATTTTTCGGTAGAAAAATGTCTCGGCCAAAGGCCGGTTCCTCTTAAAATGCAGGCTCGCTATCGCTCGCCAGGAAAAAGTCTACACCTAAATGGCACGAAAAGTCTTAAAATTGACAAAAATGGGGCGACAGTTCTTAAAATCGCCGAACTAATGGGGCGAACGTCTTAAAATCTCAAAAGCAATGGGGCTAAACGTGAGGGAGAAAGGTGTCCAGAAAAAAATAACTCAAGTGGAAATCTCCCCTTAACACACATACACAGGGTAGTCAAACAGTGGCTGGAAATTGGTATGGTTCAATATTATAATGCCAATAGCCGATATAACTATTATAATGCCAATAGCCGATATAACTATTATAATGCCAATAGCCGATATAACTATTATAATGCCAATAGCCGATATATCTATTATAATGCCAATAGCCGATATAACTATTATAATGCCAATAGCCGATATAACTATTATAATGCCAATAGCCGATATATCTATTATAATGCCAATAGCCGATATAACTATTATAATGCCAATAGCCGATATAACTATTATAATGCCAATAGCCGATATAACTATTATAATGCCAATAGCCGATATAACTATTATAATGCCAATAGCCGATATAACTATTATAATGCCAATAGCCGATATAACTATTATATTGCCAATAGCCGATATACTATTATAATGCCAATAGCCGATATAACTATTATAATGCCAAGCCGATATTACATATTATCGTCAATATTGATCTGCCACCTTATGAGAAAAAAACAATAATGAAAAAAAAGCGGGTAGGCAGCTACTTCAATATTATCATATTATAAAATCATAATATTACAATGCAGTTGTTTATGATATATGATTGTTGAATACAAAGACATCATAATTTTGTTCAGTTCAGCTGAAGTGAAATTACACAATATTCTAGTTTTTGGACAAACTGACGTCCGGCAAACACCTTTGACAAATTTACAATGTCTATTAGTTTTAGTGTAGGAATTAAATTATGCCATAATTGCATTATTTGACACTACAGCACTACAGCTTTATATATATATATATATATATATATATATATATATATATATATATATATATATATATATATATATATATATATATACAGTATATACTGTATATCATACCGTGTTAATAATATTGGTATCCCGTTTAACCCGTTTGAAGAGTGAACAAATCTGTGATGTTCGTGATCCTATTTGTATTTAACGGGTTGGTCGCTGATAACGCTTCCTCAACAACTACATCATATTGAACCCCATAACAACATAACGCTTCCTCAACAACTACATCATATTGAACCCCATAACAACATAACGCTTCCTCAACAACTACATCATATTGAACCCCATAACAACATAACGCTTCCTTAACAACTACATCATATTGAACCCCATAACAACATAACGCTTCCTCAACAACTACATCATATTGAACCCCATAACAACATAACGCTTCCTCAACAACTACATCATATTGAACCCCATAACAACATAACGCTTCCTCAACAACTACATCATATTGAACCCCATAACAACATAACGCTTCCTCAACAACTACATCATATTGAACCCCATAACAACATAACGCTTCCTCAACAACTACATCATATTGAACCCCATAACAACATATCGTAAGGGCTTCATATACAGTATACTGTATATGTATTTAATGTTCGATTTTGAATTACCGGTATATTTTTTCTTCATATATTATTAATGTGCAATATGATAATGCAGCAAATTTGTATGAGTATGGCTCTCTGTCACTCTTTTGGCTTTGAAGGAGACACTCGTTACAGGCGGCCTGTCTTTTGTCTCCATACACGTAGGATTATTTTTTATTTTTTATATTGTATATATTTATGATTGATGATTGGTCATAGTAAAGTACAGTCGGTCTAATAAGTGATGTCTCGGCACCAATTGTGTTTTGACCATTAATTGGTATCGGCAATATTTACACATGATTTCTTCGTTTTGAGTGAGATATACCAACATGTTCCTACACTAACCCACCCTATTCAACATCTGACAGACATTAATACAGCACAGAGCCAGCCAACCGTAATGACAGCTGGGACATGACTTATTAGCGCCACTGTACATTAGGTAGTTATAATCCTGTTCCAAATAGGTACCGGTAGGCCAGAAATCGTAAACCCTAACCTCTGTAACTCAAAAAGGGCTGGAGCAAATTAGCTGTACATTTCCACACCTATTCCCTGGCTGATCCTTCCCAAATGGTAGATATATTAGCTCGATTACTCTAGTCGTTTGTGAGTTATAGAGGTTAATTTTCTAGAGTTTTGGCCTACCTATTTGAAACGGTACAGTTTGTGGTGTATTTATAACCTCTTAAGGGGAGATGGGCCGGTATTCTGGACCACTTTCTCCATCGTGTTTAACCCCATTAGTTTTGAGATGAGAAGGCGTTCGGGCCCATTAGTTTGACGATTTGAACACCCTTTCGCCCCATTTCGTTGTCAATTTTAAGACCTTTCGTGCCATTTAGGTGTCTATTTTTTCCTGGCGAACGATTGCGAGCCTGTTATTTTAAGTAAAACCGGCCTTCGCCCAGGAAAGTTTTCTACCGAAAACTCGAGTGTAATTAATAGAAACATATTTGAATCTGAAATATAATCGGAATTTATCGTCCTGACATATTATTGCCAATTCATGATTTTTTGTTCGTATTTTTTACCCGTTTGTGTGGGCGAATATTTGCGGCATCAAACGGTTAACGTGAGAAAGTTGAAAATAATAGTGAGTTTGGATTTACCGTATTGTATGTAATTGATATTATTATTATTATTATTATTATTATTATTATTATTATTATTATTGTATTTATTTTTTGTATATACTGTATATATATATATATATATATATATATATATATATATATATATATATATATATATATATATTATATAAATAAATATACAAACAGCAAAACCTGTAAAACAAATGCTAAATAATATAGGAATAATGTAGAGTACAAGTTGACAGGTAAGATATATAGACCGGTATACCTATATATCACACATTATGACCCGTATCTGTTATAACCTGTAATGTAGACGACGTGACGTGAAGCTTAAGGGACATACAAACAGTTCATCCAAGGTTCTAACTGGAAAAAAATAACTAGTTGGAGAGAGAGTGAGAGAGAGAGAGAGAGAGAATATAACGTGATCTGAACCTTATTCCTAGAGGGGCACAGGGAGCCGCGTCATATACAGTACTTACAGTTCATCCAAGGTCCTACTCTAACTGGAACATATAACAGAGAGAGAGAGAGAGAGAGAGAGAGAGAGAGAGAGAGAGAGAGAGAGAGTATGGGTGTTCCTATATAAGTGTGTATGTAAGAACGACAGAAAGAGGAGGAGAGTGTATACAGTATGTGTGTGTATATAAGTGTATGTATGTGAGAGTGTGTGTGTGTGTGTGTGTGTGTGTGTAAATCAATAACGTTATCCCGCAGACATCTAGAACTGTAGGGACAAGTGAGACCACCACCACCACATCATCCCTGCAGCTCATCCAAGGTCCCTCTCAACCTGAAAAACTGGTCCACCTGTTTGTGTGTGAGTCTCTATGTGTAGGGGAGAGAGAGAGAGAGAGAGAGAGAGAGTGTGTTTGTGTATACGTATACACCGGTAATGTGTGTGTGTGTGTGTTGTGTGAGTGTGTGTGTGTGTGTATGTGTGTTGCGTGAGTGTGTGTGTTGTGAGTGTGTGTGTTGTGAGTGTGTGTGTGTGTGTATATGTGTTGCGTGAGTGTGTGTCTTGTGTGTATGTGTGTTGTGAGTGTGTGTGTGTATGTATGTGTGTTGTGTGTGTGTGTGTTGTGTGAGTGAGTGTATGTGTGTTGTGTGTGTATATGTGTATGTATGTGTGTTGTGAGTGTGTGTGTGTTTGTGTGAGTGTCAGGAACTGCTTGTACAGTATATCCCGCTACCTCAGAAAACATACGGGTTAATATATTCCATCCAATATATACAACGTTATGATTTGTAATGGTCATCTGGACAATTACTTGTATGTGTAATGGTATGAGAAAAAAATATATATATATTTTCCTGCATCGGTAGAGTTAATGAAGGGATTCGGTGGGTATATGACAGTTTTTATTTAAGTTCAATTTATTACTTTGTTTTTCCTTTTACGTATTGCCCCTTGTGTTCTTGTTAGTTTAATGCATTGTTTTGTTATTTTAGTGAAGTATTGCAATTTTCATTGTAATACTAATTAGATTATTTAATACATTATTATAACGAAAATTTGACAATAATTTCATGATAGCGTAATGCATAGTGCGCGGAACTTCCATGTGAGTATCCTGGGTTCGAGTCCTCGGAGTGCCACATGTATTTGTTGATTTCATTAATTGAGTTTAGATGTGAAGTTGGTTGGTGTAAAAAACATAATAATAATACCAATTTAATTTTGTCATTATTATTATTATTATTATTAGTAGTAGTAGTAGTAGTAGTAGTAGTAGTAGTAGTAGTAGTATTTATAGTATTATTTTTAATTATACATTTATATTTTAGGTAATGTTCTTCGTTATTGTTATCATTAATGTGTGAAATAGTTAACTAACAATCAATGGCTATACTATCGCTTTATAAATAATGTGAGCACGACATTTATTGTTATCCTCCGTGTTTTGCTGAAGGGAGCCCACCTCGCTTGTTTTCTCTTTCTCCCTCTCTCTTTGGCTTGTATCCATTTGGCCCCATTCAGCCTACAATTTCAAGACGTTTACCCCCATCCAGGTGTCAATATTTTCCTGGCGAGCGGTAGCGAGCCAGCATATATATATTTTTGTTTTGACAGCAAGCTAAATTTGTAAATTTTTCGATAGAAAAATGTGTCCGGCGAAGCCGAATTTCTCCATACAATGCTGGCTCGCTATAGCTCGCCATGAAAAAATCGACACCTGGATGGGGATAAAAGTCTAAAATCAGTTCGCTGGATGGGGCCAAATGGATACAAGTCAGAGAAAGAGAGAAAAAAACCCGTTGACCCCCCCCCCCCCCCACCCCCTCCTTAACTGTCTATTGTATCGAGCAATGGTATCTCCAAACTCATTTTATATTTGGCCTCACTCCCTTCTGGTAATTTATTGTTCTGGTCTAGTGGCCATTAAGGGAGCTCACCTCGCTTTTTGTTTTCTCTTTCTCTCCCTCTCTCTTTGGCTTTTATCCATTCGGCCCCATTCAGCCTACTGTTTTAAGACGTTTACTCCCTTCTAGGTGTCAATATTTTCCTGGCGAGCGGTAGCGAGTCAGCATATATATTTTTGTTTTGACAGCAAGCTAAATTTGTACATTTGTCAATAGAAAAATGTCTAAGCCGGGTTTCTCCATACAATGCTGGCTCGCTATCGCTCGCCTTGAAGAATTCGACACCTAGATGGGGATAAGCGTTTTAAAACACTTGGCTGAATGGGGCCGAATGGATACAAGCCAGAAAGAGGGAGAGAAAGAGAAAAAAAGCGAGGTGGGCTCCCTTAACTATTTGTCCTCACTTCCTTCTGGTAATCTATTGTTCTGGTCTAGTGTCCATTAACGTCAAGGTGGTGAAGAGGACACAATTATCAACTCTGTGTAAGCAGAGTTTGGTATCGCCCCCCCCCCCCCCCCCCCCGTATAGTGGGTACCACATGAAAACAAATTCTGTCGTCGTCGTCGTCCGTCTGTCTCGGAACTCCTCCTAGACCGTTGGACGGATTTTCACCAAATTTCACACAAACATTTGTTGCGTGAATGCGAACGTCAGTCAAAAAAGATTTTTTTAATTTATGCAATAGTTATGATTTTAGGTCCAAAATATGGTTTTACCCCCCCCCCCCTCCCCCCCCCCCCCCCCCCCAGCAATGATGGCCTCTTAGTGTGTGAGCCCCTTTGGGGCTCACACACTAAGAACGCATTCGTTCTGGGGGCGAAAACATCTCGCTCCGCATTTGCTAGGTTAAGTTAGTTTAGTTGGCATTAGAAGTGATGGTAGTAATAGTGGGATTGATGGTGATAGTAGTGATGATGGTGATAATAGTAGTGATGATGGTTGTAGTTGTATTGATGATGATGATAGTAGTGATTATGATGACAGTAGTAGATATGATGGTGACAGTACTAGTAGTAGTGATGGTCATAATAATAGTGATGATGGTGACAAGTAATGATGATAGTTGTAGTGATAATGGTGACAGTAGTGATGATGGTAGTGACGATGGTGTGAGTGAGTATTAGTGATGATGGTGATTAGTAGTGATGATGGTGAAAGTTGTAGTGATGATGACAATAGTTGTGATGATGAAGATCATAGTAATGGTGATGATGGCAGTAGTAGTGATGATGGTGATAGGATACATGATGGTAATACTTGTGACAGTAGTAATGATGATGGTTATAGTAGTGATGATGTTAACAGTAGTAATGATGATTGTAAGATGGTGGTGATGATAGTAGTAATGATGGTTGATAGTTGTAGTATCAATGATGATAGTAGTGATTAAGATGCTAGTGACAATGGTGACAGCATTAGTGATGATGGGAGTAGTAGTGATGATTGTAATTGTAGTAGTGATGATGATCATAGTAATGGTGATGATGACAGTAGTCGTGATGATTGTGGCAGTTATAGTGATGATGGCAGTAGTAGTGATGATTGTGATTGATGATGGTATTAGTAGTGATGATGGTAACCTATCGCAGAGTTGGGTATGCCGTTTTGATTTTGGGCAAAACGGCACGTCTACTTTATAAATTATTGTCTGATTTATATATCGGAGGGGTTTATATCTCAAGGTACAGTCGGCCTAATAAGTGATGTCGCGGCACCAAGTATATTTCGATCAATAATTGGTATCAGCACTATCTAAACTTTAATTCATCGTTGCGAGGGAGATACACAAACATGTTCCTATCTTTACACACCCTATTCAACATCTGACAGACATTAATACAGCACACAGCGAGCCAAACGTAATGACAGCGGAGACACGACTTATTTGACCAACTGTACAATGCTCTTGACTGTACTGTGTGTGTGTGTGTGTGTGTGTGTGTGTGTGTGTGTGTGTGTTTTAGATTATATTGTATTTCTCCACGGCAGATTAATTGAAAGACTCTTACATTTATTGAATGAAGGCCAAGTTTATGATACGGACATTCAAGTGATGTTTCTTTAATTGTTTTTAAGGGGAGGTTTTTAGTTTGGTCCCTAGATATCCATCAAGCTTAAGATTACACCCCCTTGAGCCCATTTCAAGATAAATTTGTACATTTTTCGGTAGAAAAATGTCCCGGCTGAAAGCCGGTTCCTCTTAAATAACAGGCTCGCTATCGCTCGCCAGGATAAAATCGACACCTAAATGGCACGAAAGGTCTTAAAATTGACAGAATGGGGCGGAAATTCTTAAAAATCACCAAACTAATGGGGCAAACGTCTTAAAATCTCAAAAGCAATGGGGCTAGACATGAGGGAGAAAGGGGTCAAGAAAAAAGTCCCTCAAGTGGAAATCTCCCCTTAACCCTATTTGTTTTCAGATTGTATGACGTTCGGCTCATAAGTTTGTCGATTTGAATACCTTTCGCCCCATTTCGTTGTCAATTTTAAGACCTTTCGTGCTATTTAGGTGTCGACTTTTTTCCTGACGAGCGATAGCGAGCCTGTAATTTTAAGAGTAACCAGCCTTCGGCAGAGAAATTTTTCTACCGAAAAATGTACACATTTATCTTGAAGGGGGGTCTAGGGGGTGTATTTCTAAGCTTGAGGGAGGTCTAGTGAGGAAAGTGAAATATATATGAATATATGAATTAAAATATATGAATACATGAATTAAAATATATGAATTAAAATATATGAATACATGAATTAATATATATATGAATTAAAATATATGAATACATGAATTAATATATATATGAATTCAAATATATGAATACATGAATTAATATATATATGAATTAAAATATGTATGAATACATGAATTAATAGACCAACAAATCGGCCAGCTGTTTTTTTTTTTTTTTCAACTGTGATATTATTTGTTTAACCATTTGGAGGATAAATAAATTGAGGATCGTTAATCTATATTGGTGATTGATCTGGTGCTTGGTGAATTGACCGCTTGCGAGTTTCAGGCTATAAGGAAGTTGGAGCTGTAGACATCGATATTAAGTAGTATAAATGGTATTAAGCGGGGTCACCGTTTTGTTTGGTCTTTCTCTCCTTTTCTCTCTTTCAATGGCTTGTATCCATTCGGCCCCATTCAGCCAAGTGTTTTAAAACGCTTATCCCCGCCTAGGTGTCGAATTCTTCCTGGCGAGCGATAGCGAGCCCGCATTGTATGGAGAAATCCGGCTTCGCCGGAGACATTTTTCTATCGAAAAATGTACAAATGTATCCTGCTGTCAAAACAAAAATATGTGTATATGCTGGCTCGCTACCGCTCGCTAGGAAAATATTGACACCTGGATGGGGGTAAACGTCTTAAAACAGTAGGCTGAATGGGGCCGAATGGATACAAGCCAAAGCGAGATGGAGAGAAAGAGAAACAAAGCGAGGTGGGCTCCCTTAATAATATTGCATGAAGCGGATTGCCTCACCATACACCACACTGACTTAAAACTGAATCTCTCCTCTAGCTTCAAGGCTTAGTTAGGTGTGGCAAGAAAGCAGGTAAAGGCATACAATTAAACAGGTAATTCTTGACAGGCCAAATTTACAGTATATTATTATCGAGGACATGTACCCAATATATATATATACATACACTAATTAATATTCATGTTCTCCCCGTGGCGAAAAGCCCCCCCAAAAAACCACAAAAAAAAAAAAAAAAAAAAAAATAGCTAAATAATTAAACAAATACTTCTTGAAAGGCCAAGTCAATAATATTATCGAGGACATTCACCAAATAGGTTAAGAGTTTTTTTTTCTGGACCCCCTTCTCTCTCAGGTTTATCCCCGTTAGTTTGGAAATTGTAAGATGTTCACCCCACTAGTTCGTCAATTTTAGAAGTTTTCGTGCCATTTAGGTATCGCGTCCCTGGCGAGCGGCAGTGAGCCTGCACTTTAAGAGGAACCTGCCGGCCGAGACATTTTGTATACCGAAACATTTAAAAAACATTCTCGATTGGGGTTTTGAGGTAGTATTTAAAGCTTGATTGAGGTCGAAGGAGCAACCATAAACAATAAATATGTAAGTAAATAGAAAAACCAAACCAAACCATAGTCAACATCAACCATAATAGAATAACCAAACCAGACCAGAACATAGTCAACATCAACCATATTATTGCCGTGGGTACTAAGCAGCTTGCCTGTTATTGGCTGTGGTAATAGCGGTCAAGAAGGTTAGAGGTGCGGTAGCCATATTATGTTGTGCCATATACACTATGTTGGTAATACCCTCACAGCCAAACACACGCAACACTATACTCTTTCGTCACGGAGGAGAGAATATATATATATATATATATATATACACGTGTCTTGACTTTCTTAAGGGGAGATGGGGCGTTTTTCTGGTCCCCTTTCTTCCTCATGCTTAGCCCTACTAGTCTTTAGAATTTAAGACGTTCGGCCCAATAGTTTGGTGATTTTATGACCTTACGCCACATTTCTATGTCAATATTAAGACTTTTGTGTCATTTAGGTGTCGATTTTTACCTGGCGAGCGATAGTGAGCCTGTATTTTAAAAGGAACTGGCCTTCGGCCGGGACATTTTTCTATCGAAAAATTTACAAATTTATCTTGAAGGAGGGTCTTAGGGGGGAGGGGGTGTTATGTTAAGCTTAATGGAAGTCTAGGGAGGAAACTAAAATAATAATATATAGATACATAAACAATCAAATAAATACCCCCATCCATACATAAACAATCAAATAAATACCCCCATCCATACATAAACAATCAAATAAATACCCCCATCCATACATAAACAATCAAATAAATACCCCCATCCATACATAAACAATCAAATAAATACCCCCATCCATACATAAACAATCAAATAAATACCCTCATCCATACATAAACAATCAAATAAATACCCCCATCCATACATAAACAATCAAATAAATACCCCCATCCATACATAAACAATCAAATAAATACCCCCATCCTCCCTTAACCCTTATAGTACCGGCGACGTCTATTTAGTTTTATTCTAGCTATATTTAGACTAGCTATAGTTATATTTATTTTATTTTGTGCAGTTTAAGAAGGATCTGTGTTAGTAAAATCCAGATAGTTATAATTGTATAGAGAAAAACAAAAGGGTTCCACACATTATGCTGGGAGGGCTAGGGACTATGGTATCCGAGTGTACGGTCGCGCTAGTAAGTCATGTCTCAGCTGTCAATACGTTTGGCTCGCTCTGTGCTGTATTAATGTCTGTCAGATGTTGAATAGGGTGGGTAAGTGTAGGAGCATGTTGGTATATTTCACTCGATATGAAGAAATGAAGCTTAGATATTGCTGATACCAATTATTGATCAAAACATACTTGGTGCCGAGACATGACTTATTAGCGCGACTGTACTTACTGTACTTCAATACGTGCAGTACAGATAGGAAGCCTACTCAGTACGGGGGAGGACACAGTACAGCCGGTATCACACGAGCGCTTTTTCCCTCAACATATTTTATCCTCTGGCAGCTTGTGAGATATATACATTTAAATATTTCAGTCACCTAAACACAACCACCATCAGTCTAGTTGCCGTTACCAGTGCAAAATATTCCAGAAATGTCCCCAGACAAATGTTGATCACCGAATGTTGACTATAAAAGCTCTCGTGTGATACCGGCTTAAGGGGGTAGTACTCGCTTTTTATGGACCCACTTCTCCCTCATGTTTAGGATATTAGTTTTGAGGTTTTGAGATTTTCGTGCCGTTAGTTTGTCGATTTTAAGACCTTCCGCCCCATTTCTTCGTCAATGTTAAGAACCTTCTTGTCATTTAGGTGTTGATTTCTTCCTGGCGAGCGACAACGAGCATCTAATTTTAGAAGGAATCGGCCTTCGGCCGGGACATTTTTCTACCGAAAAATTTACAAATTTATCTTGAAAGGGGGTCTAGGGGGTGGTATTTTAAGTGTGATGGAGGTCTAGCGAGGACACTCAAAAATAAATATATTAATAAATACATAGACCAGAAGCCAAGCACTAGCCTACCCCCTTAAATAGTATTGGGGTGAGGAAGTGAACTTTAGGTGGAGCAGGATGTCTCGGGGCTTGACCTATTATCATTTATACTAGAACCTTCACAGTTCTCAGTTAAAGGGGGGATGGTTGTCTCTAGGCCTCCATCAAGCTTAAATATAAAGACCCCTCTAGACCCCCTGTCGAGATAAATTTGTACATTTTTCGGTTCCTTCTAAAATTACAGGCTGGCTATCGCTCTTCAGGAATAAATCGACACCAAAATGGCACGAAAGGTCTTAATATTGACAAATAAATGGGGTGAAAGGTCTTAAAATCGTCAAACTAATGGAACGAACGTCTTAAAATCTCAACACAAATGTGCTAAACATGAGGGAGAAGGGGGTACAGAAAAAGCGACTTCTCCCTCTTAAGTCATGCTGAATAATTGAATGTGAAGGAGTCGTGATAAAAAGTGGCAAGCAATCTATGCCCTAGGACCTAGGTGTTTGTGTTGTGTACCTCAGGGGCTGGTCAGAGAGAGAGAGAGAGAGAGAGATAAATATATTATATATATATATATATATATATATATATATATACATATATATATATAGAGAGAGAGAAAGAGAGAGAGAGATTGACAGACAGATAGATAGATACAGAGAGAGAGAGAGATTAAGATAGATAGATAGATAAATATATATATATATATATATATAGAGAGAGAGAGAGAGAGAGAGATTAAAATAGATAGATATATATATATATACGTATATATATATATATATATATATATATATATATATATATATATATATATATATATATATATAGAAAGAGAGAGAGAGAGATTGGCAGACATATAGATAGATACAGAGAGAGAGAGAGAGAGAGAGAGATTGACAGACAGATAGATAGATACAGAGAGAGAGAGAGAGATTGACAGACAGATAGATAGATACAGAGAGAGAGAGAGAGCGAGATTAAGATAGATAGATAAATATATATATATATATATATATATAGAGAGAGAGAGAGAGAGAGAGAGAGATTGACAGACAGATAGATAGATACAGAGAGAGAGAGAGAGAGAGATCTTGTTATACCATATTTCACCTGTACTATAGGTAGCACCAGCGGACTGGACAATAATCTAGACCCCTTAACTTCCTATAACTCGAAATGAATAAAATCAATCGGGCTGACGTTTCTATCATTTGGGAAGAGTTTACCAGGAAGTGGGTGTGGATATTTGGGAAGAGTTTACCAGGAAGTGGGTGTGGATATTTACAGCCAGTTTCCTCTAGGCCATTTGAGTTACAGAGAGGTCAGGGATCAAGATTATAATAAAGTTATTAAATATTACTAACACGAGTCAGCCATGGGTTACGTGTGGATTATATACATCCCATTTGCTCTAACCCTTATTAAATTATAGATATTTGGGATCATTATTATTGGCCTAATTAAGGGGGGATGGTTCACTTTTTGGTCTATTTGTTTCATGTATTAATTAGTTTTCTAATTTCCTCCCTAGACTTCCATTAAACTTAAAAAATCTTCCATTAGATTTCCCTTCTAGATTTATTTGTACATTTTTCAGTAGAAAAAGGTCCCGGCCGAACGCCGGTTCTTCCCAAATTACAGGCTCACTATCATTCGCCAGGAAAATAATCGATACCTAAATAGCACGAAAGGTCTTAATATTGACAACAAAATGGGGCAAAAGGTCTTAAAATCGACAAATTAATGGGACAAACATCTTGAAATCTGAAAACTAATGGGGCTAAACATGAGGGAGAAGGGGGGGGGGGGAAGAGAAACTAGCCAATCTCCCCTTAAAGAGATCCCCCCCCCCCCCCCAGTTCTGATAGTGTAAGCAGCTTCTGAAGATAATTTGTTATTGTATCTTATTTATTAAGGGGGGAAGGGCCATTTTTCTGGTCCCCGTTCTTCCTCATGTTTAGCCCCATTAGTTTTCAAATTTTAAGACGTTCACCCCATTAGTTTGTCGATTATAAAATCTTTCATCCAATTTCTATATCAAGATCAAGTCCTTTCGTGTCATTTAGGTATCGATTATTTCCTGGCGAGCATTATTAGTGGGTATAATTTTAAGAGAAACCGGCCTTTGGCCGGGAAATTTTTCTATCGAAATAATTTCAAATTTAGTTTGAAGGGGAGTCGAAGGGTGACATTTTAAGCTTGATAGAGCTCTAGGGAGTAAAAAAAAAAAAAAAAAAAAAAAATATATATATATATACTGTATATATAACGGTACGGTATAATATATATACTGTATATATAATATATATTATATATATATATATATATATATATATATATATATATATATATATATATACCGGTATATATATATATATATATATATATATATATATATATATATATATATATATATATATATATATACTGTATATATAATAATAATAGACCAAAAAACAGCCATTGTCCCCTTGATAGGTTGTTATATTAGTCATCGTTCGAACAAAACACAAATCGTTTAAATCTGTCCGCTAGTGTTTAACCTTTTCAAGATCCAATACGCAATCCTTTCCCGTTTTCTGGCTATTATTAAACTATTTTATTCAGGTTAGAAAAGGTCTGTGGAAGTCAGAGGGTTAATTGAGATAGTCTCCACCCTTATAATTCCCATAGATCCTTCTTTAACTTTATAAAATCGTCTAATGATAGCCAAATGCGGCACAATCTTCAAAGAGTTAATTTAATTGTTGTTAGCCCTAGCATATATCTTTTGAACTACGATGTTATATGTTATAGTTAAATGGATGTTTGTATATCTCACTCGAACCTAATAAATAAAGTGTTATGTATTGCTGACACCAATTATTCAAGACAATGGAAGCTCATACACACAATGATATATACAAAATGTACATATTAGTTCAAAATATCCGCTACTTTTCTATATATTTTCGTCTGCCAGTTTTGCTACAATTGAAAACTTACTTTATATAGTACAGTCAAATGATTAGTGAAAATTAAAAAAAAAAAAAATATATACGGTATATATATATATATATTCAAAATAGTGCCTTGAATATTGAATATTTTGACAGTATTTATATACATTAATGTGACCTACTGTAGTTCCTGCAACGCCAAAATGTTAGTTGTATCTTGTGTGACATTTAGGACCTATTCGTTATGCTCTACTCATGGTGACGGTTATAGTGTGTGTGCGTATGTGTGTGTGTGTGTGTGTGTGTGTGTAGTGTGTGTGTGTGTTTGTGTATAGTGTGTGTGTGTGTGTATTTGTGTGTGTAGTGTGTGTGTGTTGTGTAGTGTGTGTTTGTATAGTGTGTGTGTGTGTGTGTGTGTGTGTGTGTGTGTGTGTGTTACATAGATACACAAACTACACAAACTTTGCCGTCCTTACTCGGCGGTCCGGGCGTGAATCTAAAAAGTAGATGCTAGTTACTTTACCGTGTATGTGGATATTCAGTGTTTGCATATATTATTGCATATTGTGTCATATATAATTATTTGTTAAGGCTTTTGTTTTTGGCCTACAGTTTTCACTTATGTTGTAAGATTAGACAGTGAGAATTATGCATTGCTTGTTGGGAAACTATAATTGTTGGGAAACTATAATTGTTGGGAAACTATAATTGTTGGGAAACTATAATTGTTGGGAAACTATAATTGTTGGGAAACTATAATTGTTGGAAAACTATAATTGTTGGGACACTATAATTGTTGGGAAACTATAATTGTTGGGACACTATAATTGTTGGGAAACTATAATTGTTGGGAAACTATAATTGTTGGGAAACTATAATTGTTGGGAAACTATAATTGTTGGGACACTATAATTGTTGGGAAACTATAATTGTTGGGACACTATAATTGTTGGGAAACTATAATTGTTGGGAAACTATAATTGTTGGGAAACTATAATTGTTGGGAAACTATAATTGTTGGGAAACTATAATTGTTGGGAAACTATAATTGTTGGGACACTATAATTGTTGGGAAACTATAATTGTTGGGACACTATAATTGTTGGGAAACTATAATTGTTGGGAAACTATAATTGTTGGGAAACTATAATTGTTGGGAAACTATAATTGTTGGGAAACTATAATTGTTGGGAAACTATAATTGTTGGGAAACTATAATTGTTGGGACACTATAATTGTTGGGAAACTATAATTGTTGGGAAACTATAATTGTTGGGAAACTATAATTGTTGGGTAACTATAATTGTTGGGACACTATAATTGCTGGGTAACTATAATTGTTGGGAAACTATAATTGTTGGGAAACTATAATTGTTGGGAAACTATAATTGTTGGGAAACTATAATTGTTGGGAAACTATAATTGTTGGGACACTATAATTGTTGGGACACTATAATTGCACTATGTATAAAAACTGTATTATGTGGTCAATAAAGTATCTATATATATCTATATATCTATCTATCTATCTATTTATCTATCTATCTATCTATCTATCTATCTATCTGTACAAATGTGTATGCCTATGAATTCGTGTGTGTATATGTAGGTTATATGTGTGTGTGTGCGCTTGTGACTGTATATGTATGTGTGTACACGTGTGTGTGTGTATTAGCATATGGAGCTCTCTCTGCAAACACCTGAGGCTTATATATGTGTGTTTATGTACGTGTGTAAGTGTGTGTACTTGACCCTGTTGCCACGCCTGTGTGCACATGACTCAAACACCAGAGACAATACACCTGTAGGCCTGACTGCAGCATATAGACAATTGACCAACTTTGTACCATTGTCTTTATCAAACTACATCTATATTGAATGTATATATGCCAATGGACTACTACTACTACTACTACTACTACTACTACTACTACTACTACTACTACTACTACTACTACTTTTTTTGTTTTTAATTTTATTATAAACCACTCAGCCTGTGCATCCCCTCTTTGGACCCTAAACCAGTTAGTCAGAACAAGCGTCCGACTTGGTAGTCATTCAGCTACTTACTATTCCGGGGTCAGCACTCAGACTCATCATCGTGGATTACTACTACTACTACCGGTACATTGATTTGTATTTAATATTGTTCATACATTGTATGTATGTGTGTACAATCTTTCTATAATTACTGGAGTGTGTTGTTGGGATGTGGTGTCTGGGAAAACCGTGTCGCAATAAATACTATCAAGTGTTTTTATTAGTAACTGGGTGTGGTGTGTCCCGAGGTCGAATCCCGGGAGGACCATATGCTTTCATTTGTTTTTTCAAGTACATTGGGGTTTAATGTTAAGAACGGGGTGTTACTTATTATTATAAATCTCGGTGTGAGTGTCCTAGGTTCGAGTCCTTGGCGTACCACATGTATTCATTACTTCATTGATTTCATTAGCTAGGTTTTTATTAAGGGGAGATATCCACTTGAGGGATTTTTTCTTGACTCATTTCTCCCTCATGTTTAGCCCCATTGCTTTTCGAATTTTAAGACGTTCGCCCAATTATTTTGACGATTTTAAGAACTTTCGACCCATTTCTGTCAATTTTAAGACCTTTCGTGCCATTTAGGTGTCGATTTTATCCTGGCGAGCGATAGCGAGCCTGTAGTTTAAGAGGAACCGGCTTTTAGCCGGGAAATTTTTCTACCGAAAAATTTACAAATTTATCTTGAAAGGGGCTCAAGGGGGTGTAATATTAAGCTTGATGGATATCTAGAGACCAAACTAAAAACCTCCCCTTAACCCTTTCAAGCTCTGACGCGTTTTAGCAGTTTATTTTGGCTATCATTGGACGATTTTATGCAGCTTAGGAAGTATCTGTGGGTATTAAAAGGGTAAATACTATCTCAATCAACCCTCTGACATCCATATACCGTTACTAATCTGAATAAAATCGTCTAATAGTAGCCAGAAAACAACAGAAACGCGTATTGGAGCTTGAAAGGGTTAATTGGTGGGTTGGTGAAAACAAATATGAATTATATATTTTGTTTAGCATTATAATATATTCATTAAGAGGAATGACCCGTTTTTGGTTTTTTTGTATCTCCTTTTCTCTATTTCTCTGGCTTGTATCCATTCGGCCCCATTCAGCCTACTGTTTTAAGACGTTTACCCCCATCCAGGTGTCAATATTGTCCTGGTGATGCTGTAGCAAGCCAGCATATATATATTTTTGTTTTGACAGCAAGCTAAATTTGTAAATTTTTCGATAGAAAAATCTCTCCGGCGAAGCCGGATTTCTCCATACAATGCTGGCTCGCTATCGCTCGCCAGGAAGAAATCGACACCTGAATGGGGATAAACGTCTTAAAACAGTAGGCTGAAAGGAGCCGAATGGATACAAGCCAGAGAAAGAGAAATTTAAAAGGAGATAAAAAAAAGCAGGTCACCCCCCTTCAACCTAATCTACCTAAAACTATTTAATAACCTATCCTAAATATGGCTAAGGTGTGACAAATAAAGTCAAATGCTGCCCAGGAGGGAAAAAAACAAAAAACAAAAAACAAATAGTGAAGTGGCGCACCTTTGCTCGTCCCTCGGGCCCCAGGCTAACTATTCAGCTCCACTCTCCCTCCTGCCCTACATAGTCCACCACCACCACTACTATCATCACCACTATCACCACCACCACTACTATCACTACCACCATATCTACTTCTATCACCACCACTATTATCACCACCATTATCACCACCATCACCACTACTATGACCATCATTATCACCACCACCACCACTACTACTATCACCACCATCACCATTATCACCACCACCACCACCACTACTATCACCACCATTATCACTACCACCACCACCACCACCATTATCACCACCACCACCACCACCACCATTATCACCACTACTATCACCCCACTATCACCATCATCATGTTGTATTAGGAACATCATCATCATCACTATCATACTGTAGCATGCACATCACTGCTGCTTCTACTCCTACTACTACTACTACTACCACAACCACAACTACTACTACTACTACCACCACCCCTATCACACTGTATCAGAAACATCACCACCATACTGGACCATTGCCATCACTACTACCACCACCACTAGCACTACTATCACACTGTATCAGGAACATCATCACCACTACCACAACTATCACATTGTATCAGGAACATCATCACCACCACCACAACTATCACACTGTATCAGGAACATCATCACCACCACCACGACACTATCACATTGTATCAGGAACATCATCACCACCACCACAACTATCACATTGTATCAGGAACATCATCACCACCACCACAACTATCACACTGTATCAGGAACATCATCACCACCACCACCACTATCACACTGTATCAGGAACATCATCACCACCACCACAACTATCACACTGTATCAGGAACATCATCACCACTACCACCACTATCACACTGTATCAGGAACATCATCACCACTACCACCACTATCACACTGTATCAGGAACATCATCACCACCACCACGACACTATCACATTGTATCAGGAACAGCATCACCACTACCACCACTATCACACTGTATCAGGAACATCATCACCACCACCACGACACTATCACATTGTATCATGAACATCATCACCACTACCACCACTATCACACTGCATCAGGAACATCATCACCACCACCACAACTATCACACTGTATCAGGAACATCATCACCACCACCACCACTATCACACTGTATCAGGAACATCATCACCACCACCACAACTATCACACTGTATCAGGAACATCATCACCACTACCACCACTATCACACTGTATCAGGAACATCATCACCACCACCACAACTATCACACTGTATCAGGAACATCATCACCACCACCACCACTATCACACTGTATCAGGAACATCATCACCACCACCACAACTATCACACTGTATCAGGAACATCATCACCACTACCACCACTATCACACTGTATCAGGAACATCATCACCACCACCACCACTATCACACTGTATCAGGAACATCATCACCACCACCACGACACTATCACATTGTATCATGAACATCATCACCACTACCACCACTATCACACTGCATCAGGAACATCATCACCACCACCACAACTATCACACTGTATCAGGAACATCATCACCACTACCACCACTATCACATTGTATCAGGAACATCATCACCACCACCACAACTATCACATTGTATCAGGAACATCATCACCACCACAACTATCACACTGTATCAGGAACATCATCACCACCACCACAACTATCACACTGTATCAGGAACATCATCACCACCACCACAACTATCACACTGTATCAGGAACATCATCACCACCACCACAACTATCACATTGTATCAGGAACATCATCACCACCACCACAACTATCACACTGTATCAGGAACATCATCACCACCACCACAACTATCACACTGTATCAGGAACATCATCACCACCTCCACAACTATCACACTGTATCAGGAACATCATCACCACCACCACAACTATCACATTGTATCAGGAACATCATCACCACCACTACAACTATCACACTGTATCAGGAACATCATCACCACCACCACAACTATCACACTGTATCAGGAACATCATCACCACCACCACAACTATCACATTGTATCAGGAACATCATCACCACCACCACAACTATCACACTGTATCAGGAACATCATCACCACCACCACAACTATCACACTGTATCAGGAACATCATCACCACCACCACAACTATCACACTGTATCAGGAACATCATCACCACCACCACAACTATCACACTGTATCCGGAACATCATCACCACCACCACAACTATCACACTGTATCAGGAACATCATCACCACCACCACAACTATCACATTGTATCAGGAACATCATCACCACCACCACAACTATCACACTGTATCAGGAACATCATCACCACTACCACCACTATCACATTGTATCAGGAACATCATCACCACCACCACCACTATCACATTGTATCAGGAACATCATCACCACCACCACAACTATCACATTGTATCAGGAACATCATCACCACCACCACGACTATCACACTGTATCAGGAACATCATCACCACCACCACAACTATCACACTGTATCAGGAACATCATCACCACCACCACAACTATCACATTGTATCAGGAACATCATCACCACCACCACAACTATCACACTGTATCAGGAACATCATCACCACCACCACAACTATCACACTGTATCAGGAACATCATCACCACCACCACAACTATCACATTGTATCAGGAACATCATCACCACCACCACAACTATCACACTGTATCAGGAACATCATCACCACCACCACAACTATCACACTGTATCAGGAACATCATCACCACTACCACCACTATCACATTGTATCAGGAACATCATCACCACTACCACCACTATCACACTGTACTAGGAACATCATCACCACCACCACAACTATCACACTGTATCAGGAACATCATCACCACCACCACAACTATCACACTGTATCAGGAACATCATCACCACCACCACAACTATCACACTGTATCAGGAACATCATCACCACCACCACAACTATCACACTGTATCAGGAACATCATCACCACCACGACACTATCATTTCACATCTACACCACAACCACTATCACACTGTATCATTCATATCACCACCATATTGTAGCGTTCCTATCACTACTACCACCACCACCACCACCACTACTATCACATTGTATCAGGACCATCATCACCACCACCACAACTATCACACTGTATCAGGAACATCATCACCACCACGACACTATCATTTCACATCTACACCACAACCACTATCACACTGTATCATTCATATCACCACCATCGCATTGGAATCGGACACTAGATCGAAGTGAGGATAGGTTAGATAGTTTAAGGGGAGATGGGTCAGTTTTTTGGTTCCCTTTCTCCCTCGTGTTATGCCCCATTTGTTTTAAGATTATTGGACGTTCGGCCCATTGGTTTGGCGATTTTAACTCCTTTCGCCCCATTTCGTTGTCAATTTTAGGACCTTTCGTGCCATTTAGGTGTCGATTTTTGCCTGGCGAGCGATAACGAGCCTAAAAATTTAAGAGGAACCGACCGGGATTTTTTTGTTTACCGAGAAGTGTGCATATTTATCTTGAAGGGGGATCTAGGGGCTGTTATTCTAAGCTTGATGGAGGTCTAACTATGAAACTAAGAAATATAGGAATGCATGAATTTATAGACCAAAATAACGGCCCACCTTCCCTCATGAATCCCTGGACTGCCACATGTATATGTTGATTTCATTAATTGAGTTTAGAAGTAAAGTTGGTTGGTGGAGGGAACTTAAATGTTATACATGGAAGATCAGATTAGCTAAACTATTATCTATTAATTATTTTAACCCTTTCAAGCTCCAATACGCGTTTCTGTTCTGTTTCTGGCTACTGTTAGACGAATTTATTCAGATTAGTACCGGTATATGGAAGTCAAAGGGTTTATGGAGATAGTATTTACCCTGTTAATACCCACAGATCCTTCTGAAGCTGCATAAAATCGTCTAATGACAGCCAAAATAAACTGCTAAAACGCGTCAGAGCTTCAAAGGGTTAATTAATTATGTTTCAAATGTCATGGTGCTATTGATAGTTCACGAGTTGAAATAAGAAATAATTGTTTATTGAAATTAATTGAGTTCTTGGATACAAAGCCGATTGCGTCATGGTGAATTGCTAAATCAATTGTGTTACGTTGCATCTATTATGTACGCAATATTAAGGGGAGATGGGCTGTGTTGCTAGTCCACCTTCTCCCTCATGCTTAGCCCCATTAGTTTTCAGATTCCAGATGTTTGATCTATTAGTTTGTCGATTTCAAGACCTTTCGCCCCATTTCTTTGTCAATATTAAGACGCATCGTGCTTTTTAGGTGTCTTTTTTTTTTTTTTTTTTTTTTTTTTTTTTTTTTTTTTTTCCTTTCGAACGATAGTGAGGCTGTTATTTTGAAAGTGCCGCCCCGAAAAATGTACACATTAATATAGAAAGGGGATCTAATGGATGTGTATTTAAGTTTGATGGAGGTCTAGGGACAAAACTAGAAGAATAACGAATATATTAAAAAAATCTACCGGAAAGCGAACTATCCCCCCTTAAAGAGAAACTTGTGTATCCTATCATTAAGGGGAGGTTGTTAGTGTGTTCCCTAGACCTCCATCAAACTTAAAATTACACCCCCTTGACCCCCTTTCAAGATATATGTGTACATTTTTCGGTAGAAAAATGTCCCGGCCAACGGCCGATTTATCTTAAATTACAGTCTCGCTATCGCTCGCCAGGAAACAATCGACACCTAAATGGCAGGAAAGGTCTTAAAATTGACAGAAATCGGGCGAAAGTTCTTATAATCGCCACACTATTGGGGCAAACGTCTTAAAATATCAAAACTAAAGGGGCTAAACACGAAGAAGGGAATCCTGAAAAAAGTCCCTCAAGTGGAAATCTCCCCATAAACTGCAAATATGAAAGCTAAATGGGTCATGGCATCTTTTCTTTTCTTGACATTTGCGATACATATGATTTATTCCGTTTAAGGGGGGGGGGGGGGTGACCTGTTTTTTGTTATTTCTGTCCTTTTCTCTCTTTCTCTGGCTTGTATCCATTCGGCCCCATTCAGCCAGCTATTTTAAGACGTTTATCCCCATCTAGGTGTCGATTTCTTTCTGGCGAGCGACAGCGAGCCAGCATTATATGAAGAAATCCGGCTTCGCCGGAGAAATTTTTCTATCGAAAAATGTACAAATTTAGCCTGCTGTCAAAAAAAAATAAAAAAAATGCTGGCTCGCTACCGCTCACCAGTAAAAAATGGACACCTGGATGGGGATAAACGTCTTAAAACAGTAGGCTGAATGGGGCCAAATGGATACAAGCCAGAGAAAGATAGAAAAGGACAGAACAAAAAACAGGTCACCCGCCTTAAAATAGCTAAAATAAACTGCTAAAATGCGTCATGATCCTCAAGGGGTTAAAAAATTAGTTAAATAAAGTCAGTGTTATCCACCATCACTCAAGTAAACAGCCTGTATGTATGAATTTTTAATATTGATCTAAATGTGTACCTACGTCTAATACATCATTGCGATGTATTAGTATGGGCGATTGACTGTGCAAGCTATAAATGCCTAAATATGAAGATATGTATAAATATTAAACATGTTGGTATGTGCTGGATATGTGCTGGATATGTGTGTGCGGTAAATATAAGCCATGAGCCTCGGGCCATAGTACTACCTTGCCACAACTTTAAAGATCTATTATTACACCCAAGTACTGGATTGTGCCTCCCTCCACTTACACATAAACACACACCCAGTATACACACTCACAAACACACTCACTCACACACATAAGCACTCACACGCACACACTCACACACACACAAGCACTCACTCACACACACACATACACACACAAGCACTCACTCACACATACACACAAGCACTCACGCACGCATACACACACAAACACTCACTCACACAAGCACTCACTCACACACACACACACACACACACACACACACACACACACACACACACACACACACAAACACTCACTCACTCACACGCACAAGCACTCACTCACACACACACACACACACACACACACACAAGCACTCACTCACTCACTCACACACACACACACACACACAGTTACACAAGTCACTCATAACCAGAAGTATTTCCAGGCCTCGGTTTTATTACAGTGAACGGCTAACTATTACACGCGGCTTTAAAAACAATACTCCACACCCCTACGCATTGTATCTTTGTCCACATCATCCACCAGTATTAAGGGGGGGGGGGGGATGGATCCTCTTCTCCCTCATGTTTAGCCCTATTCGTTTTCAGTTTTTAAGAAGTTTGACGATTTTAAGACCTTTCGCCTCATTCCTTTGTCAATATTTAATACCTTTCATGATGCCATTTAGGTATCGATTGTTATCCTGCCGAGCGATAGTGGGCCTCTGGCCTGGAAATTTTTCTAGCGAAAAATGTACAAACTTATATATTTTTTGGGGTAGAAAAGTATCTCCGGTTCCTCCTAGATTACAGACTCTCTATCTTTTGCCAGGAAATAATCGATACCTAAATGGTGCAACATATCTTAAAAACGCCAAACTAATGGGAGTAAACATGAGGGAGAAGGAGCTTAAAAAGAAACCAAAGCTCCCTTTAAACCCTGAGGTATAAAGATATGTTATACGCTGTGTCCGGTGATACCTGGCGGGGGTTGTGTCCGGTGATACCTGGCGGGGGTTGTGTCCGGTGATACCTGGCGGGGGTTGTGTCCGGTGATACCTGGCGGGGGTTGTGGTGATGATACCTGGCGGAGGTTGTGGTGATGATACCTGGCGGGGGTTGTGGTGATGATACCTGGCGGGGGTTGTGGTGATGATACCTGGCGGGGGTTGTGGTGATGATACGTATTGTTTGAGCCACATTTGGTGCCGATTGTGTGTTCCACATTATACGTTCTTTGCCATTATGTCTTTGTCATTATGTCTTTGCCATTATGTCTGCCATTATGTCTTTGTCATTATGTCTTTGTCATTATGTCTTTGTCATTATGTCTTTGCCATTATGTCTTTGCCATTATGTCTTTGTCATTATGTCTTTGCCATTATGTCTTTGTCATTATGTCTTTGTCATTATGTCTTTGTCATTATGTCTTTGTCATTATGTCTTTGCCATTATGTCTTTGCCATTATGTCTTTGTCATTATGTCTCTGCCATTATGTCTTTGTCATTATGTCTTTGCCATTATGTCTTTGTCATTATGTCTTTGCCATTATGTCTTTGTCATTATGTCTTTGCCATTATGTCTTTGTCATTATGTCTTTGCCATTATGTCTTTGTCATTATGTCTTTGCCATTATGTCTGTCATTATGTCTTTGTCATTATGTCTTTGCCATTATGTCTTTGCCATTATGTCTTTGCCTTATGTCTTTGCTCACTTGTTCTTAAAGCTTTAGACAGTGACAGCTTTTTTGGCCTATTAATTAATTTATTAATTTATTTCTTAGTTTCCACGCTAGACATCCCTCAAACTTAGAAAAAACATCCCCTTGCCCACCCTTTAATACATGTGTATATTTTTCGGTTGAAAAATGTCCCGGCCAATGGCCGGTTCCTCTTAAAATTACAGGCTCGCTATCGCTCCCCAGGATAAAATCGACACCTAAATGGCACGAAAGGTCTTAAAATTGACAGCGAAATGGGGTGAAAGGTGTTAAAATCGTTAAACTAATGAACCGAAGGTCTTATAATCTTAAAACAAATGGGGTAAAACCTGAAGAAGAAGGGGGACCAGAAAAACGACCCACCTCCCCTTAATTGTTGTTTTGCCCAAGCGGTAATAACGTGGCTGAAGGTCATGGTGATTGATAGCCGCAAGAGGGAATGAAAAAAAAAATATATATATATATACAGGTATATATATACAGTATACTGTATATATATATATATATATATATATATATATATATATATATATATATATATATATATATATATATATATATATAAATAAACTGTATAAATGTCACAGTCAGACTGTGAAACGTAGTCATTTCGTGAAATGACTAAGCATTTCAGTCAATCTGTGAAATGACTGGTTACTAACCTAACAGGTTAGGTTAGGTTAGGTAGTTCTGGTTAGGTTAGGTAGGTAGGGCGAACCCTAAAGTTGCCTTCAAGCTCGTGAAAAGCAGATTGAGGTGTGTCTTTGTGTGAACAATTTGTTTCACTTCATAATTAATAGGTGTAGTTCAATATAACTTAACCTAACCTAACCCAAGTTAGGTTAGTAACCAGTTAGTAACCCGCTATTTACTTATTTACTTACCGCAAGCAGTTTCTCCAGTTTACCAGAGTCTATACTAAAATATCTCCCGCACGGTTTGTTTACATCCGTTTTCTGTAATGGTGTAGCAGCTGTCTAGGTCAGTAGGGTGAGGTTGGCTAGCGTGGGTTTGTCTGCAGGGAAAGTAGCTTACAGGTTTTTATAAAGTGCCGTCTTAGTACATCTCCATCTATGTTCTAATGTGACTGTCGGTACATTTGTTTACCTTAACTGTGAAGAGGTGGGGGGGGGGGGTTCAAGACTCCATTCTTCCTCATGTTTAGCCCTGTTAGTTCTAACATTTTAAGACAATCGCCCCATTAGTTTAGCGATTTTAAGACCTTTCGTGCCATTTTCGCGGCGAGCGATAGCGAGCCTGCAATTTGGAGGAACTGGCCTTTGGCCGGAGCATTTTTCTGTCGAAAAATGTACAAATCGACACCTCAATTGCATGAAAGGTCTTAATATTGGCAACACAAATAAATTGGGCAAAGGATCTTAAAATCGCCAAATTACTGGGGCAAACGTCTCAAAATCTCAGAACTAATGGGGTTAAAGATGAGGAAGAAGGGGAGTCAGATAAACCAACCCTCCGAGGCCCCTCCATGCCAGTTGATGGTTGTACTGTATATCTTCATTTGCATACAGACCCTCGCACCTGGTGATTAACGCGTCCTTGTCACTAATTATTATGCTATAGTCTATTCGCTGTAAGTAGGCGAGAACTCATGGCCTCTAACCTCTGTAACTCAAAAAGGGCTAGAGCAAATTGGCTGTAAATTTCCACATCTCTTCCTTGACTGACTCTTCCCAAATGGTAGAAATATTCGCTGTAAGTAGGCGAGAACTCATGGTCTCTAACCTCTGTAACTCAAAAAGGGCTAGAGCAAATTGGCTGTAAATTTCCACATCTCGACCTTGACTAACTCTTCCCAACTGGTAGAAATATTAGCCCGATTACCTTAGTCGTTATTGAGTTACAGAGGTTAGAGGTCATGATTTTCGCCTACTTACAGCGAATACACTATAGTTCAGGTATACAAAGCCAGACCTAGATAGATAGATAGATATCCGTGGAGATGGTTACTTTACCTGGTTTATTTATTGGTTTATCAGTAGATAGTATTCGTTTTTTCTGGTTTGTTTGTTGGTTTATCCGTAGAGATGATTCCTTTAGCTGGTTTATTTATTGGTTTATCAGTAGAAATTATTACTGTATTTGGTTTATTTGTTGGTTTATCCGTGGAGATGCTTACTGTATCATGGTTAATTCTTAGAGATAATTAAATCTGGATTTGATATTGGTTTATCCATAGAGATGATTTTTTCTTTTTTTTTTTTTTTTTTTTTTTTTTTTTTACAGTTTTATTCGTAGAGATGATTCCATTATCTGTTTTATGTATTGCTTTATCCGTAGAGATGGTTCGTTTATCTGGTATATTTATAGGTTTATCCGTAGACCGTCATGCACTGTCTTATAGTACCGTCATGCAATACGTCATCCGGACACTCGCATTATACACCCGTTATGGTGCTTTTATATTAAAGATTAAGGGGAGATGGGGCTGTTTTCCGGTGCCCCCTTCTGCCTCATGATTAGCTCCATTCATTTACAGATCTTGAAGGAGGATCTTGGGGATGTTGTTTTTAAGTTTGATGAAGGTCTAGCGAGGAAACTGAAAAAAATAATATATATACTACCGGGTATACTGTATATATATATATATATATATATATATATATATATATATATATATATATATATATATATACAGTATGTGTATATATATAAACTGATCAATAAATAAAGCCTTCCACCTTTAATAAGGTCAGGTGCGAGTACAAGAGTCGACAATCATGGTCTAGTAAAAGTGATAACATGACACACACAGAATTACAACTGTGAAGAAAATGAAAAGTGAAAGGTTAAAATGAAAAGCTGGAGAAACAGATTGGATATGTCGTGGAAATAAAAGGCTAGAAATAATAATAATAATAATAATAATAATGATAATAACAAATAGTAATAATACAAAGAGTTATTATATTTATATCATTATTATTATTATTATTTATTATTATTATTATTATTATTATTATTATTATGTATAGTAGTAGTAGTATCAGGATTAATAATAATAATGATAATAATAATAATAATAATAATATAGATAATCATAATTTTAATAATAATTATAATAACAAAAATGTATTTGGATATTTTTGCACAATACTGAACTAGGCAGGCATTCTTTAATAATAGGTAAGGTGCATTGAGAAAGTCGCTTTACTCAGTAGCGTTAATGTGAATGGGATATACTGTATATTATGTTAAGAGAGAGTGTGAGAGTGAGAGTGTTTGTAGTAGACCTTGCAGTTTTCTGTTATATATTGGCACTGTTCACCATCACAACACACAATGGACACAAATAAGCATAATATTATACTGTATAAACATGACAGAGAGAGAGAGAGAGAGAGAGAATGAAAAACAAATATTGTGTGTGTGTGTGTGTAATAGACAATGAATTTCAGTTATATCTTGGATAATATTTTTCAGCAGTACACGACACACAATGAAATATTACACTGTATGGAGAGAGAGAGGCTGTGTGTGTATGAGAGGGAGGGAGAGAGAGAGAGGCTGTGTGTGTATGAGAGGGAGGGAGAGAGAGAGAGAGAGAGAGACTGTGTGTATGAGAGGGGGAGAGAGAGAGAGAGTCAGAAAACAGAAAATAATTGCGTCATCGTGCGCGAGGGAGTTGAATGGGTTTATTATTGTCAATATACCTTTAAGGGGACAGTGGCCAGTTTTTTGGGCTATTAAATCATTTATTAATTTAGTTTTTAGTTTCATCGCTAGACCTCCATCAAACTTAGAAATACCCCCTTTCAAGATAAATTTGTAAATTTTTCGGTAGAAAAACGTACCGGCCAAAGGCCGGTTTCTCTTAAAATTACAGGCTCTCTATCGCTCGCCAGGAAAAGAATCGACACCTAAATGGCACGAAAGGTCTTAATATTAACAAAGAAAGGGGGCGAAAGGTATTAAAATCGACAAACTAATGGAAGGAACGTCTTAGAATCTACAAAACTAATATGCTAAACACGAGGGTGAAGGAGGTCCAGAAAAAGCGAGTAGTACCCCCTTAAATGGGTAAAATATTAAGGACATTTTATTCCCTTGAGGATTATGACGCGTTGACAGTTTATTCTGGCTATCATTAGACGATTTTATGCAATTTAGGAAGGATATCTAGGAATCAGAGGGGTTTAAACAATCGGGGAGACTCCAGGTTTTTTTTTTTGGCTCTGGTCAAAATTACAAGTTTTTGTGTTCTCTCTGTAAACTGCTTCTTTCAACATAGGAGAATAGCATAGGAAGGAACAAAAAAACATATTGCATCCATAACCCCCCGGGGCGGGGGTTCGCCCACGACCCCCCAAAAACTGAAAAAAATTCAGTCAGCCCCCCCCAAAAAAAAATTGTGTCTGTAGTCTAAAGGGCTTCTGTAAGCAATAGAAATTATCATATGAGGCTGAGGGCATAAACACCCTTATTACATCCCTAAGGTACCCCTTTGGGGTTCCCAATATCAAGGAATTTGGTCAAAATTGAATGTATAATATTCCGAAACCATGGTTGAAAACGAACTTTTAAATTAGTTAGCCATCAAAGGTAATTTTCTATAGGTAGCGCTCCCCATAGAAAACATTGATTTAGGAGGGGTAACAATAATATGCCACCAAAGATGACTTTTCATTTTCTAAAATTAAGAAATTAAATTGCTAAATTTTTTGGCCCTAACGAGTCTATTAACTGGATTTGGTATTGCCCAAATGCATTCCCCATCTAACCACAGCAAATTGGCCTATAAAAGAACATTCTCTCATCGGGTTTTCGGCGATTTCTCGTAATTATCGGAGATATGACCATTTGAAGGTCAAATTTCAGCTCTACCCCAAACTAATGGTATAATATATTTTTTTTCAGCACCTTCTATTATTTATAGGGGAAAAAGCTGACGCTACTCTGTAGGGGATGCTTGTAGGATACGCCATGTGAAAATAAAATTGCGGGAAATTTGAAAAATTTTCAGTGAGTAGACCCTTTTTCAAATATTGAAATTAAATTCTGCGCTCACGCGCGCGCGCACGTACATAGAGCTGATTTTCTCATCGAGTCAGTGTTACACCATTACCATACATGTGGCAAAAGGCCAGCAATGAGTCTCTTATAGAAGCTGAGATAAAAATCATCCTGGAGTCTCCCCTTAATTAACTTCGTAAGTCCCACAAGTATTTCCTATACTGAATACAATTGTCAAATAATCTATCTATCTATCTTGATATTCAGGCCCAATCCCCACTTTTCATATATATATATATATATATATATATATATATATATTCAAATAATAACCAGAATAAACTACCAAGAGTGTCATGATCCTCAAGGGGTTAATTAACTTTTGATAGTAATATAATAATATAATAATAGTAATAATTATGTTAAGGGGGTAGTGCTTGTTTTGGGGGGCTACTTATTCATATATTTAATTAATTTTGAGTTTCCTCGTTAGACCTCCATCAAGCTTAAAAAAACGCCCCCTATAGCCCCTTTCAAGATATATTTGTACATTTTTCGATAGAAAAATGTCACGGCCGAAGGC
Source organism: Paralithodes platypus (assembly GCA_032716605.1). Lineage (NCBI taxonomy): Eukaryota > Metazoa > Arthropoda > Malacostraca > Decapoda > Lithodidae > Paralithodes > Paralithodes platypus. The sequence goes on from CM064525.1 coordinate 57,024,474, forward strand.
CGCTTCTTTAAAAAATTACAGTCTCGCTATCGCTCGCCAGGAAAAAATAGCCCACTAAACGGCACGAAAGGTCTAAATATTGACAAAATAATGCGGCGAAAGGTCTCAAAATCACCACTACTAGTGAACGAACGTCTTAAAACCTCAAAACTAATATGATAAACATGAGGGAGAAGGGAGTCCAGAAAAAGCGAGTACTACCCCCTTAATAATACTCAAATATTATATGCTAACAAAGTTCTGATCTTTTCGTTTATGTTTCTCTCCTTGGCATTGGAATATGTTCGTACTTGATAGATAGATAGCTAGCTAGATAGATAGATAGATAGGTTAGATAGATAGATAGATAGAGAGAGAGAGATGGATAGATAGATATGGATAAGATAGATAGATAGGTTAGATAGATATGGATAAGATAGATAGATAGGTTAGATAGATATGGATAAGATAGATAGATAGGTTAGATAGATAGATAGATAGATAGATAGGTTAGATAGATAGATAGATAGATAGGTAGGTAGGTAGGTTAGATAGAACAGTTGGTCAAATAAGTCGTGTCGCTGCTGTCATTACGTTTTGCTTCTTGTGTGCTGTATTAATGTCTGTCAGATGTTGCATAGGGTATGTAAAGATAGGAACACGTCTGTATATCTCACTGGAAACGATGAAGTAATGCTTAGATAGTGCTGATACCAATTATTGATGGAAATATACTTGGTGCCGCGACATCACTTATTAGGCCGACTGTACTAAAAGGGTCTCGGAAAAAAGTAACCCCTTCTGTATCGGCAACGTCTTTTAAAGTTTAATTTTGGCTGTATTTAGACGATTTTGTGCTGTTTAAGGGGAGGTTTTTAGTTAGTTCCCTAGACTTCCATCTATCTTAAAATTACACCCCCTAGACCCCCTTACAAGATAAATGTGTACATTTTTCGGTAGAAAAATGTCCCGGCCGAAGGCCGATTCCTCTTAAATTACAGGCTCGCTATCGCTCGCCAGGAAAAAATCGACACCTAAGTGGCACGAAAGGTCTTAAAATTGACAGAAATGGGGCGAAAGTTAGTAAAGTAATCCAACTAATGGGGCGAACGTCTTAAAATTTCAAAAGCAATGGGGCTAAACATGAGGGAGAAAGGGGTTCGGAAAAATGTCCCTCAAGTGGAATTCTCCCCTTAAGAAGGAGCTATTTTATCAAGAGGGTTTATTGAGATCGCAGTTACCCATTTGAGTCGTAGAGGTCGAATATCTACTAAAGAATATCGTCTAATGGTAACCAGAATATGACGACAATTACGTAATGGTGGTGACAAGAATAATGACTTGCCATAATAGTTAATTGCAAAAAAAAAAAAAAAAAAAAAAAACGTCTCTCTAATGTTGATGAGAGTTGCTGTGTCATACTTCTCACTAAAGGGGGGGGGGATGGGGGGGGGGTTTCTGGTCCCCCTTCTCCCTCATGTTTAGCCCCATTAGTTTTCAGATTTTTGGACGTTCGGCCCGTGTGTTTGTCGATTATAAGACCTTTCGTCCCATTTCCTTATCAATATCAAGACCTTGCGTGTCCTTTAGGTGTCGATTATGTCCTGGCAAGCGATAGCGAGCTTGTCAGTTTAGGAGGAATCGGCCTTTGGCCGGGACATTTTTCTACCGAAAAATGTACAAGTGTATCTCGAAGGGGGGTCTTAGGGGAGTGTTCTTTTAAGGGGAGGTTTTTAGTGTGTTCCCTAGACTTCCATCAAGCATTACAGCCCCTAGACCCCCTTTCAAGATAAATTTGTACATTTTTCGGTAGAACAATGTGCCGGCCGAAGGCCGGTTCCTCTTAAATTACAGGCTCGCTATCGGTCGCCAGGAAAAAATCAACACCTAAATGGCACGAAAAGTCTTAAAATTGACAGAAATGGGGCAAAAGTTCTTACAATCGCCAAACTAATGGGGCGAACGTCTTATAATATCAAAAGCAATGGGGCTAACCATGAGGGAGAAAGGGGTCAAGAAAAAAATCCCTCAAGTGGAAATCTCCCCTTAAGCTTGATGGAAGCTTAGGGAGGAAAGTAAGTAAATAATAATGAAAACAAAGCTGCTAATAAATGACACATACCCCCTTAACCCTTTGAAGCTCTGACGCGTTTTAGCAGTTTATTTTGGCTATCATTAGACGATTTTATGCAGCTTAGGAAGTATCTGTGGGTATTAAAAGGGTAAATACTGTCTCCATCAAGCCTTTGACTTCCATATACCGTTACTACTCTGAATAAAATCGTCTAATAGTAGCCAGAAAACAGAACAGAAACGCGTATTGGAGCTTGAAAGGGTTAATTGAATGTTGATATAGTTCACAATGTTTGGATTATACACCGTGTCTACATAAAACAATACAAAATAAATTATTTACTGTTAAAATTATTTTCTATAATTTCAGTAAAGAAATTTTGGCTGCCATATTAAAACTCGTGCGCTTCTTAGACTCTTAGAATCTTAATTTATTTGGGTTACGTGATAATGCACCTCTCTCTCTCTCTCTCTCTCTCTCTCTCTCTCTCTCTCTCTCTCTCTCTCTCTCTCTCTCTCTCTCTCTATCTCTCTATCTATCTATCTATCTCTATCTTTCAATTTCTATCACAACTATAATAATTATGACTCCTAAGAATGAACCACAATAATATTCGTTAGTATTCCCCTTGTAACTCCACGTAGAAGATCCCAAGCCCCCCCCCCCCCCCCTCCCCTCCCCTCCCCTTCCCCCTATGAGAAAGCACGGAAGAAAATGTGAAAATTTAATGGGTAACTGCGCCAAAACTGAACACTTCGTCCCCCGCAGATGGCTAACATTACTACCCCGGCATCCTCTTATTGTAATGGCACTTCTTCCGCTCCGATTGCTGCTAAATATGGTGATTGGCTGGTAATATACTTGCTGGTTAAGGGGAGACGGTCGTTTTTTTCTGGTCCCCGTTCTCTTTCGTGTTTAGTCCCATTATGTTTGAGATTTGTAGACGTTCGGCCCATTTGTTTGGCGATTTTAAGACCTTTCGTCCCATTTCGTTATATATTTTAAGACCTATCGTGCCATTTATGTGTCGATTTTGTCCTGGCAAACGATAGCAAGCCTGTAATTGTAAGAGGAAAGATTTTTCTACCGAAAAATGTACACATTTATCTTGAGGGGGGGTCTAGGGGATGTTTTTCTAAGTTTTGAGGGATGTCTAGCGAGGAAACTAAGAATTTATGAATGAATGAATTTATGGGCCAAAAAAAAACAGTCCGTGTCCCCTTAACGAATACTTTGTTTGGGCGGTAATCTTTAAGTCAAGTTTAATACAATTATATATAAGAAGGATGACTGGCCGAAGACTGAATAATTGTTACACTCAAACGTTTATACCGTAATGTTCGGTGGTGATCTCTTGCTAAAATAATCAGTGTTTGCGTAGTGTTGTTGTGCCTTACCCTACTTGGATTGTTGTTGCCAGTTGAGGGTAAATTGAATCCCTTTAGCAGCTGAGTTATCGATACTTAAAGGGGGGGGAGGTCTCCACTTGAGGGATATTTTTCTTGACCCCTTTCTCCCTCATGGTTAGCCCCATTGCTTTTGAGATTTTAAGACGTTTGCCCCATTAGTTTGGTGATTTTAAGAATTTCCGCGCCATTCTGTCAATTTTAAGACCTTTTGTGCAATTTAGGTGTCGATTTTATCCTGGCGAGCGATAGCGAGCCTGTAATTTAAGAGTAACCGGCCTTCGGCTGGGACATTTTTCTACCGAAAAATGTACAAATTTATCTTGAAAGGGGGTCAAGGGGGTGAAATTTTAAGATTGCTGGAGGAGTAGGAAACAAACTAGAAACCTCCCCTTAAGGGGTTAGTGCTTGGTTTTTGGTCTATATATTCATTTATTTAGTTATTTTTGAGTTTCCTCGCTAGACCTCCATCAAGCTTAGACAAACCCCCCCTAAACCCCCTTTCAAGATAAGCTTGTAAATTTTTCGGTAGAAAAATTTCCCGGCCGAAGGCCGGTTCCTTCTAAAATTAGAGGCTCGCTATCCTTCGCCAGGAAAAACTCGACACCTAAAGGGTACTAAAGGTTTTAATATTGACAAAAAAAATAGGCAAAAGTCTCAAAATCGCCAAACTAACGGAACGAACGTCCTAAAACCTCAACACTAATATGCTAAACATGAGGGAGAAGGGGGTCCAGAAAAAGCGAGTAGTCCCCTCTTAATGGACAAATATGAAACTATTGTGCCTCTGTATCCCATTAATGCCAAGCTTAAATAATACAAAACCATATTTCACTACAAAATCTTCAAATTTTTTTTTTTTTTTTTTTATGGGAACTTTGCAATCTATCGTCAACTGAAAGTAAACAGATTATAGTCAACAAACTTATTTTATTTTTATTGTTAGTTTTGTTTTAAGATTGTCCCATTCTGTACCGGTGACGTCCTTTTCAGCAGCATATTTTGGGTACTACTAAACGATTCTATTTAGCTTAGGAAGGATCTCAAGCAATTATAAGACTTCTAACCATCTCAATCAACCCTTTTTACTACCACAGATCCTTCCTATGCTGCATAAAATCGTCGGTATATAGTCAGAGTAAAAATATAACAGACCTCGCTGGTACAGGAAGGGTTATGCTTGTTTGAAGAAAACTGGTTTACTCAAAGAATGGGAAATACTTTTACTTTCTGTAGGTACGCTTTTGTGATTTCATCTTCGTGCAATGTCATATACAATTAGACCTGTAAACACAAAAAACACACGCACATACATACATACACACACACAAAAAAAAAACAAAAAACAACCCACACACACTCTTAGCCAAACAATCAAACACAGTCATACTCACACAGTTCCACACACACAAACTCAACCAAACACACACACACACACACACACACACACACACACACACACACACACACACACACACACACACACACACACACACACACACACACACACACACACACACACACACACACACACACACTAAACACCCTACACCATTTATTACACACCTCTACAAGTCATTTCATCAGGTTCCTATTAACTCGAGGCCTAGTTTACTACCAGCACACTATTGGCTCACATACCTGCATGTAATGGTTGGTTATTGTGTGTGTAGGTGTGTGGCTGTGTGTGTGTGTGTGTGTGTGTGCGTGTGTGTGTGTGTGTGTGTGTATGTATATGTCTGTGTGTGCATCTTTGTGTGTGTGTGTGTGTGTGTGTGTGTGTGTGTGTGTGTGTGTGTGTGTGTGTGTGGACAGCGAAGGCCGAAGCTCAAAGAATAGCCATTTGTCATTGTACATTTTGAGAGAGAGAGAGAGAACGTAAGTACATTCGTGAGTCATAATTATACACCCATGTAATTCTTGTAACCATTAAAGCCAAGTTTTGAAGCATCCTGATAAAATAATAAAGCATAATATTGTCTCCTTTAGGTTAGTTCTTGCCAAACCCTACCAACCCACTTTGGAATAGTTGTACAATTTCGGTCACATTGCGCCGAATAATGAGCCCTTGAACTGCTTGAATGAACCTTGTTGTTCTAGTAGTAGCCTCAAGATTTTGTTTTTCCTTTTTGTTTTCTTCTTCAAGATGCCTTTTATGGGAATCCCGCAGCATCCAGGTATTCCCTGGTGCCGCACCTTCCTAGGTGGAGGTAGGGTGTGGTGAGTTCCGGTTGTGAGAGGGCAGAGGGGGAGGAGGTCGTCGGTCCAATGGGTTCACAGCTTTGGGCCAACTTTTCCTCCAGCCGCAACCCTCCCAGCAGCGCCACCATTGAAGAGGGATCTCCTTGGCGCATCCCCCCCTCCCCTTCCCCATCCCCCTTCCCCTTTTTAGTCGCCTTGTGTGACACGCAGTTGGATACGTGGGCCATAGTCTTTTCCTCCACTAAATATGGAGGATCCCCTTACCCCCAGGGGGTATTATACTAAGGGGATGCAATTTAATCTGAGATATACACCCTGTTTATTATAGGTAGACCAGAAATCTTGACCATTAACCTCTATATCTCCATGACGACTAGAGTAATCAAGGTAATAGTCCTACCACATGGGAAGTGTCAGCTCGGGAATAGGTGTGGAAATGTACAGCCCATTTGTTCTACCCCCTTTTTAGTTACAGAGGTTAGGGGTCACTATTTCTGGGCTACTTACAATGACTGGACTATAGTAGTTTCGAAATATGTATAGACATAAGTGATGACCGCGAGTACAGTCGGCCTAATAAGTCATGTCTCGGCACCAAGTATGTTTTGATCAATAATTGGTATCAGTAATATTTACACAGGATTTCTTCTATTTGAGTGAGATATACAAACATGTTCCTACACTTACCCACCCTATTCAACATCTGACATACATTAATACAGCACAGAGCCAGCCAAAGGTAATGACAGCTGGGACATGACTTACTAGCGTCACTGTACATTCTATTGTTTTAGTATACACGTATATACTATTAACCCATTTTGTACCGGCAACGTAATTTTCATTGTATTCTAGCAGTATTTTGACGGTTTTGTGGAGTTTGAGAAGGATCTGTGAGAGTAAAAAGGGTTAATTGAGATAGTTCGAAGCCTGATACTGGCTGGAGGCCCTTTTTTAACTTAAGGGGAGATTTCCACTTGAGGGATTTTTTTCTGGACCCCTTTCTCCCTCATGTTTAGCCCCAATGCTTTTAAGATTTGGAGATAAGTTAGGCGAAGACGTTCGCCCCATTAGTTTGGTGATTATAAGAACTTTCACCCCATTTATGTCAATTTTAAGACCGTTCGTGCAATTTAGGTGTCGATTTTTTCCTGGCGAGCGATAGCGAGCCTGTAATTTAAGAGGAACCGGCCTTCGGCCGGGAAATTTTTCTAACGAAAAATTTACAAATTTATCTTGAAAGGGGGTCTAGGGGGTGTAGTTTTTAGCTTGATAGAGGTCTAGGGAACAACCTAAAAACCTCCCCTTAAGAACATCGTCTAAGAGCAGCCAGAATAAAGGTAAAAGGACGTCACTGGTACAGAAGGGGTTAATGATTAATGCATACTATAATTGTATTAATTTATATGCTGTTGTATTAAATTAATACATTTTGTTTCTTTCCACAGGTAAGGGAGATATCGTGTCTTTTCATCGTGAAGTTGGTAAGCCAGTGGTTGAAGGTAAGACACGTGTAAGTCAATATTGATTACCTGTTGTTGTTCACTTTCCTAAATAATGAAATGCCTAGAGTATGCAATACTAAATCAGTGTATAACATTCATTCATCGTGTTCCCATTGTCCATCATGCAAAGAGCTGATTACCAATACTTGTTGTAATTGTAAAAAAATGGTTTGTAGCAGTGTTCTCACATTTATATTATTCAATGTCAAATGTACTCCTCACAAAGACAAGCAGGGATGTGTTGTCTGTACCCCAAGGACTACAAACAAATCAACTAGACAACGGAAAAAGAAACACAATGACAACTAGACACCTGAAAAAGAAATAAATGTAACTGTAATAAAGTAAAACATATCCCTAAAATAGCAAGGTGGTCTGCCCGCCAACTTTAATCTACTACTGTACTTCATATTTCCTCCTCTTTTACCCCCTTCCCTCTCCAACCCTCTTCTTTCCCCTCTTAGACTTAAATATATATATATATATATATATATATATATATATATATATATATATATATATATATATGCAGGGTGTTCCAGTAATGCTTTTCATAAATTATCTGGTGGACTCATCAGACAAAAATAAGAATAAATTACTCTATGAACATGAGGTTGAGTATTTATAATAACGGAGTTATTGCACGATTTAAGTTAACGATAGATACAATGCCATTCAGTCCAAGGGGTAATGTTGCCATTTTAGTGGATTATATCCATTTGGCCTTCGCTATCGCTTGCTAGCCTCAAGATAGTGAGCAGTAGCGATCTAATTTTTCGGTAGAAAAATATGTCCGGCTTCGCCGGATTTGATTTTCCTACCGAAAACATCAGCTCGCTACCGCTCGCTAGCCTGAAGAGAGAACGCCGATTGGATATCTTGGATATCTTGAGGCTAGCAAGCGATAGCGAAGGCCAAATGGATATAATCCACTAAAATGGCAACATTACCCCTTGGACTGAATGGCATTGTATCTATCGTTAACTTAAATCGTGTAATAACTCCGTTATTATAAATACTCAACCTCATGTTCATAGAGTAATGTATTCTTATTTTTGTCTGATGAGTCCACCATATAATTTATGAAAAGCATTACTGGAACACCCTGTATATATATATATATATATATAATTATATACCTCGTAATTTGTTCCCTATTGGGGCTTATAATATATGTTTTCTATGTCATATTAACACACTCATAACATATCCTCTTTTATTTATTGCTAATCATATATATATTTTTCCATTGAACTATCACCAGTGGCTTTCCTCACCTCATGAAACCAATGCATTTAGATACCACTCTTCCTTCTTATTATAATTAAGTTCGTGTCAATAAAATTTCGCATATTATAATTTGTTCTATAAGCACTTCTCTATTTCACATATTTCACATATTATAATTTGTTCTATAAGCACTTCTCTATTTCACATATTTCACATATTATAATTTGTTCTATAAGCACTTCTCTATTTCACATATTTCACATATTATAATTTGTTCTATAAGCACTTCTCTATTTCACATATTTCACATATTATAATTTGTTCTATAAGCACTTCTCTATTTCACATATTTCACATATTATAATTTGTTCTATAAGCACTTCTCTATTTCACATATTTCACATATTATAATTTGTTCTATAAGCACTTCTCTATTCACATATTTCACATATTATAATTTGTTCTATAAGCACTTCTCTATTCACATTCATTTCTCGTCCTCCCTCGCTCGTCTAAACTAGCCTTTATCGTCTCCTTCATTCCCGCCCACTGTAATTAATAATGGGATAACATGGTGTATAATTGATGGATATTTACCTTTCTATTTGATATACAATGGGGTTATTACCACCAATATACCTGTAATGGGGTCGATTATTATTACCGGTAACACTTAAGGGGGGTCACCTGCTTTTGTTCTCCCCTTTTCTCTCTTTCTCTAGCTTGTATCCATTCGGCCCTATTCAGCCTACTGTTTTAAGACGTTTATCCCCATCCAGGTGTCAATTTTTTACTGGTGAGCGGTAGCGAGCCAGCATATTTAAAAACAAAAAATTGACAGCAGGCTAAATTTGTACATTTTTCGATAGAAAAATGTCTCCGGCGAAGCCGGATTTCTTCATATAATGCTGGCTCGCTATCGCTCGCCAGGAAGAAATCGACACCTAGATGGGGATAAACGTCTTAAAATAGTTGGCTGAATGGGGCCGAATGGATACAAGCCAGAGAAAGAGAGAAAAGGACACCAGACAATTATTACTCAACTTCGTAAGGATCTCCCTGAATATAAAAACAATAGTAGTTTATTGATTTAAACCGAATTTAATATATTTTTTGTATTTAGCCCGTAGACAATACTAATGATGATCACAACACGAAAGATATACTACATTGGCTGAGCCATTTGAGAGACATGCTTCACTTTTATGGGGGGATGGTTAACTTTTGTGGGTCGATGTTTTTCATTTATTAATTATTTATCTAGTTTCCTCGCTAGACCTCCATTAAACTTAATCAATACATCCATTAGATCCCCCTTCGAGATTAATTTGTACATTTTTCGGTAGTTCTTCCAAAATTACAGGCTCAATTTCGTTTGCCAGGAGAAAAAAAATCGACACCTAAATAGCACGAAAGGTCTTAATATTGACAAGGAAGAAATGGGGCGAAAGGTGTTAAAATTGCGAAACTAATGGGTCGAACGTCTTAAAATCTCAAAACTAAAGGGGCTAAACACGAGGGAGAAAAGGGTCCAGAAAAACAACCCATGTCCCCTTAAAGGCACCAAGAATTATGCTGTTAACTTAAAGTCTTCATGATGCTTAAACTATGTTGTCAGCTTTAAGGGGAGGTATTTAGTTTGTTCCCTAGACCTCCATCAACCTTAAACTTACACCCTCTCGAGTCCCTTTCAAGATAAATTTGTACATTTTTCGGTAGAAAAATGTCCCGGCCGAAGGCCGGTTCCTCTTAAATTACAGGCTCGCTATCGCTCGCCAGGATAAAATAGACACCTGAATTGCACGAAAGGTCTTAATATGGGGTGAAAGTTCTTAAAATCGCTATACTAATGGGGCAAACGTTTTATAATATCAAAAGCAATGGGGCTAAACATGAGGGAGAAAGGGATCAAGAAAGCAATCCCTCAAGTGGCGACCCCCCCCCCCCCCTTAAGGGGAGATATCGACTTGAGGGATTTTTTTCTGGACCCCTTTCTCCCTCATGTTTAGTCCCATTGCTTTTGAGATTTTAAGACAGTCGCCCCATTAGTTTGGCGATTTTAAGAACTTTCGCCCCATTTCCGTCAATTTTAAGACCTTTCGTGCAATTTAGGTGTCGATTTTATCCTGGCGAGCGATAGCGAGCCTGTAATTTAAGAGGAACCGGCTTTCAGCCGGGACATTTTTCTACCGAAAAATGTACAAATTTATCTTGAAAGGGGCTCAAGGGGGTGTAATCTTAAGCTTGATGGGTATCTAGGGACCAAACTAAAAACCTCCCCTTAAAGCTACAAGAATTATGCTATAAACCAAGAGTGTTCATGATGCTTAAGGGGAGGTTTCCAATTGAGGGATTTTGTTTCGAACTTCCTTCTCCCTCATGTTTAGCCCCATTGTTTTTGAGATTTTAAGACGTTTGCCCCATTAGTTTGGCGATATTAATAACTTTTGCCCCATTTCTGTCAATTTTAAGACCTTTCGTGCCATTTAGATGTAGATTTTTTTCCTGGCGAGCGATAGCGAGCCTGTAACTTAAGAAAAATCGACCTTCGGCCGGAACATTTTTCTACCGAAAAATGTACATATTTATCTTGAAAGGGGGTCTAGGGGATGTAATTTTAAGCTTGATGGAGGTCTAAACAACACACTAGAAACCTCCCCTTAAACTGTGCTGTCAGCCTTTGATAATATGCTAATCATAGGATATTTGCTTGATCACTTTCACTCCCACCCCCACTGATGGTACGGTACTCTTTATCTTAAGGGGAGGTATTTAGTTTGTTCCCTAGACCTCCATCAAGCTTAAAATTACACCCCCTTGAGTCCCTTTCAAGATAAATTTGTACATTTTTCGGTAGAAAAATGTCCCGGCCAAAGGCCGGTTCCTCTTTAATTACAGGCTCGCTATCGCTCGTCAGGATAAAATCGACACCTGAATTGCACGAAAGGTCTTAATATGGGTTGAAAGTTCTTAAAATCGCTAAACTAATGGGGCAAACGTTTTATAATTTCAAAAGCAATGGGGCTAAACATGAGGGAGAAAGGGGTCAAGAAAAAAATCCCTCAAGTGGAGATCTCCCCTTAAACAACTGTCATTAAGGGAGGGTCACCTGTATTTGTTCTCTCCTTTTCTCTCTTTATCTGGCTTGTATCCATTTGGTCCCATTCAGCCTACTGTTTAATGACGTTTATCCCCATCCAGGTGTCACGCGAGCCAGCATTGTATGAAAAAATCCGGCTTCGTCGGAGACATTTTTCTATCGCAAAATGTGCAAATTTAGCTTGCTGTAAAAAAAAAAAACACACACAAATAAATATGCTGGCTCGCTACTACTTGCCAGGAAATAATCGACACCTGGATGGGGATAAACGTCTTAAAACAGTAGGCTGAATGGGGCCGAATGGATACAACCCAGAGAGAGAGAAGAGAGAGGTGGGCCCCCTTAAGTTTAATGATATATAATTTGTAATCCGCCAACAATACAGCCACCAATGTAACGCCATTACAAGTATGTGTTCCTTCCTTCACTTTCACTCCTCTGTAGCTCTGTGGGGAGTAGTGGAGTGTTCTGTGGGGAGGAGTGGAGTGTTCTGTGGGGAGTAGTGGAGTGTTCTCGTACAGTAGTTACAAAGAGAGCTATTATAGTCAACATTCGATGATCAACATTTTTCTGTCAACATCTCAGGAATATTTTGCAACGGTATCAGAAACTAGACTGATGCTATATGAATTTAGGCAACCAAAATATTTTATATGTTGACCTCATAAGCTGCCAGACCAGTGTTGCGTATAAATGTTGAGTGAAAAAATGCTCGTGTGATACCGGCTTGTTGTTACACGCTGCACTGTATACGTATGAATTAAAACAAATGTTGGAAAGTGGTAATTAAAGTGTCCATGATAATTTACCTTTTCAGGTTTATTGATAGTGATATTTTGACCAACACATTTTAATCGGACTAGTTCTGTGACACAATTATTCGTTTGTATATTGTAAGATTGCTTCATTAACGGATGCAGATTTGACCCTATTTAATAACTAAACATGTTGCTTTTAAAGCCAATTACTATTTTTGTTTATATACACACACATATATATATATATATATATATATAATTCCGCAGTTAAACTAGAACGTTATATCATTGAGTAAAAGTATAGATTATCGTCCATTTCTGCCTTTTCCCCGTTAGTACACTAAGACATATGAAGGGTGTGCCTGGAAGTGTGGTGGGAGGGCTTGTGGCTTTGGCTCCGCTGCATGTCTGCCTGCCGAGATCGGAACCTCTCCGGGTGGTCAGGGGCCGGGGGAGTGCTGGAGCGACCTTGGTAACCCTGGTCTCTGGGTCTTCTCCTGGGTGACCTGGATGTGTGAGAGTTTGTGTTTTTTATCTGTGTTTATTTTTTGTTTTATGTTGTTTTTGTGTTTTCCCTGTTCTTGCTCTGTCTTGAGTCGGCTACCCCCAAAATGGGGATTGGGCCTGAGCATATAGATATATAGATAGATAGATAGAAGCGAGAATAGTCAGGTATGATTATGGATTATATATATTTATTATTATTATTTTGTTTAATGTTTGTCAGTTTAAATAACTTAGCTGATGTTACAAATACTTCCTATGCCTTAGCTAAACAGAGCAATTAACCCCTTCAGTTTACTTTGACGCGATAAGCATGTATTATTATTATTATTATTATTATTATTTTTATTTTTATTATTATTATTATTATTATTATTATTATTATTTTATGTAGAAGCTGTTGATTTACGGTACTTGGTGGGATAATAGGATATATGAAACAACAATTCCTCTGCATCATATACTGTACATACCAAGTTGTCATGTCTTATAATATATCAACATATTTTACTACCCAATCTACGTATCAGCTCAATATTCAAGATGGGGACATGGCAATTTACCGCCAGCAAAGAAGACACAAACTATAGTTACTTTCGGGAGAGCACCATGAGAGAGGATGGATAACCGGAGGAAATAGAAATGGGAGGTGTTTGATATTGGGAGTTAAATATATCTTTTCTATTCTATATACTCAGGCCAAATCCCCACTTTTCCCCCCCTTTTTTTTTTTTTCCTCTTTTTCTGTGCGTGTGATTTTTTATTTATTTTTTATTTATTTTTATTTTTTGTATTTATTTATTTTTTTTTTTTTTTTTTTTTGGGGGGGGGTCCGACTCAAGACAGAGCCAGAATAGGGACAACACAACAGACAACAATGAACACACAAAAACAAAATTGAAATTGACACACCTCTAGGTTAAATATATAAATTAGATTATTCCTATAGGTTCAGGAACATTTCATAGCGAGGTCGGTGCTTAGAGATCTGTGCCCCATAAATTGTTCTTTCCTTTCACATCAACATTAGTGTGCAGTTGGGTCTGAGTACATGATTAGATTGATATCCCCCCCAAAAAATACAGAGGGAATGAAATTACTCGGAAAAGGAATATACAGTATAATAATAAAAGAACCTATGGAAGAAGAGGTTTAGGGGAAATAATGCGAAAATGATAGGAAAAGGGGATGAAAGAACACCCAAATATAAATTAACATGAAAGAGTTAAAAAGGCTAAAGGAATGATAGGACGAATTAAAAAAATAAAATTTAAAACTTGCCAACTAAACGAATCAAAACTGGGACGAAGACAATAGAATGGCAAAATAACTTATCAAAATCGCTGTGTGTGGAAACAACGCTTACTAAAATAAAATGTGTGAAATAAAAGAACACAATCCACCACATAGGGTGTTCAGTTATATATATATATTATTATTTATTTTTATTTTTATTTTTTATATTCTATATACCCATATTAAACCATTAACCCTTTCAAGCTCCAATACACATTTCTTTTCTGTTTTCTGGCTATTATTAGACGATGTTATTCAGATTATGAAGGGTATATGGAAATCAGAGGGTTAAATGAGATAGTTTGTATCCATATCATTCCCACAGATCCTTCGTAAACGGCATAAAATCGTCTAATGAGAGCCAGAATGAACTGTCAAAATGCGTTACGAGTTTCAAAGGGATAATATACCTATAATAAACCCCTAGTATCCCCAGACTATACCTATAATAAACCCCTAGTATCCCCAGACTATACCTATAACAAACATTACGCTATCACTCGCTAGGATAAATCGACACCTAAAAATACCATTAAAGCTTTTTTAGAATTGACAAAGAAATGGGGGCGAAAGGTCTGAAAATCACCTAAACTAATGGGGCAAGCTTCTTAAAACCCTTAAACTAATGGTGTTAATCATGAGGGAGAAGGGGGTCCAGCATAACACCCCCGCTCAACCCCTTTACCACCATCACATAATTATCATCATATTTAGGGGAGACAGGCTGTTTGGTATATATTTAGGGGAGACAGACTGTTTGTTTGGTATATTAATTCATTTATTCATATATTTTTATAGTTTCCTCCCTAGATCTCCATCAAGCTTTGAAAACACCCCCTTCAAGATAAATTTGTACAGTTTTCGGTAGAAAAATGTACCGGCCAAAGGCCGGTTCCTCTTAAAATTGCAGGCTCGCTATCGCTCGCCAAGAAATAATCGACACCTAAATGGCACGAAAGGTCTTAACATTAACAACGAAATGGGGCGAAAGGTGTTAAAATCACCAAACTAATTGGCCTTAAGGTCTTATAATCTCAAAACAAATGGGGCTTAACACGAGGGAGAAAGGGGACCAGAAAAACGGTCTGCCTCACCTTAAGGTTACCATTAGGCTAGACGATTTTCTTTAGTTCATCTACCTCCACGACTCAAATGGGTAAATACGAGTTCAATAAAGCTTCTTAGTGACATAGGTCCTTCTTAAGCTGCATATAATCGTCTGGTTTTAGCCAGTAACAAAGGCACAAATGTGTCATGGTGCTGAAGGGGTTAAGGTTTAAAATGTGATTACCGAGATTTTCTTTTCTCTGGATAACTCATCGTTTATACTCTTAATGCTTTATCTTCTTATTAATTATGTCCTTTGCCGTCACCTCCTGCACAACTCGCGCATATTATGCTGCGCAGCTGCCGAGAACAGCCTTCCGCGGGCCCTCAACATTTTAAACAATATAGTAGAGCTACCCTTAAATGTTTAGTTTTCTTCAGCTCCAAGAAGAATAAGAGAAAATATTATTTTTAGGGGTAACCTTTTAATATATTTGGAGTGCGCGTAATTTAGACTTTAATATTCGTTTGAATAATTTATTTAATGATATTTTGTGATCTGTTGGACTTAATATAATTTAGTATAATGAAATATAATAAAAAGTATAATTATAAAGAGACTTCACCAGCTATTTTGTATATGTCTACAATTTGCTGAGCAGTTGTTCATCAGTCGTCACTTTTGATTCCTGCTTTCAAAACGCAGAAGATTACCTCCATCTCGCGAGCCATCTTTTCTAAACGATTCTTATTGTGAATATTATACTAACATTCTGTTAGCTATAACACTGTCATAACTAACTATTTGACGTGCTGTTATAATAACAGCACATCAAGAAGTGTCAAATAGTAAAATGGACACACTAATGTACACCCGCGAGGAGGTGATGGGTCATGTTAACGTAATCAAAGAACTCGGTGAAGGTGAGTTTGGCCTTGTATCTTTGGTTACATACAAGGGAGTAAACTGTTGTATGAAGGAGAGTACCGGAGGGGAGGATAGTGACTTTGTGTCAGAAGCTCAAGTGATGTATGATGTAAATGGGGCTGGAGGTGTACCTAAGGTAATTGCTCTAAGTCATGATGGCTCAGTTTTCATTATGGAGTATGTCGAGGGCATGACTCTGCGTGATTTTGCTTACAAATATGCTTTTAGCACCAGCCAGCTGACTGAGATGCTTGAAAAAGATATCAACCTCAAAGTCAAGGACCTTCACGATGCTGGTTACATCCATGGTGATATCCATTACGAGAATGTTATGGTGTGCGGCACCCCGGGTAAATATTACGTAAGATTGATTGATTTGGGTTACACTGAGAAGCTTGTAAACGAAAATGTTGAGGATGATTTGGAAGCGATCGATTCCATTTGGTTTGCAGTAGATTTTGACCGACTTAGGAAGGAGCCATAGTTATCAAAGTGGTTAATCCTCAACGAGAGGGCCACTCAGTAGAGCGCATGCCTCCGCCTACACTGGCTTTGTCACAAAATAAACTAAACTAAGAAGCGACTTGCTGGTGTAGTAACTAGCGTCTTGGTCCTCCACCAAAACCTTCCAAGTATCTCCCCTATGCTCGGCACAATAAAGGTTTATCATAATCACTGAGTCGTTACCATCCCCTATGAGCAATGGGATGAGACTATAGTATCCCAGGATCCCAACGGATTTGCATCTAATCGGCCTTATTGGGCTATCCTAGGCTAGCTAAAGAAATATTGAAGAACTGTTATTATTATTATTATTATTATTATTATTATTATTATTATTACTTTTTTAGAGGTACCTCACTAATCTCTCTGACTCCCAAATGCTCTCCCTAACTTGAATTAAGTCTTCAAGTAGTGGTAAATTGTGCAAGGTTCATCATCTTCTGAATGAAAGAATCAAGTACCTTATTATGTTCGTCATACAACTTCCTTTGGTTGATATTTCTTCTGTAATTGCTTACATTACATTAATTTGCTGTATCAAATTATTACTGTAATGTCTTAGCCCATTTGTAGGTATAAATAATCTATCAATCAATAATTATTTACATGTATGCCGAGGATCCTTCCGCAAATACGGCAAAAACTTCAACAATTTGTGTTATATATTTGTATACCGTAAGTAGGTTTGTTTGCATTTGTTATTTTGTACAGTTTGATGGTGTTTATTGTTGTTGGGTGATGGTGTTGATATTGATGGTTGACCTCATCCACGATTGGCGGCAACTATCGTAGGCGCACACTTGGTTTGTTTACATGTGGAAGCTACCGACGATGGCCGGGCGTGGGAGGCCATGGCCGCAGCCGCTAGGCCTTGATATTTACACCTAATAAAAAAAATCTATGTTAATGTATTTTTAATTATTTTATTATATTAACTAACCTAACCTAGCCTAGAATAACCTAACCTAACCTAATATTAACCAATCATATTTAGTATTATTAGTAGGGGTTACTTCCCCCCCCCCCTCCACTAATGGACTATTCAACTAGATTAAGTTAGGTAAAGTTGGATTAGGTTATGGTTATTTAAATTAAATTAAATAAAACTACATCGAACAAGAAAATTGTGATTAGGTGCGAATGTCGGCTGCAGCTATGACCTCCAACGTCACTTCCAAACATAAACAGACCAAGCACGCTCCGACAACAGTGCCACCAATGTTGGGGCTGAAACATAATATCATTACAATTGCCCGACAGCACAAAACACCACAACGGCGACGGAAACAAAAGTCATTCCATGGGAAATCAAAGAAGTACTGCCGAAGAGCCTCCCAGCCGGCAGTGCCAAAGTGCCACAAGCGCCACCGGTTGAGAAGATCGGGTGGCCGTACCGGAGAGATAGGACAGGTGACAGATATTAGTTTATGGTCGGAGGAGCCCTAAGGATAGAAAAGATTTACAGTATAAGCAGAAGGGTTAGAGGTTAGAAATATGTCAAGATTGTTGAGTCGATCTCCGAAGCGATCCGGCATACGGGTGGGTTGCTGGACTAACTGCTCTAGGTCGTTTAGGATAGAAAAGATGTAGGCTTGTTCACCAGGTTGGTCAGTGGAAACAGAGGAGAGCCATTGGCTGTGGTGAACGTTGAAAACTCCTAAGATAGATAGATAGATAGATAGCTATATATCAGTCGATCTCGGTATCTCTCTATCTTTCTATCTCTCTATCTAATTATCTATGTATCTATTAATGTATCTATCTCTATATTTATGTATCTATCTATCTATTTATCTATCTGTGTATTTATCTATCCATTTATCCTTACATTCATATAACTCCATCCCCATGACAAACATTTTGAAGTATCGATACAGGGTTTCTAGTTATGTTGTTAGTGTACACTACTACATGAGCAAGTTAAGCAAAATAACAACTGTGTGGAAAACTATATAACAATTTAATAGAAAAAAAGCAAAAATATATAAATATACATTATATAAAAAATGTATTGTCTCTCTCTCTCTCTCTCTCTCTCTCTCTTATATATATATATATATATATATATAGCCTATTTACTGTAGAGAGAGAGAGAGAGAGAGAGAGAGTCTGTGTGTGTGTGTGTGTGTGTGTGTGTGTGTGTGTGTGTGTGGGAAAAAGGATGGAGTCAATGCACTTCCAGACTTTCACCAATTAGAGACATTACGTTTTTTGTTTTTATTTTGACAATTAGCGCGTTTAGCACATTCAGTCAATATTACCGCACACACACTCTCTCTCTCTTACTTTCACTTTGTTGCCCTTTTAATGTATTCTGATACCTGACTTTCACTTTCATATATACCGGTATATAACGAATATTAGTATTGTTATTATTATTATTATTATTATTATTATTATTATAATTTATTTCATTTTTAGCCTCAAAGACATATTGGTCACTTGGGCGATCACCGAGGTCTGTATGCTTAACCCGTACAGTACCGGGGACGTCCTTTGTATCATATTCTGGCAGCTAGCTATTCCACGGTTTTATTCAGCTTAGGAAGGAGCTCTAGTAATAATAAGGCTTCAAACTATTGCAACCAACCCTTTTAACTACCACAGATCCTTCCTAAGCTGCGTACTATCGTCTAAATATAGCCAGCATAAGAGATAACACACGTCGCTGGTACTGAAAGGGTTAAGGGGAGGTTTGTATATGTTTGATGTGAAATAAATAAATTAGATTAAGGAGAGATTTCCACTTGAGGGATTCTTTTTTTCTTGACCCCTTTCTCCCTCATGTCTAAGCCCCATTGCTTTTGAGATTTTAAGACGTTTGCCCCATTAGTTCGGTGATTTTAAAAAATTCCGGCCCATTCTGTCAATTTTAAGACATTTCGTGCCATTTAGGTGTCCTTTATCCTGGCGAGCGATAGCGAGCCTGTAATTTAAGAATAACCGGCCTTCGGCCATGACATTTTTCTACCGAAAAATGTACAAATTTATCTTGAAAGGTGGTCAAGGGGGTGACATTTTAAGTTTGCTGGAGGAGTAGGAAACAAACCAAAAACCTCCCCTTAACCCTATTGGTTCAGGAACATTTCATGGCGAGGTCGGTCCTTAAGAGATCTGTGCCCCTTAAATTGTTCTTTCCTTTGACTTACAATGCATGTAATGGAGTAATGACGCTAATCCATTGTGTGTACGTATGTATGTATGTACTGTATGTATGTATGTATGTATGTATGTATGTCTATTAATTATCCGTAAGACAGACCTGCGAGATAAGTTTGTACATTTTTGGGTAGAAAAATGTCACGGTCGAAGGCTGGTTCCTCCTAAATTACAGGCCTCACTATCGCTCGCCAGAAGAATATCGACACCTAAATGGCATAAAAGGGCTAAAAATCGCCAAATGAATGGGTTGAACGTGCTTAAATAACGTCATGGTGGTGAAGGGGTTAAATCTCAAAACAAATCAGATAATATAGTAAACTTGTGGGTGGTTGAGAAAAATAGCTAAAATAGATATATAAATAGCTAAATAGATGTATAAATAGCTAAATAGATGTATAAATAGCTAAATAGATATATAAATAGCTAAATAGATATATAAATAGCTAAATAGATATATAAATAGCTAAATAGATATATAAATAGCTAAATAGACATATAAATAGCTAAATAGATATATAAATAGCTAAATAGATGTATAAATAGATAAATAGATATATAAATAGCTAAATAGATATATAAATAGCTAAATAGACATATAAATAGCTAAATAGATATATAAATAGATATATAAATAGATATATAAATAGCTAAATAGATATATAAATAGATATATAAATATATATATATATATTAATAGATATATTAATAGATATATAAATAGATATTATAAATAGATATATAAATAACTTTACTGAAGAATTAGGTAAGATGAAAGAGTTTGGAAGATTATATGCATAAAAAAAAACAAAAAAAAATTAGATGGCTGAGACTGTATGAATGAAGCAGCATTTATATTGAGGTCGGCATATCTGATGGAGTGTGAAATGGTGATGGCCCGGTGGTCTTGGTGGGAATATGACGGGGAGAGAGAGAGAGAGAGAGAGAGAGAGAGAGAGAGAGAGAGAGAGAGAGAGAGAGAGAGAGAACACACCGAAGCCAAACGAATAACCACCTAAACCAACCAATTACATTACGGAACGGTGGCTATAAATTACGTCATAACAATTTAAGGGAACCCACCTCGCTTTTTTTTTTATCTTTCTCTCCCTCTCTCTCTTTGGCTTGTATCCATTCGGCCCCATTCAGCCTACTGTTTTAAGACGTTTACCCCCCATCCAGGTGTCAATATTTTCCTGGCGAGCGGTAGCGAGCCAGCATATATGTATTTTTGTTTTGAAAGCAAGCTTAATTTGTAAATGTCTCCGGCGAAGCCGGATTTCTCCATACAATGCTGGCTCGCTATCGCTCGCCAGGAAGAAATCGACACCTGGATGGGGATAAACGTCTTAAAACAGTTGGCTGAATGGGGCCGAATGGATACAAGCCAGAGAAAGAGAGAAAAATAAAAAAAAAGCCTGTGATCCCCTTAATGGAGTAGGTTGACCAGAGAATACAAAGGAGTACAAAGGAAATCAAGCAACAACAGGTCTAGTGACCCTTCTAGGCTGCTTGTCCTCCAAAACACTGAGGATCAAGTGTCCAAACAGTGGTTTAGAATGGGTAAGGGAACATTGGAAAGGGAACTACTGCCTTACAATACGTGGTGCTCTTAGCCAATTATTATACTGTGTGTCCATCAATCATTATCACCGATCCAATTGTGTGGCAATCCTTTCTCTTAAGGGGGGTCACCGGCTTTTGTTTATCTTCCTCTCCTTTTCTCTCTTGCCCTGGCTTGTATCCAGTCGGCCCCATTCAGCCAACTGTTTTAAGACGTTTATCCCCATCCAGTTGTCGATTTCTTCCTGGCGAGCGATAGCGAGCCAGTATTGTATGGAGAAATCCGGCTTCGCCGGAGAAATTTTTCTATCGAAAAATTTACAAATTTAGCTTGCTGTCAAAACAAGAATATATATATATGCTGGCTCGCTACCGCTCGCCAGGAAAATATTGACACCTGGATGGTTGTAAACGTCTTAAAACAGTAGGCTGAATGGGGCCAAATGGATACAAGCCAAAGAGAGAGGGAGAAAAAGAGAACAAAAAGCGAGGTGAGCTCCCTTAATGAGGGGGGGGGGGGGGGGGGGGCGTATTTCATGTGCTTATTGTATCATCATTATATTATTGTTTAGTTTCCTCCCTAGGCCTCCATCAAGCTGTAATAAACACCCCCTAGACCCCCCTTCAAGCTGTAATAAACACCCACTTAGACCTCCATCAAGCTGTAATAAACACCCACTTAGACCTCCATCAAGCTGTAATAAACACCCCCTAGACCTCCATCAAGCTGTAATAAACACCCACTTAGACCTCCATCAAGCTGTAATAAACACCCACTTAGACCTCCATCAAGCTGTAATAAACACCCCCTAGACCCCCTTCAAGATAAACACCCCCTAGACCCCCCTTCAAGATAAACACCCCCTAGACCTCCATCAAGCTGTAATAAACACCCCTAGACCTCCATCAAGCTGTAATAAACACCCACTTAGACCTCCATCAAGCTGTAATAAACACCCACTTAGACCTCCATCAAGCTGTAATAAACACCCACTTAGACCCCCCTTCAAGATAAACACCCCCTAGACCTCCATCAAGCTGTAATAAACACCCCCTAGACCCCCCTTCAAGATAAACACCCCCTAGACTCCCCTTCAAAATAAACACCCCTAGATCCCCCTTCATGATAAACATCCCCTAGACCCCCCTTCAAGATAAACACCCCCTAGACCCCCTTCAAGATAAACACCCCCTAGACCCCCCTTCAATATAAACACCCCCTAGACCCCCTTCAAGATAAACACCCCCTAGACCCCCCTTCAAGATAATAAACACCCCCTAGACCCCCCTTCAAGATAATAAACACCCCCTAGACCCCCTTCAAGATAAACACCCCCTAGACCTCCATAAAGCTGTAATAAACACCCCCTAGACCCCCTTCAAGATAAACACCCCCTAGACCTCCATAAAGCTGTAATAAACACCCCCTAGACCCCCCTTCAAGATAAACACCCCCTAGACCCCCCTTCAAGATAATAAACACCCCCTAGACCCCCCTTCAAGATAAGTCCTTCCTAAGCTGACTAAAATCGTCTAATAGTTGGCAGAATATGATGAAAAGTACGTCTCTGGTACTGCATGGGTTAATGATTGTAAACACAACTAATGTAGTGATGTTGGTTGATGCATGGTTTGGTATGCAGTTTTCGTTCAGTATAGATCATTTCTGTTCGACTACTTTAAATTGTGTATTGTTCTTGTTTGTTTCGTATCCTAGAGATGTAAGAATAATGTAATGCTAGAGATAGTACTGATCTCTCCCCTCTCTCTCTCTCTCACACACACACACTCACACTCTCTCACACACACACACACACACACTCTCTCTCTCACACACACACACACACTCTCTCTCTCACTCACACACACACACACACACACTCTCTCTCTCTCTCACACACACACACACACACACACACACACACACACACACACACACACACACACACACACCTTCACTTTCACTAGCCTCTTTATACGGGCCAATACAGTTTGACACACCCCCTCCCTGGCTAAGTCGACTTGTGTGTATGCTTTGCACTATTAGGTAACTTAAGGGGGATGGTTCACTTTTTGGGCGATTTTTGCATGTATTCGTTATTTTTCCAATTTCCTCCCTCGACCTCCATCAAATTATAAAAAAACAAAACATCCATTAGATCCCCCTTCTAGATTAATTTGTACATTTTTCAATATAAAAATGTCCCGGCGTATATATATTTTTGTTTTGACAGCAAGCTTAATTTGTAAATTTTTCGATAGAAAAATGTCTCCGGCGAAGCAGGATTTCTCCATACAATGCTGGCTCACTACCGTTCGCCAGGGGAAAAATCGACACCTAAATAGCACGAAAGGTCTAACTATTGACGATGAAATGGGGCGAAAGGTCTTAAAATCGACTAAGTAATGGGGCAAACCTCTTAACATCTGAAAATTAATGGGGCTCAACCGAAAAATGTACAAATTAATCTAGAAGGGGGATCTAATGGATGTTTTTTTTAAATTTGATAGATGTCTAGAGAAGAAACTAGAAAAATAATGAATACATGCAAAACTCGCCCCCAAAAGTGAACCATCCACCCTTAAAGGCATTTGTTGTGCACGACTCTCCCAGCGACGTAGACTCTCTCGTGCATAGCTTCCGGTTTTTGTAGTGAAATCAGCTGAACAGAAGCTATTTTTGTTTTCTGTTCACGTAATTTCTCCGAGTCCAACTTTCTTTGCGGGGCTCTCCGGTTTCGCACGGTTGTCTAAGGGTACGTAAACTATAGTAATATGTAACACCCCGTTCTTAACATTAAGTAACACCCCGTTCTTAACATTAAGTAACACCCCGTTCTTAACATTAAGTAACACCCCGTTCTTAACATTAAGTAACACCCCGTTCTTAACATTAAGTAACAACCCGTTCTTAGCATTAAGTAACACCCCGTTCTTAACATTAAGTAACACCCCGTTCTTAACATTAAGTAACAACCCGTTCTTAGCATTAAGTAACACCCCGTTCTTAACATTAAGTAACACCCCTTTCTTAACATTAAGTAACACCCCGTTCTTAACATTAAGTAACAACCCGTTCTTAACATTAAGTAACACCCCGTTCTTAACATTAAGTAACACCCCGTTCTTAACATTAAGTAACACCCCGTTCTTAACATTAAGTAACACCCCGTTCTTAACATTAAGTAACACCCCGTTCTTAACATTAATCATCAAACACCAATAAGAAATATCAGCTAACTGGTGTTATTAAAATGGCTAGGGTTTATTTCCTCGTCTTTTTATCAATGTAATATATATATATATATATATATATATATATATATATATATATATATATATATATATATATACTGTATGTACAGTATATGTATATATATATATACGGTATATATATATATATATATATATATATATATATATATATATATATATATATATATATATATATATATATATATATATATATATATATATATATATATATATATATATATATATATATATATATATATATATATATTTTTTTTTTTTTTTTTTTTTTTTTTTAAGAGACAATGAACGGAGGAAGGAAAAACACAGATAAACAAAAAGGTCCATGTGCCTAAAGGCATCCTCCATTCATAAAATGTTTGTAACAACTGGATTTAAACATTTGTTGATTGTAAGTTTGTGGAAAGCAATTCGAGGGAAGTGAATTCCAAAGAGTAGTAGCTCTGGGGATAAATGAATTCTGATAAGCAGAAGTTCTGCATTGTGGAGGAGAAAGTGTAAATTCATGGGCGCTCTCAGCTGCCCTAGTTCTACGGGGAAAGATGTGGAGAGGCGGCACAATTGAAGCAAGTTCCTCGGAACAATTGCTGTGAAAATATCTGTAGAATAATGCAAGGGATGCAACGTTTCTTCGTATGACTAATGTAGGAAGGTCCTGTGTGATTGCAGGGTTATTGATTAATCTAATAGCTTTATTTTGAATTTTGTCCAACTGCCTCAATGCAACCACTCCACTTCCACCCCACAGAGGTGAACAGTAATCCATCTGAGAACGCACATGACTTTTATATATTACGGCCAACTGCTCGTCAGTGAAGAATTCTCGAACTCTGTACAGGAGTCCCAGTTTTTTAGAGGCATTCTTAGCAATGTTTCTAACATAATGTGTCCAGCTCAAGTTAGTAGTTAATGTTACACCGAGAATGTCAATACTATATAGGGGAAGTGGGAATATTTACATCATTACAAAATATATGGGAGTCAGTGAGATTCTGTCGGTTAGAAAATTGAATGTACTTGGTTTTCTGTGCATTAAAGGAAACTAGATTCTCTTGTCCCCATTCATTAATTCTAGAAAGGTCCTGGTTCAGAGAAATTGCAGTGTTTATTTTTGAATTTATAAGATCGGGTTGGGTGAAAGAATTGGTAAATGTGAAGGAACTGTGGAGTGTTGAGTCATCTGCGTAGGAATGTATTGGATTATGAGTGGTAGATATGAGATCATTGATATGAATGAGGAACAGAGTTGGGGCCAAAACTGATCCCTGGGGAACACCAGCATTTATTGAGTGAAATTGAGAATAAAGGCCATCTACCATTACACGTATTTTTCTGTTATGAAGATAAGAAGAAATTAGTGGAACTAATGATGCAAGGCCGTAGTGTGACATCTTCGACAATAAGGATTGATGCCAGACTCTATCAAATGCCTTTGATATATCCAGTGCTATTGTATGTGTTTCACCATGTTGGTCTGTAGCTTGGTTGATTTGATGCGTAATGATATATATATATATATATATATATATATATATATATATATATATATATATATATATATATATATAGTTTCCTCCATCAAGCTTAAAAGAAAACATCCCCAAGAACCCCACTTCGAGAAGAATTTATACATTTGGCAGTAGAAATGTTTTCCTGCCAAAGGCAGATTTCTCCAAATTTACAGGCTCGCTACCGCTCCCCAAGTAAAAATCGACACCTAAGTGGCACGAAAAGTCTTAATATTGACAAAGGGGGCGATAGGTCTTAACCCCCCCCCCCCCCTTAACACTATAGAAAGTGTGTCCTAGTTCTCGTTTATGGTGCTTTGTTTATAATTGGTCTTTATTGGGGTCCGAGGGGTTGTTTTTATGGGGGGGGGGGGGGGGGCAAAGGGAAGGACGGTGGGAGAACAACAGCGACAACAACAATAACGACAACAACAGTGACAGTAACAGTAGTAGTAATAATAACAACAACAACAACAATAATAATAGCAGCAACATCAGCAACAACAACATCAACAACAACAACAACAACAACTGCATATACTGGAGTACAGGTTATAGCTAGCAACAACAGAGCAATGGAAAAGTAAATAACACACACACACACACACGCTCACACACACACACACACACACACCCACACACGCTCACACACACCCACACACGCTCACACACACACACACACACACACGCTCACACACATACACACACACACCCACACACGCTCACACACACACCCACCCACACACACACACACGCTCACACACATACACACACACACACACACACCCGCTCACACACATACACACACACACACACACCCGCTCACACACATACACACACACACACACACACGCTCACACACATACACACACACACCCACACACGCTCACACACACGCTCACACATGGAAGGGAGGTGAGGGGTAAGGGGATAGTGCTTGGTTGTTGGTCTACTGTATATATTAATTTCTTAATATATTTTTTAGTTTCCTCGAGAGACCTCCATCAAGCTTAGAAAAACACCTAAACCCACTTTCAAGATAAATTTGTAAATTTTTCGATAGAAAAATTTCTTGGCCGAAGGCCGTTTCCTTCTAAAATTAGAGGTTCGCTATCACTCGCCAAGAAAAAAAGTCGACACCTAAAGTGCACGAAAGGTCTTAATATTGAAAAAAAATGAGGCGAAAGGTCTCAAAATCGCCAAACTATCGGAACGAACGTCTTAAAACCTCAAACCTAATATGCTAAACTTCAGGGAGAAGAGGGTCCAGAAAAACGAGTACTACCCCCTTAAAGGATGTGGGGAAATAATATATACGACTAATTGTTATAAATGATCTCCTTATAGGGGAGGTTTCCACTTCAGGGATTGTTTTCTTGACCCCTTTCTCCCTCATGTTTAGCCCCATTGCTTTTGATATTATAAAACGTTTGCCCCATTAGTTTAGCAATTTTAAGAACTTCCACCCCATATTAAGACCTTTCGTGCAATTCAGGTGTCGATTTTATCCTGGCGAGCGATAGCGAGCCTGTAATTTAAGAGGAACCGGCCTTCGGCCGGCACATTTTTCTACCGAAAAATGTACAAATTTATCTTGAAAGGGACTCAAGGGGGTGTAATTTTAAGGTTGATGGAGGTCTAGGGAACAAACTAAATACCTCTCCTTAACTGTACCTTAATTCCCATCCATTCATACGCAGACGACTCAACCTTACACTACTCCATTAGTTTTTCAGAATGCCCCAGCCAGCAATCCCTCAACGACAAACGTAATGAAGCCATAGAACTCTTAAATTCTGATCTAAATACTATCTTCATTTGGGGCAGAGAAAAGCTTGTTACCTTTAATGCTTCCAAAACCCAATTTCTCCATCTATCTACCCGTCAGGATCTCCCAGCGGACTATCCCTTATTCTTCAACAATACAAAAATCAACCCTTCATCTTCTCTCAATATTCTTGGTGCCTCTTTTTCTTCTGCTCTCATTTGGAAGGACCATATTACCAGTCT
This sequence comes from Paralithodes platypus, assembly GCA_032716605.1. Taxonomy (NCBI): domain Eukaryota; kingdom Metazoa; phylum Arthropoda; class Malacostraca; order Decapoda; family Lithodidae; genus Paralithodes; species Paralithodes platypus. The sequence continues at coordinate 57,052,520 of CM064525.1, forward strand.
TGCTAAGGCAGCCTCCCAGAAGCTGGGTGTGCTCAACCGCCTTAGGGGGTTCTTTTCCCCAGCACAGCTTCTTGCTCTGTACAGGGGCATAGTGCGTCCTTGTATTGAGTATTGTTCACATGTGTGGGGAGGTTCCTCTCACACCGCTCTCCTAGACAAAGTTGAAAGGAAGACCTTTCGTATCATTAACTCCCGTCCACTCACCAACTCTCTGCAATCTCTCTCTCTCCGCCGCAATGTTGCATCTCTCTCGCTATTCTATCGCTACTATAATAATCAGTGTTCCTCAGAGCTTTCCCAGTGCATGCCACCTCCTTTACGTAGGGCACGTGGTACCCGTCTTGCTCCGGGCTTCGAACTCGTGGCTGTAGGCTAGCAGTTCAACAGTATTGCCAAGAGACTGAATTCAGATTAGGGAGAACCTCTCATGATCAAAGGGTAAAGATACTAAATTAGAGGTTTTAAGCGATTGTTTATACCCCACTTCCCCCCAATTTTTTCGAGTTTTTCCTGGCGAGCGATAACGAGCGTGTAATTGGCCAGGACTTTTTTTTTACCGAAAAATTTACAAATTTATCTTGAAGGGTGGTCTAAGGGTGTGTTTTCTTGAAGGGTGGTCTAAGGGTGTGTTTTCTTGAAGGGTGGTCTAAGGGTGTGTTTTCTTGAAGGGTGGTCTAAGGGTGTGTTTTCTTAGTCTTGCTGGAAGTCTAGCGAGGTTGTTATAAAATATATTAATACATAAATATATAGACCAACAAATATCCACTACCCCCTTTAATGTGTTTGTCTCACACACACACACACACACACACACACACACACACACACACACACACACACACACACACACACACACACACACACACACACACACACACACACACACACACACAGCTATTTCCCTCCACCCCCATGACAATTATTATTTTGGTGTTGGCTACTTTCCGAAATGTGTTCAACTTTGACTCAACACATTTCTTAATTTCTGGAGATGACTTTCTAAAAAATAGTATATAGCAACGAGTTCAATCAAGTTTGGTAATCTAGTGGACGTATAGTGTGTGTCAAAATGTGTGAGAGAGAGAGAGAGAGAGGTATAACTATTTTTGTTTTCAGTCGGTACTTTCTATAGTGTTTATTTAAGTAGTGTTTCTTCCCTCCTTCCTATGATTGCAGGGTGTGGTGACTGACTATATATATGGGAACACTTCTCAGGGCTACACACTTCACACTACACACACTTCACACTACACACACTTCACACTACACACACTTCACACTACACACACTTCACACACTTCTCAGGGCTACATACTTCACACTACACACACTTCACACACTACACACACCCACACTAAACACACTACACACACTATACACACTTCTCAGGGCTACATACTTCACACTACACACACTACACACACCCATAGTACTAACGTGTCTGTAGAATAATATCGAACCTGTGTTGTTATATTTAGATACTTTTGTTTGTTTCTTTCTAACTAAGGATATACTAAAGTTAAAACCTTCATCGCCTTAAATATATATATATATATATATATATATATATATATATATATATATATATATATATATATATATATATATATATATATATATATTATATCGTTCCGATCAACTTTCCAACATTAAGGGGAGGTTTTTAGTGTGTTTCCTAGACTTCCATCAAGCTTGAAATTACACACCCTTTGATCCTCTTTCAAGATAAATTTGTACATTTTTCGGTAGGAAAATGGCCCGGCCGAAGGCCGGTTCCTCTTAAATTACAGGTTCGCTATCGCTCGCCAGGAAAAAATCGACACCTAAATGGCACGAAAGGTCTTAAAAGTGACATAAATGGGGCGAAAGTTCTTAAAATCGCCAAAATAATGGGGCGAACGTGGTTAAAATCTCAAAAGCAATGGGGCTAAACCTGAGGGAGAAAGGGGTCAAGAAAAAAATCCCTCAAGTGGAAATCTCCCCTTAAAGGTAGAGCGCAGTAGTAATCACATGCAACAATAACAGTTATATTATTGTACAACAACAACAGCAACAACAACAACAACAACAACAACAACAGCAGCTGTCTCTATACATTGATACAGTAAGCTTATCTTCAGGGAGCCCACCTCGTTTTTTTTGTTCTCTTTCTCTCCCTCTCTCTCTTTGGCTTGTATCCATTCGGCCCCATTCAGCCTACTGTTTTAAGACGCTTACCCCCATCCAGGTGTCAATATTTTCCTGGCGAGCGGTAGCGAGCCAGCATATATATATATTTTTATTTTGAGAACAAGCTAAATTTTTACATTTTTCGATCGAAAAATGTATTCGGCGAAGCCGGATTTCTCCATACAATGCTGGCTCGCTATCGCTCGCCAGGAAGAAATCGACACCTGGATGGGGATAAACGTTATAAAACAGTTGGCTGAATTGGGCCGAATGGGGCCGAATGGATACAAGCCAGGGAAAGAGTGACAAGGCAGAGAAAGATAAAACAAAAGTCGGTGACCTCCTTTAAATTCATTGTTTGCCCGATTGCTAATAGAACAAGATATACAGTTCTCTTGAGGCAGGAGACAATATAAACATCTCTGAATAGTTCAATTATATTCTCGATTACTAACTTGGAAGCAACTGGATGTTTTTGCTTTGTGTTTGTGTGTTATTATTATTATTATTATTATTATTATTATTATTATTATTATTATATTTATTATTATTATTATTATTATTATTATTCCCTTGTAGCAAGGGAAACAGTAAGGGTGTGAAAGATAAGAATGGGAGAATGCTAGCCGAGAAGCAAGAGAGAGTCGAAAGATGGAGGGAGTACTTCAGTGAGTTGCTAAATGAAAGGAATGAAGAGCCAGCAAACATAGCTGGATATGGTATGGGAGGGAGAAGAAGAGAAGTAGTGGAGGAGGAGGTGGGGATCAGGAGGTCAGAAGTGTGGGAAGCCATGAAAAGAGTGAAGTTGGGGAAAGCACCAGGAACAGATGGAGTGTGTGTGGGGAAATGTTGAGGTATGGTGGTGAGATAGTGATAGAATGGGTATGGAAAATGTGCAAACTAGCATGGGAGAAGGGGAGTGCACCCGATGACTGGAAGACTGGCATAATAGTCCCCCTATATAAGGGCAAAGGGGAAAGAGGAGTGTGTGGTAACCACCGAGGAATATGTCTTCTAAGCGTAGTAGGGAAGGTATACAGTAGGGTAGTGATTGAGAGAGTGAGAGTGAGAACGGAGAAATGGATAGGCGACGAGCAGGGAGGTTTTAGGAAGGGAAGAGGATGTGTAGATCAGATTTTTACCCTGAATTGTGTTGTGGAGAAGTATCGGAGAAGAAACAAAAGGTGTATGTTGCCTTTATGGACTTAGAGAAGGCCTATGACAGAGTGGATAGAGAAGGTTTGTGGAAAGTACTTAGAATATACGGAGTAGAGGGCAAGTTGCTGAAAGCAGTGAAGAGCATGTATGAGGGTGCAAAGGCGGCAGTACGTGTGGAGAGTGAGCAGAGCGAGTTCTTTGACCTGAATGTTGGTTTGAAACAGGGGTGTGTGATGTCCCCGTGGTTGTTTACTGTATATATGGATGGAGTTATGAAAGAAATACTATCAAGAGCAGTGGATGTTGGTGTATCGCTGAAAAGGGAGGGAATTGAGTGGAAGCTACCTATACTGCTGTTTGCGGATGATACAGTTCTGATGAGTGATAATGAATGGGAGTTGCAGGGTCTGGTAAATGAGTTTGGAACAGTGTGCGAAAAAACGGAATTTGAAGGTAAATACGGGGAAGAGCAAGGTTATGGTCTTCGAAAGGGGTGAAGTCACAGAGTGTGAGGTGAAGCTGAACGGTCAGGCTATGGAGATCGTCAACTCTTTTAAGTATCTGGGCAGTGTGTTGAGTAAAGATGGGACTATGGATGAAGAGGTGCGGGAGAGGGTACAACAGGGGAAGAGGGTTGTAGGAACGCTAAAAGCAGTAACAAGAAATAGGGTGGTCAGTATGGAAGTGAAGAAGTCCTTGCATGACAGTGTGGTAATCCCGACACTGACTTACGGAAGCGAAGCATGGACGTTGGTTGAGAGACTCAGACCAAGAGTGAGAGCAGTGGAAATGAATTACTTAAGGAGTGCGTGGGGAGTTACATGGAGGGATAGACAGACTAATGAGGAAGTAAGAAGGAGGTGTGGTGTGGAGGTAGATGTGCTGGAAGTGTGAAAAGGAACAACTTGAGATGGTTCGGCCATATGGAACGTATGGAAAGCGAGAGAATGACTAAGAGGGTGTACGAGAGCGAGGTGGAGGGACAGAGGGGGAGAGGTAGACCGAATATGAGGTGGAAGGATGGAGTGAGGAACTACATGAACGAAGGCGGTGCTGGTTGGGGGGAGGGGCGTCGACTGACTGGGGACAGAGGTGCATGGGGGCGGTTCGTTTGTGGCCACCCCTTCGGGGATCAAGGCGTCAGGCAATAGATAGATAGATAGATTATTATTATTATTATTATTATTATTATTATTATTGTTTGTATTATCTTTATTATTGTTGTTATTAGTGTATTATTTATAATTGTATTTTATTTATGTATTTATTTATTTATTATTATTATTAATATTATTATTTTTGTGTTGGTGCTTGTTTGTCTGGTATGCCTTGTACGGCTGCGGTTAGCGAAAGTTGCATTACATTGTCCCCCACTTCCTCCATTGCTGTGAACCAAGCAGATCACTGTTGTTGTTGTTGTTGTTGTTGTTGTTGCTGTTGCTGTTGTTGTTGTTGTTGTTGCTGTTGTTGTTGTTGTTGCTGTTGTTGTTGTTGTTGTTGTTGTTGTTGTTGTTGCACGTACAGTAGGTAGGCCAGGAATCCTGAACCCTAACCTCTGTAACTCAAAAGAAGGGCTGGAACAAATAGGCTGTACATTTCCACACCTATGCCCTGGCTGACCCTCCTCAAATGGTAGCAATATTAGCGTGATTTCTCCAGTTGTTTGTGTGTTACAGAGGTTAAGGGGAGATTTCCACCGGGAGGATTTTTTTCTGAACCTCTTTCTCCCTCATGTTTAGCCCCATTGCTTTTGAGATTTTAAGACGTTCGTCCTAGTAGTTTTGACATTTTAAGACATTTTGCCCCATTTCTGTCAATTTTAAGACCTTTCGTGCCATTAAGGTGTCGATTTTTCCCTGGCGAGCGATAGCGAGCCTGTAATTTAAGAGCAACCGGCCTCCGGCCGGGAAATTTTTCTACCGAAAAATGTACAAATTTATCTTGAAAGGGGGTCTAGGGGGTGTAATTTTAAGCTTGATGAAAACGTAGGGAACAAACTAAATACCTCCCCTTAATGTTCACGATTCTTTCCCTACCTATTTGGAACAGGGTATAGTGGCCCCTGATACACGGTACCCATTGTGTTCCATCCACTGTGCTCAATTCGAGTGAAGTAGTTTTTTCGGTACCGGTATTCGTTTGTACACCTTTTTCTTCATCCGGAGTGAATCAGTTTTGGTGCTTTGTGTGTGTGTGTATGTGTGTGTGTGTGTGTGTGTGTGTGTGTATGTGTGTGTGTGTGTGTGTGTGTCTGTGTCAGTAAGTAGTGTATATATATTGGGCTCAAAGAACGCCTTTAAGTTGATTTTACGTGGCCTTCGTCAAACTAGTTTAATATATTTATAAGTCATTCTTAATCTATCTTAGCCTATCCTCACATAACCTAGCCTTGTGTAAGCTATCATATGCTAAATCACCCAAACCTAACCTACACACTATTTAATACATAATCTACATATTTAATTATAGTATATGGTAGGTCAGTGCAATTTAAGACTATGTTAGTTTAGGTGGTCGATCAATTCAACACCTGATAGACTTACGTTAAATTGTGTGGATTTATCTTGGTCCGTCAATCGAACGTGTACACCGGATGAAGAACAACGAACTTTATATTGTAGTTACTCTCTATTAAGGGGATATGGTTCACTTTTTGGTCGATTTATTATTTTATATATATACCGGTATATATATATATATATATATATACCGGTATATATATATATATTTTTTTTTTTTTTTTTTTTTTTTAGTTTTAGTTTTTAGTTTCCTCCCTAGACCTATACATATACAAAGAAAAACTCCATCCATTAGATTCCCCCCTCTAGATTAATTTGTACATTTTCCAAAATTACAGGCTCACTATCGTACACCAGGACAAAATTCGACACCTAAAAAGCACGAACGATCTTAATGTTAACTTATAAATGGGGTGAAATGTCTTAAAATAAAAATAAAATAATGGGGTAAACATCTTAAAATCTGAAAACTAATGGGGCAAAACATGAGGGAGAAGGGAGTCTAGAAAAACGACCCATCTCTCTTTTAATACAATATGTGGCAATACATACGTTACAATGATGTAATTAGTCTCTTGCATTATATAAGTTACATTTAAATACAGTTAATTGTTATCTTACAATACTAATAATAATAATAATAATAATAGTAGTAGTAATGATAATAGTTAACTAGCCCCTTTTGACAATAATATAATAGTTAACTAGCCTCTTGTACTATATAATTGACACTTGATAATATAATAGTTAACTAGTCTCTTACAATAATAATAATAATAATAATAATAATAATAATAATAATAAAAATAATACAAAATAAGTAATGATAATAATAGTTAACTATCCTCATGTAATATATATTTAACTATAATATAATAGTTAACTAGTGTCTTACAACAACCACGGGAGAGTTTCTAACCTGAGACACAAACACTCGATTGGCAAAAATAAATTAACCAGCATTTTTCTCACGTTACCGAAAGTCGCGTCGGTGATGGTGAAAGCCTGTGAGAGAGAGAGAGAGAGAGAGAGAGAGAGAGAGAGAGAGAGAGAGAGAGAGAGAGAGAGATAGTATGTGTGTTTGGGTGTGTGAGAGAGAGAGAGTATGTGTGTTTGTGTGTGTATCTATTTTTTATTAATTTCACACAACACCAAACACCTCCAATGAAATTAATGAAAGCATATATGTGAGAGAGAGAGAGAGAGAGAGAGAGAGAGAGATGTGTTGACCAGATAATGTTTGGTGGAAAGATTGGTCATAATTATTAATTATTGTAATTATATTGCATAATTACTTTTAGAAGTGAGTGTGCAGTAGACAGAGAAGGGTTAAGTGTTAGATAAGAACAAATATAACTCTCTTCCTAACTAGTTATATACAGTATATGTGGTTAAGGGGGGTGACCTGCTCTTTGTTATTTTTCTCCTTTTCTGTCTTTCTCTGGCTTGTATCCATTCGGCCCCATTCAGCCAACTATTTTCAGACGTTTATCCCCATCTAGGTGTCGATTTCTTCCTGGCGAGCGATAGCGAACCAGCATTATATGAAGAAATCCGGCTTCGCCGGAGACATTTTTCTATCGAAAAATGTACAAATTTAGCCTGCTGTCAAACAAAAATAAAAAATATAGTGGCTCGCTACCGCTCACCAGTAAAAAATGTACACCTGGATGGGGATAAACGTCTTAAAACAGTAGGCTGAATGGGGCCAAATGGATACAAGCCAGAGAAAGATAGAAAAGGAGAGAACAAAAACAGGTCACCCCCCTTAACCCCTTCTGTACCAGGACGTGTTGTTGTTAACCCCTTCAGCACCAGGACGTCTTGTTGTTAACCCCTTCAGCACCAGGACGTCTTGTTGTTAACCCCTTCAGCACCAGGACGTCTTGTTGTTAACTCCTTCAGCACCAGGACGTCTTGTTGTTAACCCCTTCAGCACCAGGACGTGTTGTTGTTAACCCCTTCAGCACCAGGACGTCTTGTTGTTAACCCTTCAGCACCAGGACGTCTTGTTGTAACTCCTTCAGCATCAGCACCAGGACGTCTTGTTGTTACCCCTTCAGCACCAGGACGTCTTGTTGTTAACTCCTTCAGCACCAGACGTCTTGTTCAGCACCAGGACGTCTTGTTGTTAACTTCAGCACCAGGACGTCTTGTTGTTAACTCCTTCAGCACCAGGACGTCTTGTTGTTAACCCCTTCAGCACCAGGACGTCTTGTTGTTAACTCCTTCAGCACCAGGACGTGTTGTTGTTAACTCCTTCAGCACCAGGACGTCTTGTTGTTAACCCCTTCAGCACCAGGACGTCTTGTTGTTAACCCCTTCAGCACCAGGACGTCTTGTTGTTAACTCCTTCAGCACCAGGACGTGTTGTTGTTAACCCCTTCAGCACCAGGACGTCTTGTTGTTAACTCCTTCAGCACCAGGACGTCTTGTTGTTAACCCCTTCAGCACCAGGACGTCTTGTTGTTAACTCCTTCAGCACCAGGACGTCTTGTTGTTAACTCCTTCAGCACCAGGACGTCTTCTTGTTAACCCCTTCAGCACCAGGACGTCTTGTTGTTAACCCCTTCAGCACCAGGACGTCTTGTTGTTAACCCCTTCAGCACCAGGACGTCTTGTTGTTAACCCCTTCAGCACCAGGACGTCTTGTTGTTAACTCCTTCAGCACCAGGACGTCTGGTTGTTAACCCCTTCAGCACCAGGACGTCTTGTTGTTAACCCCTTCAGCACCAGGACGTCTTGTTGTTAACCCCTTCAGCACCAGGACGTCTTGTTGTTAACTCCTTCAGCACCAGGACGTCTGGTTGTTAACTCCTTCAGCACCAGGACGTCTTGTTGTTAACTCCTTCAGCACCAGGACGTCTTGTTGTTAACCCCTTCAGCACCAGGACGTCTTGTTGTTAACTCCTTCAGCACCAGGACGTCTTGTTGTTAACCCCTTCAGCACCAGGACGTCTTGTTGTTAACTCCTTCAGCACCAGGACGTCTTATTGTTAACTCCTTCAGCACCAGGACGTCTTGTTGTTAACTCCTTCAGCACCAGGACGTCTTGTTGTTAACTCCTTCAGCACCAGGACGTCTTGTTGTTAACTCCTTCAGCACCAGGACGTCTTGTTGTTAACCCCTTCAGCACCAGGACGTCTTGTTGTTAACCCCTTCAGCACCAGGACGTCTTGTTGTTAACTCCTTCAGCACCAGCACCAGGACGTCTTGTTGTTAACTCCTTCAGCACCAGGACGTCTTCTTGTTAACCCCTTCAGCACCAGGACGTCTTGTTGTTAATCCCGTCAGCACCAGGATGTCTTGTTAACTCCTTCAGCACCAGGACGTCTTGTTGTTAACTCCTTCAGCACCAAGACGTCTTGTTGTTAATCCCTTCAGCACCAGGACGTCTTGTTAACTCCTTCAGCACCAGGACGTCTTGTTGTTAACTCCTTCAGCACCAGGACGTCTTGTTGTTAACTCCTTCAGCACCAGGACGTCTTGTTGTTAACTCCTTCAGCACCAGGACGTCTTGTTGTTAACTCCTTCAGCACCAGGACGTCTTGTTGTTAACCCCTTCAGCACCAGGACGTCTTGTTGTTAACTCCTTCAGCACCAGGACGTCTTCTTGTTAACCCCTTCAGCACCAGGACGTCTTCTTGTTAACCCCTTCAGCACCAGGACGTCTTCTTGTTAACCCCTTCAGCACCAGGACGTCTTCTTGTTAACCCCTTCAGCACCAGGACGTCTTCTTGTTAACCCCTTCAGCACCAGGACGTCTTCTTGTTAACCCCTTCAGCACCAGGACGTCTTCTTGTTAACCCCTTCAGCACCAGGACGTCTTCTTGTTAACCCCTTCAGCACCAGGACGTCTTCTTGTTAACCCCTTCAGCACCAGGACGTCTTCTTGTTAACCCCTTCAGCACCAGGACGTCTTCTTGTTAACCCCTTCAGCACCAGGACGTCTTCTTGTTAACCCCTTCAGCACCAGGACGTCTTCTTGTTAACCCCTTCAGCACCAGGACGTCTTCTTGTTAACCCCTTCAGCACCAGGACGTCTTCTTGTTAACCCCTTCAGCACCAGGACGTCTTCTTGTTAACCCCTTCAGCACCAGGACGTCTTGTTGTTAACTCCTTCAGCACCAGGACGTCTTGTTGTTAACCCCTTCAGCACCAGGACGTCTTGTTGTTAACCCCTTCAGCACCAGGACGTCTTCTTGTTAACCCCTTCAGCACCAGGACGTCTTCTTGTTAACCCCTTCAGCACCAGGACGTCTTCTTGTTAACCCCTTCAGCACCAGGACGTCTTCTTGTTAACCCCTTCAGCACCAGGACGTCTTCTTGTTAACCCCTTCAGCACCAGGACGTCTTCTTGTTAACCCCTTCAGCACCAGGACGTCTTGTTGTTAACTCCTTCAGCACCAGGACGTCTTGTTGTTAACTCCTTCAGCACCAGGACGTCTTGTTGTTAACTCCTTCAGCACCAGGACGTCTTGTTACCTTTGAGTCTGGCTAAAATTAGACGGTTTTACGCAGGGGAGGATCCTCTCACACCGAACTCATAGCAAAGTAGAAAGGAAAGCCTTTTGTATCATTAACTCCCGTCCACTCACCAACTCTCTGCAATCTCTCTCTCTTCGCCGCAATGTTGCATCTCTCACTATTCTATCGCTACTACAATAATCAGTGTTCCTCGGAGCTTTCCCAGTGTATACCACCTCCTCTACGTAGGGTACGTAGTACCCGCCACTCAATCCCACCTCTACTCTGTGCAACTCTCCAACCCAAGAGTGAAACGCTATTCTCAGACTTTCTTCTATTCAACTGCTGAGCTCTGGAACTCTCTTCCAGAATCAGTCTTTCCCTCTTCCCATGACTTAAAACGTCCCTTGATTTCGGCCCTGTCACTCTTTGAAATCTGGGGGAGGCACTCGCTGCAGGCAGTTATGCATTTTGTCTCCCTCATTCACATAGGAAAACAACTGAGTAAGAAGTTATCGCAGCAATAAGATTCGGCTGATGAACGCAGAACCAGTGGACATGAAAGCTGGTGGTTGTTGGGGTTGCTTAAGGGATTGATTACGTGTATTTGGTGGCTATCATTTTCTGGCTGGCTGAACAATGGGAGCGTGACCCAACTTTATCTTACACCACCACCGAGGAATATTAGCTTCACCTTGCTATATTTAGGGAGCTCAGACGGTATTGTGCAGCATCATTTACTGGTTCGGCTCAATGGTTTAAGAAGGGAGTTTAGTTTGCTCTCTAAACCTCTATCCAACTTTAAAAACAAAAAACAAAAAAACACAAGATAAATTTGTAAATTTTTCGGTGGAAACATTTCCTGGCCGAAGGCCAATTTCTCTTCAAATACAGGCTCGCTATCGCTCGCCAGGAAAAAAGTCGACACCTAAATGGCACGAAAGGTCTTAATATTGGCAAAGAAATGGGGCAAAAGGTCTGAAAATTGCCAAAATAATGGGGCGAATGTCTTGAAATCTCATAACTAACAGGGCTAAACATGAGGGAGGAGGAGGAGGAGGACTCGAAAAACCAACTGCCTCCCCTTAAATGAGGAGGTAGTTGTTTTGTCTAGATATACTGTATGTATGTATCAGTTAATACGCATAACATTACATTGATAAACATCTTCTATACCAATATTTGCATAATTAGATAAACTAGATGTCAAGCCATGTTTTGCCCTAAGAGGTAAACTGTATAGTCTTCTTAAGGGAGCCCTGCACCTCGCTTTTTTTTCTCTTTATCTCCCTCTCTCTTTGGCTTGTATTCATTCGGCCCCATTCAGCCTACTGTTTTAAGACGTTTACCCCCATCCAGGTGTCAACATTTTCCTGGTGAGCTTTAGCGAGCCAGCATATATATACTTTTGTTTTGCCAGCAAGCTAAATTTCTCCGGCGAAGCCGGATTTCTCCATACAATGCTCGCTCGCTATCGCTCGCCAGGAAGAAATTGACACCTGGATGGGGATAAACGTCTTAAAACAGTTGGCTGAATGGGGCCGAATGGATACAAGCCAGGAAAAGAGAGAAAACGAGTGAAAGATAAAATAAAACGGTGAATCCCCTTAAAAAGGAAACAAATATATGTAAGTTGGGGTAGTTGGCTATAGAGTGGGTGGGTGAGTGGGTAGGTGGGTGGGTGAGTGTGTGAGTGGGTGGGTGAGTGAGTGGGTGGGTGCGTGAGTGGGTTGTGAGTGTGTGAGTGAGTGGGTGGGTGGGTGAGTGAGTGGGAGGGTGAGTGAGTGAGTGAGTGTGTGAGTGAGTGAGTGGAGAATTGATATGTGGATGGGTGGGTTAGAAAATGAATGGGTGAATGGATTTGTGAAGTGGTGTGTAGGTTAGAAAATGAGTGGGTGAATGGGTGAATAAATGGGTGTGTGGGGGTTCTGACTTAATAAATGGATGGGTGAATGGTTGTGTGGGTTCTGAGTTAATAAATATGTGGATGAATGGGTGTGTGGGAGATGGATTTGTGAAGAATTGTGTGGGTGAATGGGTGAACGAATGCATTGGTGAATATGGGTGTGTGTGGGGGTTCTGGGTAAATATATATGTGGGTGTGTGGGGGTTGCGGGTGTGTGGGAGATGGACTTGTGAATGGGTGTGTATTGGGTTGATGGATGGATGAGACATTGCTGCGTGGGATATGGGTTAGTAACTGAGTGGATGGTTGACGAGGGGTGGTGAATGAGTTACGGAGTGGTTAAGGGGAGATGGGTCTTTTTCTGGTCCCCCGTCTCCCTCATCTTTAGCCCCATTAGTTTTCAGATTTGTATACGTTCGCCCCATTAGTTTGTCGATTTTAAACACTTTCGTCCCATTTCTATAGCAATATAAATACCTTTCGTGTCATTTAGGTGTCGATTTTTTTCCTGGAGCTCGCCTGTAATTTTAAGAGAAACGGGGGGTTTAGGGAGTGTTTTTAATGCTTGATGAAACTCTAACGTGGAAACTAAAAAAATATATAAATATATAAATAAATAGATCCCAACAAATAACTACCGTCATCTTAAATGGGAAGGTGGATAATAGGCAGATACAAGATTAGTACCGTAACCCCAGAATTGGCAATTTTTTTCAGTCTTTCTTCTACTCAACAAGTGAACTCTGGAACTCTCTCCCTCAATCAATCTTTCCTTCATCCTATGACTTGAACTGCTTTAAGCTTCGTGTGTCCAGGCATTATGACCCCAACGTCCCTTGAATTTGGCTCTGTCACTCTTTTGACTTTGGGGGAGACACTCGTTTTTTTTTTTTTTTTTTTTTTTTTTTTTTTTTTGTGTGTGTGAGTGAAGGAGACAAAAAGCAGAACTGCCTGTAGGGAGTGCCTCCCCCAGAGTTGAAAGAGTGACAGGACGTTCGAGCCAAAATGCCTGGACACACGGAGTTTAAAACAATTTAAGTCATAGGAAGAAGGAAAGACTGATTCTGGGAGAGAGTTCCAGAGCTCAGTTGTTGAATAGAAGAAAGATTGAGAATAAAGTTTCACTCTTGGCTTGGAGAGTTGCACAGAGTAGGGGTGGGATTGTGTTGCAAGACGGGTGATACGTGCTCTACGAAGAGGGGGTGGTATACACTGAGAGAGCTCTGAGGAACACTGACCATTGCAATTGCGGTAGAATAGTGAGAGATGCAACATTGCGACGGAGAGAGAGCGACTGCAGAAAAGACAGGCAGCCTGCCTTTTGTCTCCCTCATACACCTCAAAAAAAATATATACCGGGTATATATATATATATATATATATATATTATATATATAAAAGGTAGGAGATGAGTAAGTGAAATATTACTAAGTAAATTAATGGATAGTTTGATGGGTGATAGATAAGTTGATAATGGGTAGGTAGGAGATAAGTGGAGGATTGGTAAGTTAATATATAGGTGGTTAATGGGTGGGCGGTGGTGGGTGGGTGGGTGGAGAGAGAGAGAGTGGGGGCGTGTGACTGGCTCGTGTATGACTAGTTCCACTCAGTCCCCCTCCAGCCGCCATCCCTGTCACACCTGCTGTCCCGAGTAGTGCTGTGAGAGGCTGTGTTGAATATTGCTGTGCGGGGCTGTGTTTATTATTGCTGTGCGGGGTTATGTTGTCGGGTTACTAGTGTTGTGTTGTGTTGCTCTGAGGAGCTGTGTTGACGTGTTTAATAGAACTGTGCTGTATTACTGTGGAGGGATGTGTTGACGTTTAACTGAACTGTGTTGTATTACTGTGAAGGGATGTGCTGACGTATTTGATAGAACTGTGATGTTTCGCTGTGAAGGGATGTGTTGACGTGTTTAACAGAACTGTGATGTTTTGCTGTGCGGGGCTGTGTTATCTTGTTTTAATAGAACTGTGCTTCACTGCTGTGCGGGGGCTGTGTAATAGTACCGGTACTGTGAGAGACTGTTTAATGGTGCGCTGAGGTGCTATTTAGTGAAGAAATTCGAGGCTGTCAATTAGTGTACCAAGATAGGGTCTGAGTTGTACTATCAGAACACGTGCTTTAGTGCTGTGAAGGGGCTGTGTTGTGGTGCTGTGAAGGGTGCTGTATTAACCCCTTCTGTACCGGTGACGCCTTTTTCGTTATATTGTGACAACTACTATATTAGACGATTGTTTTCAAGTTAGGAAACACAGCTACCCATTAATAGGTTACAGACTCTTTCAATTAATCCTTTTACCTACCATATATCCTTCCTAAGCGTCATAAAATCGTCTAAATGTAGCTTGAATATAATTTAAAAGACGTCGCCGGTACTAAATTGGTTAAGGGGCTTGTGGTTGTTTTTGACCTATGTATTTATTAATTAATGCATTTTTTGTTTCCTCGCTAGACCTCCATCAAGCTAAACAAAATACACCCCCTACACCCCCTTGCAATATCAATTTGTACATTTGTTGGTAGAGAAATGTTCCGGCCGAAGGCCGGTTCCTTCTAAAATTACAGGCTTGCTGTCGCTCGCCAGGATAAAATCAACACCTAAATGGCACGAAAGGTCTTAATATTGACAACATAAATGGGTCGAAAAGTCGTAAAATCGCCAAACTAATGGGCCAAAAACCTGAAAACTTAAGGCGCTAAACATGAGGGAGAAGGGGGCCAGAAAGCAACAACCTGGGGGTGTCTTTTTCTCATTGTTATTGCATCTTGGCTGATTTCTAATTCTGGATTGCAATTAGTTTTCCCGCACGACCGAGAGTGTGTGTGTGAGAGAGAGAGAGAGTGTGTGAGTGTGTGTGTGTGTGTGTGTGTGTGAAAGAGAGAGAGAGAGTGCGTGTCTGTCTGTATGTGTGTGTGTTGTTGTTGTTATTGTTGTTGAACATTATACTTGGATTGGGAAGTGTTTGTTTACATAGCATTATCATAGTGCATAATGGCTGTGTAATAATATGCGTTAAGGGGAGATATCCACTTGAGGGACTTTTTTCTGGACCCCTTTCTCTCTCATGTCTAGCCCCATTGCTTTTGAGATTTTAAGATGTTTGCCCCATTAGTTTGGCGATTTTAAGAAGTTTCACCCCATTTATGTCACTTTTAAGACCTTTCGTCCTATTTAGGTGTCGATTTTTTCCTGGCGAGCGATAGCGAGCCTGTAATTTAAGAGGAACCGGCCGAAAAGGCCGGGACATATGTCTACCGAAAAATGTACAAATTTATCTTGAAAAGGGGTCAAGGGGCTGTAATTTCAAGCTTGATGGAAGTCTAGGAAACACACTAAAAACCTCCCCTTAAACAAAAGAGATCGAGTTGTTCTAAATTGTAATGTACGGTATGACAAAGCGCAATATCGCGGATGTAGTAGTCTGTTTCTCCAGCTGATGGTAAATTGTCATGTTACTATCTTGGTTACTCAACTATTAGGCAAGTCGTGTAGCGAAATATGATGTTCATTATGAAAACTTGGCATTAATACGACGCAGAGACAAGGTTGATTTATGTTTGTCCTTTAAATATCGAGAAAAGAGTTGTTAATGGGGGTGACCTGCTTTTTGTTATTTCTGTCCTTTTCTCTCTTTCTCTGGCTTGTATCCATTCGGCCCCATTTAGCCAACTATTTTAAGACGTTTATCCCCATCTAGGTGTCGATTTCTTCCTGGCGAGCTATAGCGAGCCAGCATTATATGAAGAAATCCGGCTTCGCCGGAGACATTTTACTATCGAAAAATGTACAAATTTAGCCTGCTGTCAAAAAAAAAAAAAAAAAATGCTGGCTCGCTACCGCTCACCAGTAATCAATTGACACCTGGATGGGGATAAACTTCTTAAAACAGTAGGCTGAATGGGGCCAAATGGATACAAGGCAGAGAACGACAGAAAAGGACAGAACAAAAACAGGTCACCCTCCTAAGGGATTCAAATCACCATCAGCTTAAATATACCCGTCTATAGTAACCAACCAATACCATTCATCAGTGTATTTCCTTTCTTGGTGTTGGTGTGGTTTTCCAGTGATGCTGCAAACGTTCGCTAAAGTTGTTTAGATCTCCTCTCTTAGTGTGTGTGTGTGTGTGTGTGTGTGTGTGTGTGTGTGTGTGGTTTTCCGGTGATGCTGCAAACGTTCGCTGAAGTTGTTTAGATCTCCTCTCTTAGAGTGTGTGTGTGTGTGGTTTTCCGGTGATGCTGCAAACGTTCGCTGAAGTTGTTTAGATCTCCTCTCTTAGTGTGTGTGTGTGTGGTTTTCCAGTGATGCTGCAAACGTTCGCTGAAGTTGTTTAGATCTCCTCTCTTAGTGTGTGTGTGTGGTTTTCCAGTGATGCTGCAAACGTTCGCTGAAGTTGTTTAGATCTCCTCTCTTAGTATGTGTGTGTGTGTGTGTGTGGTTTTCCGGTGATGCTGCAAACGTTCGCTGAAGTTGTTTAGATTTCCTCTCTTGCTGTTTGTGTGGTTTTCGGGTGATGCTGCAAACGTTCGCTGGAATTGTTTGGACCCAATAACGTTTCCAATTAGTTGTATTGGTGGCCTAAATTCGTCTGTGGTTAACCCCTTATGTACCGACGTTGTGTGGGGTATTTTATTCTAACTATATTTACACGATATTATGCAGCTTGGGAAGGATCTGTGGGAGGCATAAGGGCTTGTTGAGATAGTCTGAAGCCTTATTATTGCTAGAGGTCCTTTTATGCAGCTTGGGAAGGATCTGTGGTAGGCATAAGGGCTTGTTGAGATAGTCTGAAGCCTTATTATTGCTAGAGGTCCTTTTATGCAGCTTGGGAAGGATCTGTGGGAGGCATAAGGGCTTGTTGAGATAGTCTGAAGCCTTATTATTGCTAGAGGTCCTTCCTAAGCTGAATAAAATCGTCTAATAGCTGCCAGAATACGACACAAAAGGATGTCCCTGGTACAGAAGGGATTAACCCCCTCAGTACCGGCGACGTCCTTTTAACTTTATTCTGGCTACTATTAGACGATTTTATTCAGTTTTAAAAGGGCTTCGAACTATCTCACTTAACCTATTGTTTTACTACCATAGATCCTCATTAAACAGCACATAATCGTCGAAAAACAGGTGGACACAAATAAAATAACAAAGCCGTCGCCGGTACAGAAAAGGGTTAATCTTTTATTTGGTTCACCGATAAAGCCACACTCGATATCACAGCGACGAGATTGATTAGAAAGTTTGTATTGGCGAGGGAGAAGGTAATTATTTTGATACTCCTATGAACAGAAATCAGTCCGCCTTTACTTCCACAAGGGGTAGGGAGGATCAACAAGAGACACATGAAAGGAAAACGAGCTGAGAGGAGAAGAACACATGTAACAGTTCGCCCACAGGCAGCAAGCACACAAGCATTCAGAAGCACCGATCACTCATCAACCCCCGGAATCAATGGAATTAATTTAGTGGAAACTGAAAAATAATGTTTATTCGGATACGCAAGCTTTAAGGGAGCCCAACTCGCTTTTTTTCCTCTTTCTCTCCTTCTCTCTTTGGCTTGTATCCAGTCGGCCCCATTCAGCCTACTGTTTTAAGACGTTTACCCCCACCCAGGTGTCAATATTTTCCTGGTGAGCGGTAGCGAGCCAGCATTCATATATTTTTGTTTTGAGAGCAAGCTAAATTTGTAAATTTTTCGATAGAAAAATTTCTCCGGCGAAGCCGGATTTCTCCATACAATGCTGGCTCGCTATCGCTCGCCAAGAAGATATCGACACCTGGATGGGGATAAACGTCTTAAAACAGTTGGCTGAATAGGACCGAATAGATACAAGTCAGAGAGAGAGAGAGAGAAAAGGAGAGAAATATAAAAAAGCAGGTGAACCCCTTTAATAGAGCTTTGTTCATGACTATTCTAGTAGGTCTTACATCAACTGATATATCTAATAATAATAATAATAATAATAATAATAAAAATAATAATAATAATAATAATAATAATAAAAATAATAAAAATAACGGAACATCCTTGTCTGCGCTCCATTGTTCTATATCTCACAGCACAGATCTTGTTTCAGAAAAAGCTTATTGTCAACATCGTAAGCTGGATAGTAACCATTTGGTGAACGAAATACTCTGATAACGTCAAGGTGCGAACACATATGGGAAACAGTAGTGAACTCGTACTCCATTGAACGAACTACCAGTGTGTGTAGTTTGGGGAATAAGCATTGTAAATAATAATAATAACAGATATAATACATACAGGTATATATACAGTACATACATAAAATAGCGAGGAAGTGAAAGAAAGAGGAAATTGGATACAAACCTCAAGTCTATGGACCGGAAAAGGATGTGTTGAACTAAACAATAAGAATGGTTAAGTGAAGAAGAAAAAGAACTTCAGGAAAACGAAAAATAAACAAAAATATACGAACACCAGGAAAACAATACAAGTAAAAGAAAACAGCGCCAGGATGAGTGTCAACCTCCACAACAAGAGATACCAAAAGACTCTCTCGGAAATACTTAAGAAGCGATTGATACCGCCTACAACGACAACCAACAACAACAACAACAACAACAGGAAGCCGGAAGATCATAACCCTCACCACCACCACCACCACCACTATAACGACCTCAATCACAACAATCACCACCACCCTCACAACCACGACCATACCCATACCCATACCCACCCGAGCAGCGAGTTCTGTCACAATCATTATCACAACCACAATCACAAGCAAAACGCAAGCAATCATAACGCCAGCAATAGCACTCAGAGCACCAGCAACCCTAACCACATTCAGAACCACAGCCATCACAATCCTAACACCAGCAATCCTAACCACAATCATAGCAATCAGAACACCAGCATTCCTAACCACAATCAAAACACTAGCCATAACAATCAGAACACCAACAATCCTAACCCCAATCAGAACGCCAGCCATTACAATCAGAACACGAAGAAAGTGGAAGGGGGAGGCAGAGCAGACAGAAGGGCCAAGGGAAGAGTTGCAGACGCGGGGATACGTATAGAAAACGGAGGACCCGAAGTAAACAAAACCTTGGAAGCGGAAACGAGCCTTACGACACGAACAGCAGAGATACCCCGGGGAGCAGAGGGTAGAAAAGCAGAGGTTAAGAGAGCAGAAGCAGGAGGAGAGACAAGAAGAGCAGACACAGGAAGAAAGGTAGGAGTTGAGGGCAGACTAAGAAGAGCAGGCAAACTAGGAGACAAGAAGCCAAGAGGAGGTGGTGGTGGAAATACGGAGATGCCCAGCTTGGATTCCGGTCTCTACTCCCTCGACAGCGTTATGATGGATGTGATGTCCTCCTCCCACTTCTCCACCCTGGCCTCCTCCACCACCATCTCCACCATCTTGGAATCTGAGCCTATAGCAGCCTCTTCCTCCTCCACCAACACAACCAAGAAGACCTCCACCATCTCCACCAAGAAGGCTTCTAACTCCACCCTGTCCTCCTCCACCATCTTGGAACCCGAGCCTCCAGCAGCCTCTTCCTCCTCCACCAACACAACCAAGAGGAGCTCCACCATCTCCACCAAGAAGGCTGTTAACTCCACCAACAGGAGGACCATATCCTCCACACCATTTACCCCAGCCATCCTCCACACCCACCTCTGCAAGAACCTCAGACAGGAACGAAGGTAAGGAATTACAACTAGGGTGTCAAACGAAAGACAAATTATTTCTTTTCGGCCACCCCCCACCCCCCCAAAAAAAAAAAAGTGGGGATTGGGCCTGAGCATATAGATAGATAGATAGATAGATAGATATCTTAATTATTGTATATGTAACGACAGAATTGTGGTTTACAGATTAAATTATGTCTTTGGAAGTGAAACATGGCCAAAATTATGGTATGTCATGTTAATTTTCTCGTACTCCTCATAATTCATTCAAGTCTTCAAACAAAATTGCTCCGGTTTGACACCTTGATTACAACTACAGTCAACATATATCAATTCAGTATGGTGTAGTGAATGGCATGTTTGTCTGTTTATAACTATTAAGGGAGAAGGGTGCATTGTTTCGTTTATTATTTTATATATATATTTATTATGGTTTTTAGTTTCCTCCCTAGATCTCCATCAAGCTTAAACAAAATATCCATCCCTCTTCTAGATTAATTTGTTCATTTTTCGGTAGAAAAATTTTCCGGCCATAGGCCGGTTCTTTCAAAATTACAGGCTCACTATCGTTCGCCAGGAAAAAAACCCGACACTTAAATAGCACGAAAGGTCTTAATATTGACAAGGAAATGGGGCGAAAGGTCTTAAAATCGAAAACATTGATGGGGCAAACATCTTAAAATTTGAAACTAATGGAACTAAACATGAGGGAGAAGGGGCCCAGCAAAACCCGGCCCTTCCCCCCTTAACTACACTAAACACATCGACTACAACCTACTGTACTGTACATCCCCCTACACTTCGACTACAACCTACTGTACTGTACATCCCCTACACATCGACTACAACCTACTGTACATCCCCTACACTTCGACTACAACCTACTGTACATCCCCTACACATCGACTACAACCTACTGTACTGTACATCCCCTACACTTCGACTACAACCTACTGTACTGTACATCCCCTACACTTCGACTACAACCTACTGTACTGTACATCCCCTACACATCGACTACAACCTACTGTACTGTACATCCCCTACACTTCGACTACAACCTACTGTACTGTACATCCCCTACACTTCGACTACAACCTACTGTACTGTACATCCCCTACACATCGACTACAACCTACTGTACTGTACATCCCCTACACTTCGACTACAACCTACTGTACTGTACATCCCCTACACTTCGACTACAACCTACTGTACTGTACATCCCCTACACTTCGACTACAACCTACTGTACTGTACATCCCCCTACACTTCGACTACAACCTACTGTACTGTACATCCCCTACACATCGACTACAACCTACTGTACATCCCCTACACATCGACTACAACCTACTGTACTGTACATCCCCTACACATCGACTACAACCTACTGTACTGTACATCCCCTACACATCGACTACAACCTACTGTACTGTACATCCCCTACACTTCGACTACAACCTACTGTACTGTACATCCCCTACACTTCCACTACAACCTACTGTACTGTACATCCCCTACACTTCGACTACAACCTACTGTACTGTACATCCCCTACACTTCGACTACAACCTACTGTACTGTACATCCCCTACACTTCGACTACAACCTACTGTACTGTACATCCCCTACACTTCGACTACAACCTACTGTACTGTACATCCCCTACACTTCGACTACAACCTACTGTACATCCCCTACACTTCGACTACAACCTACTGTACTGTACATCCCCTACACTTCGACTACAACCTACTGTACTGTACATCCCCTACACTTCGACTACAACCTACTGTACTGTACATCCCCTACACTTCGACTACAACCTACTGTACATCCCCTACACTTCGACTACAACCTACTGTACTGTACATCCCCTACACTTCGACTACAACCTACTGTACTGTACATCCCCTACACTTCGACTACAACCTACTGTACTGTACATCCCCTACACTTCGACTACAACCTACTGTACATCCCCTACACTTCGACTACAATCTACTGTACATCCCCTACACATCGACTACAACCTACTGTACTGTACATCCCCTACACTTCGACTACAACCTACTGTACTGTACATCCCCTACACTTCGACTACAACCTACTGTACATCCCCTACACTTCGACTACAACCTACTGTACATCCCCTACACTTCGACTACAACCTACTGTACTGTACATCCCCTACACTTCGACTACAACCTACTGTACATCCCCTACACTTCGACTACAACCTACTGTACTGTACATCCCCTACACTTCGACTACAACCTACTGTACATCCCCTACACTTCGACTACAACCTACTGTACATCCCCTACACTTCGACTACAACCTACTGTACTGTACATCCCCTACACTTCGACTACAACCTACTGTACATCCCCTACACTTCGACTACAACCTACTGTACTGTACATCCCCTACACTTCAACTACAACCTACTGTACTGTACATCCCCTACACTTCGACTACAACCTACTGTACATCCCCTACACTTCGACTACAACCTACTGTACTGTACATCCCCTACACTTCGACTACAACCTACTGTACATCCCCTACACTTCGACTACAACCTACTGTACTGTACATCCCCTACACTTCGACTACAACCTACTGTACATCCCCTACACTTCGACTACAACCTACTGTACTGTACATCCCCTACACTTCGACTACAACCTACTGTACATCCCCTACACTTCGACTACAACCTACTGTACATCCCCTACACTTCGACTACAACCTACTGTACTGTACATCCCCTACACTTCGACTACAACCTACTGTACATCCCCTACACTTCGACTACAACCTACTGTACTGTACATCCCCTACACTTCGACTACAACCTACTGTACATCCCCTACACTTCGACTACAACCTACTGTACATCCCCTACACTTCGACTACAACCTACTGTACTGTACATCCCCTACACTTCGACTACAACCTACTGTACATCCCCTACACTTCGACTACAACCTACTGTACTGTACATCCCCTACACTTCGACTACAACCTACTGTACATCCCCTACACTTCGACTACAACCTACTGTACATCCCCTACACTTCGACTACAACCTACTGTACATCCCCTACACTTCGACTACAACCTACTGTACTGTACATCCCCTACACTTCGACTACAACCTACTGTACATCCCCTACACTTCGACTACAACCTACTGTACTGTACATCCCCTACACTTCGACTACAACCTACTGTACATCCCCTACACTTCGACTACAACCTACTGTACTGTACATCCCCTACACTTCGACTACAACCTACTGTACTGTACATCCCCTACACTTCGACTACAACCTACTGTACTGTACATCCCCTACACTTCGACTACAACCTACTGTACATCCCCTACACTTCGACTACAACCTACTGTACTGTACATCCCCTACACTTCGACTACAACCTACTGTACATCCCCTACACTTCGACTACAACCTACTGTACATCCCCTACACTTCGTTTATCCTTTAAATGCCAGTTCAAAATCCACTCAAGTGTTGCTGTATAAAGCGCTTGTTTGAATCCACGTCATCCCCTTTAGTACCATGGAACAAATTTAACTTTATTCTAGCTAACCTTAGATTATTCTATTCAAGTTAGCCGTGGCAGTCCAAATTAACCCTCTCCGACATATGACGCGATTTTGAGCCGATTAGGGATACTTTAAAGCCTTTGTTACCATCAAGGGTATTTTGAAACCTTTAGTTTAGTTACTTCAACCTCTGCAGTTGTCTTTGAGTTAGCTGTGGGCAGAAAATAATTTTGGAGAGGTAATTATAAGAGTGAGAGAACTCTATTTCTTATTGCTAATCTGCCAACCTCTGCGTCATATGAGTCTGAAGGGGTTAAGGTGAAGCGGTATAGATCTTGTTCTTTAATTTCTAGGTGTCCGTCTTAATTAAGCTGAACATGATCGCTAGAATACATTTAAGAAAGGGTATATTGTAGTGACCGGATTAAGGGGAGATCTCCACTTGAGGGATTTTTTTCTTGACCCCTTTCTCCCTCATGTTTAGCCCCATTGCTTTTGATATTATAAAACGTTTGCCCCATTAGTTTAGCGATTTTAAGAACTTTAACCCCATATTAAGACCTTTCGTGCAATTCAGGTGTCGATTTTATCCTGGCGAGCGATAGCGAGCCTGTAATTTAAGAGGAACCGGCCTTCGGCCGGGACATTTTTCTACCGAAAAATGTACAAATTTATCTTGAAAGGGACTTAAGGGGATGTAATTTTAAGCTTGATGGAGGTCTAGGGAACAAACTAAATACCTCCCCTTAATTGTATCATCATTCTACAATAGTGATCGATTCAGCACCAACAATAATACAGAAATACCAAACCTGCATACCTCACCAAGGCCTTAAGGGAGGTGACCTGCTTTTTGTTCTCTCCTTTTCGCTCTTTCTCTGGCTTCTATCCATTCGGCCCCATTCAGCCTACTGTTTTAAGACGTTTATCCCCATCCAGGTGTCAATTTTTACTGGTGAGCGGTAGCGAGCCAGCATATTTTTAAAATGTTTTTGACAGCAGGCTAAATTTGTACATTTTTCTACCGAAAAATGTCTCCGGCGAAGCCGTATTTCTTCATATAATGCTGGCTCGCTATCGCTCGCCAGGAATAAATCGACACCTAGATGGGGATAAACGTCTTAAAATAGTTGGCTGAATGGGGCCGAATGGATACAAGCCAGAGAAAGAGAGAAAAGGACAGAAATAACAAAAAACCCGAGCATTCTTCCAGCCCAGCCTCTCGCAACCACCTCTAATCATCCAGTCCTCAAAAAAACGAGTGATTGGTGTTGCAGTGTAGCTCCAAGACGTATTGTTCCGAGTGACCTTCCTGAGAGGGGTGTGAGCCATGTCATAACAACGGTGACAGGCAGTGTTGTGGCTGGAGTTGCGGCCGGACACACACACACACACACACACACACACACACACACACACACACACACACACACACACACACACACACTGGAGGCTGGTTTAGAAGATTGACAGAAAGAATGGAGGTTGGTTTAGGAAATTGGCAGACGGAGAAAAATGCGTACAGTCAAAATCACTAGTTCGTCGAAAATAAATTATGACGATTTGTATGAAGGCAGAAAGACAAAAATACGTCAGTCCAAATCATTAGTTCGTCAAAAAAAGAAATTATGATGATTCGAGTGAAGGCAGAAATGACAAAATGCGTCGGTCAAAATAATTAGTTCGCCGACAGACAAGAAATTATGCTAATTTGTGTGAAATCTTGAGAAATAAATAGTCCTACTCGACACGTCTTTTTGCGACAATATTACTATACCCTGTTCCACATAGGTAGGCCACAACTCTTGAACATTAACCCCTATAACTCACTAGAGTAATCCAGCTAATATGTCTACTATTTTAGAAGAGTCAGCCAGGGAATAAGTGTGAACATGTATAGCCCATTTGGTCTAGCCCTTTTTGAGTTATGGAGGTCAGGGGTTCACGATTTCTGGCCTACCAATTGGAAACAGGGTATAGTCACGGGCTTTTAGAAACACGTGGAGAATGCCAAGAAAAGGTAATATTATCCTCACATTGCGAAGTTCGTGAGCAAAGTTGCCAACAATTTATTGATTTTTGACTGCCAAAAGTTTGAAACTGGATGAGATAATATTCATCTCAACACACCCATATATACCTGCTGATAATATTCATCTCAACACACCCATATATACCTGCTGATAATATTCATCTCAACACACCCATATATACCTGCTGATAATATTCATCTCAACACACCCATATATACCTGCTGATAATATTCATCTCAACACACCCATATATACCTGCTGATAATATTCATCTCAACACACCCATATATACCTGCTGATAATATTCATCTCAACACACCCATATACCTGCTGATAATATTCATCTCAACACACCCATATATACCTGCTGATAATATTCATCTCAACACACCCATATACCTGCTGATAATATTCATCTCAACACACCCATATATACCTGCTGATAATATTCATCTCAACACACCCATATATACCTGCTGATAATATTCATCTCAACACACCCATATATACCTGCTGATAATATTCATCTCAACACACCCATATATACCTGCTGATAATATTCATCTCAACACACCCATATATACCTGCTGATAATATTCATCTTAATATTCCCTTAAGCTATGTCATAATATAATGATAAAAGTCACTGCCTTCCTCAATTAAATGTAAGTAAAGCATATGCAACATGAGAAGGGCCATCTATATATATATACTATATATATATATATATATATATATATATATATATATATATATATATATATACTATATATATATATATTATGTGTTTGTGAGTGGGTGAAAATGGAATATGTGCGTATTGCGTTGTCAGTAAATACGTCAAGCAAGTGTTATGTTTGAGGCTGTGGGTGGAACGTTGATATGCTTTCCAGTTAACCCCCCCCCCCCTCCCTCCCTCCCCCCCTTTCTTTGTTTACACCCACACACACACACACCCACCCCCCCACACACACCCACACACACGTCCACACACACACACACACACACCCACCCACCCACCCACACACACACACACGTCCACACACACAACACACATACACGTCCACACACACACACACACACACACCCACCCACACACACACACACACACACACACACATTTGGCAAAAATGGTACAAGGCGAGATGGGTATCATATGGTTCACCTAAGCTGATGGCTACCTAAGCCTTCGGGCGAGACGGTACCGTCTATAGTGAGAATGGTACCATACAGATCCACCCTAAGCCTTCGTTTCCGATGTCGCCAATTGGCTAAAATACAGACTACACACACACATCCACAGCCATTCCAACAGTACATAAAACACTTAACATGCATTTCACGCAATACATTCCCAGTTAAGGAGGCGCGATAATAATGAGCTTAGCTCGCATTGCGTGGATTCCCCTTGACGAACAAGTAACTGAGAGAGTAACACACACACACGTCCACACACACAACACACATACACGTCCGATACACCACACAAACACCCACACACATACACGTCCGATACACCACACACACACACACACACACACACACACACGTCCGTCCACACCAGGCACGTGAAGGCTGGTGTGTGGTGTTACAGTCGTTGTGCTTCTGGTGGTCACGTACTGTACACCCGCTGGTATGTTATGTTAAGGGGGTAGGGCCTGTTTGCTGGTATACATATATATATAATATATATATATGTATATATTTATATATTTATGTTTTAGTTTTGTTTTGAGTCCCCCCCCCCAAAAAAAAAAAGGGAAAGTGGGGATTGGGCCTGAGTAGATAGTTAAATAAATAGATAAATAGATAGTTTCCTCGCTAGACCTCCATCAAGCTTTAAAAAACATCCCCAAGATCCACCTTCTAGATAAATTTGTAAATTTTTCGGTAGAAAAATGTCCTGACCGAAGGTCGGTTCCTCCTTAATTACAGGCTCGCTATCGCTCGCCAGGAAAAAAATCGATACATAAATGGCGCGATAGGTCTTAACATGGACACAGAAATGGGTGAAAGTCGTACAATATATGAAAACAAATGGGGCTAAACTTGAGGGGGAAGGGGAGCCAGGAAAATCAACCACCTCCCCTTAAAGGCCGTTCATCTCAACAACACCCCCCCCCCCCCCCCCCCCCCCCCTCCGTTACTCACAATACACTACAGTACAAGACCGGAGGAAAATCGACGCCTCACGAACGGTCTAAAAAAAAATCCAGAAAATAAAGCGAAAGGTCTAAAAATGACAAGGAAATGAGGCGAAAGGTCTTAAAATGACAAGGAAATGAGGCGAAAGGTCTAAAAATGACAAGGAAATGAGGCGAAAGGTCTAAAAATGACAAGGAAATAAGGCGAAAGGTCTTAAAATGACAAGAAAATGAGGAGAAAGGTCTAAAAATGACAAGGAAATGAGGCGAAAGGTCTAAAAATGACAAGGAAATGAGGCGAAAGGTCTTAAAATGAAGTAAACATCTTAAAATCACAAAACTAATGGGTGCTAAACACAAATTTGGTGAGCTTTTCTCCGCCCACTATAGAGACTAAAGACGTCATTAGTAGGTGTGGGCAGGTAGAGTCTGGTAGTAGGTGTGGGCAGGTAGAGTCTGGTAGTAGGTGTGGGCAGGTAGAGTCTGGTAGTAGGCGTGGGCGGGTAGAGTCTGGTAGTAGGCGTGGGCGGGTAGAGTCTGGTAGTAGGCGTGGGCGGGTAGAGTCTGGTAGTAGGCGTGGGCGGGTAGAGTCTGGTAGTAGGCGTGGGCGGGTAGAGTCTGGTAGTAGGCGTGGGCAGGTAGAGTCTGGTAGTAGGTGTGGGCAGGTAGAGTCTGGTAGTAGGTGTGGGCAGGTAGAGTCTGGTAGTAGGCGTGGGCAGGTAGAGTCTGGTAGTAGGTGTGGGCAGGTAGAGTCTGGTAGTAGGTGTGGGCAGGTAGAGTCTGGTAGTAGGCGTGGGCAGGTAGAGTCTGGTAGTAGGTGTGGGCAGGTAGAGTCTGGTAGTAGGCGTGGGCAGGTAGAGTCTGGTAGTAGGTGTGGGCAGGTAGAGTCTGGTAGTAGGCGTGGGCAGGTAGAGTCTGGTAGTAGGTGTGGGCAGGTAGAGTCTGGTAGTAGGTGTGGGCAGGTAGAGTCTGGTAGTGGGCGTGGGCAGGTAGAGTCTGGTAGTAGGTGTGGGCAGGTAGAGTCTGGTAGTAGGTGTGGGCGGGTAGAGTCTGGTAGTAGGCGTGGGCAGGTAGAGTCTGGTAGTAGGCGTGGGCAGGTAGAGTCTGGTAGTAGGCGTGGGCAGGTAGATTCTGGTAGTAGGCGTGGGCAGGTAGAGTCTGGTAGTAGGTGTGGGCAGGTAGAGTCTGGTAGTAGGTGTGGGCAGGTAGAGTCTGGTAGTAGGCGTGGGCAGGTAGATTCTGGTAGTAGGTGTGGGCAGGTAGAGTCTGGTAGTAGGTGTGGGCAGGTAGAGTCTGGTAGTAGGCGTGGGCAGGTAGAGTCTGGTAGTAGGTGTGGGCGGGTAGAGTCTGGTAGTAGGCGTGGGCAGGTAGAGTCTGGTAGTAGGCGTGGGCGGGTAGAGTCTGGTAGTAGGGGTTAGGCCTTATTAACGTCCCCAGGTAACCACACACTTCACACTTTCGTTAGCCTATAAGTTTGTGTGTGTGTGTGTGTGTGTGTGTGTGTGTGTGTGTGTGTGTGTGTGTTATCTGACTGTATAGTTGTTTCTCCCATGCTTTGAATTTGGATAGTTTAGGTTAGGTTAGATCTCCTTAGCCTAGGTTGTTGTGGTTAGATTAGGTTATTTAACACACTAAATATAATGGTATTTTAACACACCAGTAAATATAATGGTATTTTAACACACCAGTAAATATAATGGTATTTTAACACACTAAATAGAATGGTATTTTAACACACCAGTAAATATAATGGTATTTTAACACACTAGTAAATATAATGGTATTTTAACA
Source organism: Paralithodes platypus (assembly GCA_032716605.1). Taxonomy (NCBI): domain Eukaryota; kingdom Metazoa; phylum Arthropoda; class Malacostraca; order Decapoda; family Lithodidae; genus Paralithodes; species Paralithodes platypus. The sequence goes on from CM064525.1 coordinate 57,081,945, forward strand.
CACCAGTAAATATAATGGTATTTTAACACACTAAATATAATGGTATTTTAACACACTAATTATAATGGTATTTCACTCCGTTTTGGTTCGTTTAAAAGTATTTAACCTGCCTTTAGACTTGCTACACCTACAGTATACTTAAAAGTTAGTTAGGTTAGATTGGGTTAGCCTAGGTTTTGGTAATTAAGTCAGGTTCTGTTGGGCTATGTTCTTGTTGAAAGAGTTAAGAGAGTCCACCTCGCTTTTTTTCTCTTTCTCTCCCTCTCTCTCTTTGGCTTGTATCCATTCGGCACCATTCAGCCTACTGTTGTAAGACGTTTACCCCCATCCAGGTGTCAATATTTTCCTGGCGAGCGGTAGCGAGCCAGCACATACATTTTTGTTTTGACAGCAAGCTAAATTTGTAAATTTTTCGATAGAAAAATTTCTCTGGCGAAGCCGGAATTCTCCATACAATGCTGGCTCGCTATCGCTCGCTAGGAAGAAATCGACACCTGGATGGGGATAAACGTCTTAAAACAGTTGGCTGAATGGGGCCGAATGGATACAAGCCAGAGAAAGATAGAAAAGGACAGAACAAAAGCCGGTGACCACCCTGAAGAGAACATTGTTTCTGGTGATACTTGCTATGGTCATTAGGCAGACGACAGACGTCATTAGCAGGTGTGAGCAGGTAGTTTGGTAGTAATGTTAGGCCTTATTAAGGGGGAGGTAGTCGCTTTTTCTGGACCCCCTTCTCCGTCATGTTTAGCATGTTAGTTTCTTCCATCAGTTTAGCGATTTTGAGACCTTTCGCCCCATTTATTTGTCAATATTAAGACTTCGTACCATTTAGGTGTCGACTTTTTTCCTGGCGAGCGATAGCGAGCCCGTAATTTTAGAAGGAATCGGCCTCTGGCCGGAAATTTGTTCTACCGAAAAATGTACAAATTTATCTTGAAATGAGGTCTAGGTTTGTTTTTCTTAAACTTAATGAAGGTCTAGGGAGGAAACTACTAGAATAGTGAAAAGAAATACAGAAATAAATAAGCCCATCCCCCTCCTCAGTCTGACATTGATTTCTTCTACACACTTTCTCTGCCCCGGCCATACACACTCGTTACTGGGGGTGGGGGGTGGGGGGGGGGTCGTTAAACAAAACAGCTCACCTAAACGGACGCATGTGGTCACGGAAACAGGATGTGTGTGTGTGTGTGTGTGTCATTGGTTTGGTGCCCTATAGTCAGTTTGGTACCAGCTGAGGGTAAATTGAATCCTTTATCAGCTGATTTATCGATACTTAACCCCTTCTGTACCGGCGACGTCTTTTCATTATATTCTGACTTCTACTAATCTATTTTATTCAGTTTAGGAAGGATCTCTACCAATTAACAGGCTTCGAACTATCTTAACCCTTTTTACCACCACAGATCCTTCTTAAGCTGCACAAAATCGTCTAAATTTAGCTAGAATAAAATACAAAAGACGTCGCCGGTACAGAAGGGGTTAATTATATTCTAGTTATATTTAGACGATTTTATGCAGTTTAAGAAGGATCTGTGGTGGTAAAAAGGGTTAAGTGAGATAGTTCGAAGCCTGTTAATTGCTGGAGGCTCTTTTTTTAAATGAATTAAATTGTCTAATAGTAGCCAGAATAAAGTTAAAAGGACGTCACCGGTACTGAAAGGGTTAATGATAAGGAAGGGTAGATTAGAGTAGATTGGGATAATTTGAGGTTAGGTTACGGTTGGTTAAGGGGCCCACCTCGTTTCTCTCTCTCTCTCTCTCTCTCTCTCTCTCTCTCTCTCTCTCTCTCTCTCTCTCTCTCTCTCTCTCAGTGAAGGTGAATGCATGATTAGCCTTGCTCTGTTTAACACATCACGCCATGAAATTAGTAAGAGTAACATATATTTACTAGGCACCCATATACTCTCTCCCGGCTTCGAATCAGTACGGCCGCGCTCCTTTACGGCCATAACCAAAACGGCCACTGCCTATTGATAGCCATATTAGAACACAGAAAGGCGTCACCACCCTGAATAGGTTAACCCCATATATATATATATAATATATATATATATATATATACAGGGTGTCCGAGGAGGAAAGGGCATAACTTTGGGAAATTATAAAACAAGGTATTCTAAGCATAAAATGTTCTATAACGAAAAGTTCAAATCTCAACCATTAACCCGTGGAGCCCCGGCTAGTTTTGTAATGTTTGCGCACCAGAACCCGGCCGGTTTTCAAAAATGGTTTTATTGCAGAAACAATAGCGAATGGGTTAGGAATGAAGGAAAAACCACGAAAAACCGCTCAAAAAGCTTAAAAAATGGTCCTACAGAGCCCCCGAAAACGGATTTTACAAGAGTAAAAAATTGAAGGCAATTATCCCAAAAAAACAGCACGCTCGCGCGCACGCACGTGGACTTTGAGAGTTTTCAACCATCGGCACGGTTGCGTGGGATACGTACACAGTTCCCATACAAATCTGAGCCCTCTTGAGTGGCTACACCTGAGGTTACGGTCGCCGCAATTAGGGCGACGCGTCAGGCGCGTCTCTGGGGCTGTGCGTTACATACATCGCCGACGCGTCAGACGCGTCGCTGGGGCTGTACGGGTTAAAGAGATATTGAAAGTTTAATGTAGTGTCCTCCCCCGCATGGTTGTAATGGACTCTTCCAAGTCAAATACTTCCCAGCTGGTCCAAAGTGAGCTAATATGTCTATAATCATTTAGTAACATACTGAATTATAGTATCTATATAATATGGTAAAATAATTGCAGTTAGATGGAGGTGTGGTAGGCCGTAGAACAGCTAGGCCAGCCTTATGGGGAATTATTGAAGAAAATACCATTTTCAACATGCAATAACTCTATACCGGTCGAGATGTAGAATAACTCTTATAGAACATTTTAGGCTTAGAATACCTTGTTCTATCATTTCCAAAAGTTATGCCCTTTCCTCCTGGGACACCCTATATATATATATATATATATATATATATATTCTATATAATATATATATATATATATATATATATATATATATATATATATATACTGTTTATACAGTATATATATACAAAATACGCCCCTCAAGTTCTCTCTCTCCCCCTAAACCAAACTCCCTATAATAACTGTACCAGGCAGATGGTACACTTTTGCCGGAAGGTACAGCAAGCTAAGTGTGAGGAAAGTGTTTAGCTGGAAGAGGTAATTATAAAAAATATTGTATCTACCGGTGGTATTGTACTTGTTAAATCATATATATCGGGCTAGGTATAATGGTTAATCTTTCCATGCTATTTTCTGTTCATTATACAGGTGACTAACTGCTGGCTAATAGGTCTACTACTACTACTACTACTACTACTACTACTACTACTACTACTACTACTACTTCTGGCGCATAGGTCTCCTATAGTCTATTTATCAACTCTGCGTAAGCAGAGTGGTATCGCCCCCTCGTATAGAGGGGTACCACCGGCAAAAATGTCTGTCGTCGTCCGTCTGTCCCGAAACTCCTCCTAGACCGTTTTAAAAAACACCCCCTAGACCCCTTTCAAGATAAATTTGTACATTTTCCAATGTTTTCTAAAATTACAGGCTAGCTATCGCTCGCCAGGAAATAATCGATGCCTAAATGGGACGAAAGGTCTTAATATTGTAATAGAAATGGGGTGAAAGGTCTCAACATCGCCAAACTAATAGAATGGACGTCTTAAAATCTCAAAGCTAATATGCTAAACATGAGGGAGAAGGGGGGGGGAGGGGGGTCCATAAATAGCGAGTACTACCCCCTTAAGGGGAGATTTCCACTTGAGGGATTTTTTTCTTGACCCCTTTCTCCCTCATGTTTAGCCCCATTGCTTTTGATATTATAAAACGTTTGCCCCAATAGTTTAGCGATTTTAAGAACTTTCACCCCATATTAAGACCTTTCGTGCCATTCAGGTGTCAATTTTATCCTGGCGAGCGATAGCGAGCCTGTAATTTAGGAGGAATCGGCCTTCGGCCGGGACATTTTTCTACCGAAAAATGTACAAATTTATCTTGAAAGGGGCTCAAGGGGGTGTAATTTTAAGCTTGATGGAGGTCTACGGAATCAACTAAAAACCTCCCCTTAAGGAGAGCTGGGTAGTTTTTCTGGTCCCCCTTCCTCACGTTTAGCCCCATTAGTTTCCATATTTTAAGACATTCGGCTCAATAGTTTGTCGATTTGACAACCTTTCGTCCCATTTCTATATTAATATCAAGACATTTCGTGCCAAATAGCGTCATATCTTATCGTTCTTATGATATTGCATACTGACACTTGTAGCCTACATAACTCACGAGAGAAACATTTATTTTAATTTTATCTACCGGTACTCGCTAATATATTGAAGTAAATTTCCATTACCAGTGTCCGTAAATCTTGTGATACAGTAGTAATACTGAACAGTCTTGTATTAATGTATGCAAATCAATTTCATTGTAAGCTAATGTTTATCAACTCTGGGTAAGCAGAGTGGTATCGTCCCCCCCCCCCCCCCCCCCCCGTATAGTGGTACATGCCGGCCGAAATGTCTGTCTGTCTGTCTGTCCGTCCGTCCGTCCGTCCGATAACTCCTCCTAGATCTTTTAACGGATTTTCACCAAACTTCACACGAACATTCGGTGCGTGAATGCGACGGTAATTAAAAAGTTTTTGAATTTGTGCAATAGTTATGATTTTAGGTCCAAAATATGGATTTCCCCCCCCCCCCCCTCAACCAGCTCTTCCCCCCCCCCCCCCCCCCTCCCTCAGGACCTCCACCCCCCACCCTGTACCTATTCCCAAGCAATGATGATGGCTTTCTGTGTGTGTGTGCCCCATAGGGGTACACTCACACAGAACGCCATCGTTCAGGGGGCGAAAAAAAACTCGCCCGTATTTGTTAGGTTAAGTTAGTTTAGTTGACATTAGAAGGTGACAATTGTAGTGATGACGATAGTAGTAGTGATGATGGTGATACTATTAGTGATGATGGTAGTAGTAGTGATGATGGTGACAATTGTAGTGATGATGATAGTAGTAGTAATAATGGTGGTAATATTAGTGATGATGGTAACCCTACGCGGAGTTGGGTATGCCGTTTTGATTTTGGGCGAAACGGCACGTCTACTTTATTATAATTATCATGTGTATGTTTTACTGGCGAAATAAAAAGTTTCAATTCAACTACAGCCCCTGTAGCTCACGTACAGTTAAGGGAAGGTGTTTAGTTTCCTCCCTAAACTTCCATCAAGCTTAAAATTACACCCCCTAGACCCCCTTTCAAGATACATTTGTACATTTTTCGGTAGAAAAATGTCCCGGCTGAAAGTCGGTTCCTCTTAAATTACAGGCTCGCTATCGCTCGCCAGGATAAAATCGACACCTAAATGGTACGAAAGGTCTAAAAATTGACAGAAATGGGTCGAAGGTTCTTAAAATCGTCAAAATAATGGGGCGAAAGTCTTAAAATTAGAAAAGCAATGGGGCTAAACATGAGGGAGAAAGGAGTCCAGAAAAAAATCCCTCAAGTGGAGACCTCCCCTTAAGCCGGTATCACACGAGAGCTTTTATAGTCAACATTCGACGATCAACATTTTTATGGCAACATTTCTGGAATATTTTGCACTGGTATCGGAAACTAGACGGATGATAGATGAATTTACGTGACCGAAGTATTCTAAATTTTAACCTCATAAGCTGCCAGACCAGTGTTAAGGATAAATGTTGAGTGAAAAAGCGCTCGTGTGATACCGGCTTTACCCACAGTAGTTCTGTTCTGTTCCTCGTCGTGATCTTAGGTACGAATTCATAGCATCACCAACCCACCAATTAACTTACAAATATACCTAATTAATGAAATCAATGAAACTGATGCGTACGTGTGGTACTCCAAGGATTCGAACCTAGGATACTCACACCCAAATTCAGCGCACTAGCCATTATGCTACCAGGACACTTTAAGGGGAGGTATTTAGTTTGTTCCCTACGTTTTCATCAAGCTTAAAAATTAAACCCCGTAGACCCCGTTTCAAGATAAATTTGTACATTTTTCGGTAGAAAAATGTCCCGGCCGGAGGTCGGTTGCTCTTAAATTACAGGCTCGCTATCGCTCGCCAGGAAAAAATCGACACCTTAATGGCACGAAAGGTCTTAAAATTGACAAATGGGGCAAAATGTCTTAACATTTCCAAACTACTAGGGCGAACGTCTTAAAATCTCAGAAGCAATGGGGCTAAACATTAGGGAGAAAGGGGTCCCTCAAGTGGAGATCTCCCCTTAACTTCCCGGTATTTATTGTTAACCTGTCTTAACACTTATATATTATTTTGTATTTTTGTTTTAGTTTTTAGTTTTTTACCATACAACTGCAAAGTAAGAGAGAGAGAGAGAGAGAGAGAGGGGGGGGTGGGGTGAGGGGGAGGAGAAGGAGGCGTGGAGGAGAGATGGGGGGCGGAGGAGGAGGGAGGGAAATGAGGAGGAACCCCGCTGTTCTACCATACAACTACATGAGAGTGAGAGTGAGAGTGAGAGAGAGAGAAGGCGGGGGGGGGGGGGAAGGAAACGTAACGTGGAGGCGAGATTGGGGGGTGGAGGAGGGAGGGATATTCGGAAGATAACATGACGACTCTTCAGTGCCAGATGTACGATGTTGTTTACATCAATCAAATCCTTTACAAACCCTATTATATTCTCTCCTATTACTTTTACCTTCACCTTACGTGATTTTAATTATATACATGGTCTCTTTTCTATATTTAAAGCAGAATTGTGTATATAATTCGGGTTTTTGATCAATTGGCATATATTTAAAGCCCCAGTTCAGACGTCTCCGATATTATGTAATGTCCGAAGTGTCTTAATCCTGGCGCCATCTTTTAATCAGCCGGGTATCTTGCATTCTTTACAAATGTTAGCCATCTGTTCATTGCTAGTTTTCGAGAGTTATTTACGCGATTTTGTGCATCAGGTGGTTTTGGTTTCCATGGAGATAGGTTGTACTTGGAGGTTACTTGCTTGTTAATGGAGATAGCGGTAAATTAGCAAGTGCATTATTGACTTGTAGTGTCCTCTCCCCACCAGCGTTGCCAATGTTGCTACTTTATCACTTGATGTAGAGGTATTTTTACATCTAGCGAATTTAATTCAAGCGTTATTCGGGAGATTTGACCCATTTAGAGCGATATTCTAGAGATGTCAGGCATTTAGAGCTATATTATAGATATGTCAGATATATTAGAGCAACATGCTTGAGATTATGGCATTATTCTAGCGATTTTATACCTATATTTCCAATCTAGCGGCTTTTGACAACGGATCTAGCGACATTTTGTGTTTTCAGTTGGCAGCTCTTCGCCTCTCCCAGACTCCCACTCTCTTTCCGCGTGGAGTCTAGATTGAGTAGTGAGTGTCCTGAATTTGCTTATATATATTCTCATTTACCTGCGATTATCCTACGTTTTGTGAACTTCGGACGGTTGGATTATGCGGAACCGTCGTCATGGCAACTAGCACTGGCCTGGTGAGTTGATTTAGAGGTTTTGTTAAGGAAATAGTGAGGTTTATTGTTTAATCCTCGTGTTTTGCCCAGGATTGTTTCTACGTGTGTTGAGAGAAGGTTTTGTTTTTCATATTGTGTTGTTTTCTGGACCACCTTTTTCCCGCATGCCTAAACCCATTAGATTTGAGATTCTCAGACGTTCGCCCCATTAGTTTGGCGATTTTAAGACCGTTCGTCCCAATTCTTTGTCAATATTTAGCCTTTTCGGGCCATTTAGGGTTTTTTTTCCTGGAGAGTGATAGCGACCCTGACTTGAAAATTAACCAACCGCGCTCCGGCCAGGACATTATCTACCGAAAAATATATAAAGGAAAACAAGCAACAACATATCTACTGATCCTTACTAGGCTGCTTGTATCTAAACTACCTAGCCTATTGTTTGTGAGGATGGGTCTTGGGGGTGTTTTTTAAAGCTAGATATAGAGCTAGGGAGCAAACTACCCCCCCACCCCCCACCCCCCACCCCACCTTCCCTCCTTTAAATGCTAGTTTCGTTCTCACTTGTCGCCACGCCTTCGGTCCTGCCTTCCTTCGGTCCTTCCTTCCTTCCTTCCTTCCTTCCTTCCTTCCTTCCTTCCTTCCTTCCTTCCTTCCCCCCGCACATCATTCAGCCCCACCACACCACTAGATACCCCACCCCATACCCTACTCCTTATCCCCACATCCCGTCCCATTCTACCCCGCCCTACAGCATCACACCCCTATCCACCTCCACCCCCACGCCGCTCCACCACACAACGCATCACGACTCCACACCAACGTCGGAAGGGACTGGAGTTCTTGTAAAGGGCCTCCAGTGCTGACGTTATTTATGACTTAGCCTACAGTGTGATGGCTTAGTAACCCAGAAGGGACAAGAGCCTCTAAAGCAGTGGTTCTTAACCTTTTTAGTACCGCGCCCCCTTTGGTCAGGACTATTCATGATGCCTAGACAACTATTTTGTTTTATCCACTCCATATGGATGCTTAAGACGCAAGATACTGTAAATAGGGCGAACAAATAACCAATCTGCATGCAAGGATTACAACTGAATAATGGTTTATGTTAACACTTCATGTGGGTGCTCGGAATGACGGTTGTGAAATTTTCCTATCAAATTTTCTTATATATATATATATATATATATATATATATATATATATATATATATATATATATATATATATATATATATATATATATTTGCGATTACCCTGTATGCATTTGAATGGCCTAGCCCTATTTTGAACTTTGATTACCCCCCCCCCCCCCCCTAGCATTGTCAAACGCCCCCCAGGTTAAGAAGCGCTGCTCTAAAGTCCTAATTTAACTAACTAACCACACCAAAATCCATCCCGCCATACTACACTACACTACGGCACATCTCACCCCACACCTCACCACACCACATCCCACCACAGCCTAACCCATCCCCCACCACACCACACCAATCACTCCAACAACAATAGAATCTCTCTCTCTCTCGTCTTGTAAATATCTATAAAACCGACCTCAAACCTTACAATTGGCTACGCTGCGGTTAGATTAAATATGAAGGGCGTATCTAATTGATTACGGTGTCCCAGGCAATGCGTGTGTTTAGCCTAGTCTTTCATGAGAACTTAGACCGTTTTCTTTATATTTGTTTATTTATTGTATATTTATGTTCATTGTTTTATTTGTATTATTATTATTATTATTATTATTATTATTATTATTATTATCCTATATAATATATATATTTATTTTATTTGTTTTATTAGTATTAGACTTATTATTAACACAGACCGTTTTATCTAGTTGTATATTTATTATATGTATTCAACTCTGTGTGAGCAGAGTGGTATCGCTCCCCGTATAGTGGTACATGGCGGCCGAAATGTCTGTCTGTCTGTCCGTCCGATAACTCCTCCTAGACCGTCGGACTTATTTTCACCAAACTTCACAAGAACATTCGGTGCGTAAATGCGACGGTAATTAAAAACATATTTTTTAAATTTGTGCAATAGTTATGATCTTAGGTCCAAAAAAAAAAAAAAATTGGACCCCCCACCCCCCAAACAATGATGATGGCGTTCTGTGTGTGTGTGCCCCATAGGGGAACACTGACACAACGCCATCGTTCAGCGGGTGAAAACATCTCGCTTCGCATTTGCTAGGTTAAGCCAGTTTAGTTGATATTAGAAGTGATGGTAGTAATAGTGGTAGTAATGGTGACAGTACTAGTAGTAGTGATGATGGTCATAATAGTAGTGATGATGGTGACAACTTATGATGATGGTTGTAGTGATAATGATGACAGTAGTGTTGATGGTAGTGACGATGGTGACAGTAGTAGTGATGATGGTGAGTAGTATTGATTATGGTGAAAGTTGTAGTGATTATACAGTAGTAGTGACGATGAGAGTAGTAGTAATTATGGTGAGAGTAGTAGTGATGACTATAATAGAAATAGTGCTGATGATATTAATGATGATAGTGACTATTAGTGATGATGGTGTCCGATCGCAGAGTTTGGTATGCAGTTTTGATTTTGGGCAAAACGGCACGTCTACTTTATTTAATTTATTAATTTAATTATTTATTTACAACAGGATGCACATTCATATTCATTAAGGGAAGGTTTTTAGTTGGTTCCCTAGACTTCCATCAAGCTTAAAATTACTCCCCCTAGACCCCCTTTCAAGATAACTTTGTACATTTTTCGGTAGAAAAATTTCCCGGCCGAAGGCCGGTTCCCCTTAAATAACAGACTCGCTATCGCTCGCCAGGAAAAAATCGACACCTAAATAGCACGAATAGTCTTTAAATTGACAGCAATGGGGCAAGGGTTCTTAAAATCGCCAAACTAATGGGGCGAACGTCTTAAAATCTCAAAAGAAATGGGGCTAAACATGAGGGAGAAAGGGGTCCAGAAAAAAAAAATCCTCCAGGTGGAAATCTCCCCTTAATGATCTGATCTTGGCATTCTATGATTATGCTAGCCTATGTTTGGGAAAGGTGTGCCTGAGCAGTAAACGACAACTACCAACCTGTACCATATTATAACGTTAGGCTTCCAAGTCGGTGTTTAAGGGTTTTAAGGGGAGGTATTTAGTTTGTTCCCTAGACCTCCATCAAGCTTAAAATGACACCCCCTTGAGTCCCTTTCAAGATAAATTTGTACATTTTTCGGTAGAAAAATGTCCCGGCCGAAGGCCGGTTCCTCTTAAATTACAGGCTCGCTATCGCTCGCTAGGATAAAATCGACACCTGAATTGCACGAAAGGTCTTAATATGGGGTGAAAGTTCTTAAAATCGCTAAACTAATGGGGCAAACGTTTTATAATATCAAAAGCAATGGGGCTAAACATGAGGGAGAAAGGGGTCAAGAAAAAAATCCCTCAAGTAGAGATCTCCCCTTAAAGGTAAGAAATCTAACCAATGCTAAATTCATACGATAAAAATTAACTGTTAACTTTTATCGTTTGCTTCCACTAATTTCTTTAGCGATTCAGCGTTATCGAAGGTAACGTTCTAAGTTTGCGGATTATCGGTTAGCTGTGCCCACCACTACAGGAAACTCTCTCTACACACACACACACACACACACACACACACACACACACACACACACACACACACACCCACCCACCCACCCACCCACCCACCCACCCACCCACCTACCCACTCCCACCCACCCACCTACCCACTCCCACCCATACACACACACACACACACACACACAGAGGAAACTCTCTACACACACACACACACGCTCTCACCCCGAAGCACGCACACACACGCTCTCACCCCGAAGCACGCACACACTTCCCTTCACGCACCTCCAGGCATAGTTGAACAGGTAATTAAGGGAGCCCACCTCGCTTTGTTTCTCTTTATCTCCCTCTCTCTTTGGCTTGTATCCATTCGGCCCCATTCAGCCTACTGTTTTAAGACGTTTACCCCCATCTCGGTGTCAATATTTTCCTGACGAGCAGTAGCGAGCCAGCATATACTGTATACATTTTTGTTTTGACAACAAGTTAAATTTGTATAGTTTTCGATAGAAATATGTGTCCGGCGAAGCCGGATTTCTCCATAAAATGCTGGTTCGCTATCGCTATCCAGGAAGAAATCGACACCTGTATTGGGATAAACGTCCTAAAACAGTTGGCTGAATGGGGACGAATGGATACAAGCCAGGGAAAGAGAGAAAAGGAGAGAAAGATAAAAACAAAAATCCGGTGACCCCTCTTAAAGGCTTACCTGGCAATGACAATGAGGTGGATAATGACACGCGCCAGGTAGGAGTGAAAACAATATGTGAGTTACCTGTCATATACTCTCTCTCTCTCTCTTTCTCTCTCTCTCTCTCTCTCTCTCTCTCTCTCTCTCTCTCTCTCTCTCTCTCTCTCTCTCTCTCTCTCTCTCTCTCTTCTCTCTCTCTCTCTCTCTATCTATCTCATTCTCTCTGTTATCTTATCTCTCTCTCTCTCTCTCTCTCTCTCTATATATATATATATATATATATATATATATATATATATATATATATATATATATATATATATATATATATATATATATATATTTTTTTTTTTTTTTTTTTGTATATAAACGAGAGAGACGAGGAGAGAGCATTGCATTCCCAGTGAAAAGAATAATACCTGAAAACAACATCAGGAGAAAGTCAGTTGTGAATATAATACCAATGTTACACAGACATATATTTAAGGGGGTAGTACTCGCTTTTTCGGGTCCCCGTTCTTCCTCATATTAGTTTTGAGGTCTTAAGACGTTCGTTCCGTTAGTTTGGCGATTTTGAGACCTTTCGCCTAATTTTGTTGTCAATATTTAGACCTTTCGTGCCCTTTAGGTGGCGAGCGGCAGCGAGCCTTTAATTTTTCTGACGAAAAATTTGCACATTTATCTTGAAAGGGGGCCTAGGGGGTGTTTTATTAAGCTTGATGGAGGTCTAGCGAGGAAACTCGAAAATTAATAAATGAATCAATATATAGACCAAAAACCACGCACTACCCCCTTAACCGGAAAGACACGAAGATAGTAACAATGCAAGTCAAAACCACAATATCAAATACAGTATTCTATTTAATTACTTTCACTCCAACACCAGAAACCTTCCAATGAAATAAATGAAAGCTTGTGTGATCCACCGGGATTCGAACCTGGGTTACCACACACACATTGCAGATGTACACTATAGTAAAAAGACGGGGCCAATGAAACTTGATAACAATCTGAAAATGCACAGGGGTAATTATACATGAAGATAATAAAAAGGCAAGAAAAATAAATCAAAAATAAATAAATATGCATATAAATAAATAAATAAATAAATAAATAGTACAAATACTCTAAGCATTTGTATTAAACAACTCTAAGCAATTATATTAAACTAACTCTAAGCAATTGTATTAAACTAACTCTAAGCAATTGTATTAAACTAACTCTAAGCAATTGTATTAAACTAACTCTAAGCAATTGTATTAAACTAACTCTAAGCAATTGTATTAAACTAACTCTAAGCAATTGTATTAAACTAACTCTAAGCAATTGTATTAAACTAACTCTAAGCAATTGTATTAAACTAACTCTAAGCAATTGTATTAAACTAACTCTAAGCAATTGTATTAAGCATCAGAAATATCTCTAGGAGTAACTAGCGATAAATATCTCCTGCTGACCCCCACACATGTCCTTTCTAAGCTACAATGCATACGTTCGCAAACATATAGCAAGCACACACACACACGCACATACACAGTATATACAATCACACACACAAACAAACAAACACCCTCCTTTTCACCCACGCAATTCCCAGTCAAGCAGATCCTCCCCCCCCCCGCCCCCTCCCCCACACACACAACCCCCCCCCCCTCTCATCCCCCCCCCCATCCCCCCCCCCCCCCCCCCCTACCCATCCTTCCCACACCCACATGCTTTAATTAAGAGGGGATGGGCCGGTTTTCTGGACCACTTCCTTCCTCATGTTTAGCCCCATTGGTGTTCAGATGTTGAGATGTTTGCCCCATTAGTTAGTCGATTTTAAGACCTTTAGGGGCGAAAGGTCTTCGTCAATATTTAAACCTTTCGTGCTATTTAGGTGTTAATTTTTTCCCTGGCGAACGATAGTGAGCCTGTAATGTTGCCGAGACATTTTTCTACCGAAAAATGTACAAATTAATCTAGAAAGAGGATCTAATGGATGTTTTATTTTTAATTTGATGGAGGTCTAGGGAGGAAACTAGAATAATAATGAATACATACAAAAATCGCCCAAAAAGTGAACCCTCCCCCCTTAATGCTTCCAAAACCCATTTTCTTCATCATAACTCCCAGAGGACTATCCCTTACACTTCAACAATGCATAAATCAATCCTTCATCTTCTCTCAATATTCTCGGTGTCTCCTTTTCTTCTGCTCTCACTTGGAAGGACCATATTACCAGTCTTGCTAAGGCAGCCTTCCAGAAGCTGGATGTGCTCAACCGCCTCAAGGGGTTCTTTACCCCTGCGCAGCTTCTTGCTCTGTACAGAGGCACAGTGCGTCCTTGTATTGAGTATTGTTCACAATTGTGGGGAGGATCCTCACACACCGCACTCCTAGACAAAGTAGAAAGGAAAGCCTTTCGTATCATTAAATCCTGTCCACTCACCAACTCTCTGCCATCTCTCTCTCTCTTCGCCGCAATGTTGCATCTCTCTCGCTCGCCAGGAAAAAAATCGACACCTAAGGGGCACGAAAGGTCTTAATATTGACAAATAAATGTGGCGAAACGTCTTAAAATCGGACATATTTATGGGGCAAACGTCTTAAAATCACAAAGCAAATGGGGCATAACATGAGGAAGAAGGGGGGACCAGAGTAACCAGCCCACCACCACCACCACCACCACCACCACCACCACCACCACCAACACCACAACACCACCACCACCACCACACTGTTATGGTTAAGGCGTGTGAGTTGCCGTACTCTCGCTTCCCATTCATTATAATTATAGTGTGTGGGAGATATAATTCCCACTATATCTAGGTCGGGGAGGCTGTTCATTCACTCTCTCTCCAACACGCACGTACTTCCTATAATCTACCCTCAATTTCTATAAATAGGGCCTAACACTACACAGTATTGATATATATATATATATATATATATATATATATATATATATATATATATATATATATATGCAGTATATATATATCTATATATATATATTATATATATATATTATATATATATATATATATTATATATATATATATATATATTAATTTGCATCTTAACAGGTGTTCACTAGCCACATCATAATAATTAAAGATGGTATTGCATTCTGAGTAGCGGTATATTTGTTGTTGAGCGTTAAGGGAGGTGACTTGCTTTTTTTCCATTTCTCTCTTTCTCTGGCTTGTATCCATTCGGCCCCATTCAGCCTACCGTTTTAGGACTTTTATCCCCATCTAGGCGTCGATTTTTTCCTGGCGAGTGATTGCGAGCCAGCATTGTATGGAGAAATCTGGCTTCGCCGGAGACATTTTTCTATCGAAAAATGTACAAATTTAGCTTGCTGTCGAAAACATTTTGAAAAATATGCTGGCTCGCCAGCAAAAAATCTACACCTGAATGGGGATAAACAGCTTAAAACAGTAGGCTGAATGGGGCCGAATGGATACAACCCAGAGAGCGAGGGAGAAAGATAAAATAAAAACGAGGTGGGTCCCCTTAAGGGGAGGTTTTTAGTTCGTTCCCTAGAATTCCATCAAGCTTAAAATTACACCCCTAGACCCCCTTTCAAGATAAATTTGTAAATTTTTCGGTAGAAAAATGTCCCGGCCAAAGGCCGGTTCCTCTTAAATTACAGGCTCGCTATCGCTCGCCAGGATAAAATTGACACCTAAATGGCACGAAAGGTCTTAAAATTAACAGAAATGGGGCAAAAGTTCTTAAAATCACCAAACTAATGGGGCGAACGTCTTAGAATATCAAATGCAATGGGACTAAACATGAGATAGAAAGGGATATGGAAAAAAATCCCTCAAGTGGAAATCTCCCCTTAAGGGGAGGTCTACACTTGAGGGATTTTTTTCTTGACCCCTTTCTCCCTTATGGTTAGCCCCACTGCTTTTGAGATTTTAAGACGTTTGCCCCATTAGTTTGGTGATTTTAACAATTTCCGCGCCATTCTGTCAATTTTAAGAAATTTTGTGCAATTTAGGTGTCGATTTTTATCCTGGCGAGCGATAGCGAGCCTGTAATTTAAGAGTAACCGGCCTTCGGACGGGACATTTTTCTACCGAAAAATGTACAAATTTATCTTGAAAGGGGGTCTAGGGGGTGTAATTTTTAGCTTGATGGAAGTCTAGGGAATCAACTAAAAACCTCCCTTTAAAGGCAACAGAGTATCTCCAATACTCCTTTTAGCTACCATATAACCTTTCTAAGCTTCATAACATCGTCTGAATGTACCTGCAATCCAATATATAAAGCCGTCACCGGTACAATAAGGGTTAATGGGAGATTTCCATTTGAGTTTTGTTTTCTGGACCCCTTTCTCCCTCATTGTTAGCCCTCTATAGTGTTTTTGAGATATTTAGACGTTCCACCCATTAGTTTGGTGATTTTAAGACCTTTCACCCCATTTCTGTCAATTTTAAGACCTTTCCTGCCACTTAGGTGTAGATTTTTTCCTGGCGAGCGTTAGCGAGCCTGTAATTTAAGAGGGATTGGCCTTCGGCCAGAACATTTTTCTATCGAAAAATGTACAAAATAGCGAACCCTTAATTTAGGAAGAAGGCCGGGACAGTTTTCTACCGAAAAGTTTACAAATTGATCTAGAAATATATATATATATACCCGGTATATATATATATATATTATATATATATAAATATTATAATTATATAGATATTATATATATATATATATATATATATATATATATATAAATATATTATTATTATATATTATACAGTATATATACATAATATATATATATATATATATTATATATATATATTTAGATATATATACTGTATATACAGTATATATATACCGGTATTATATATTATATATATATATTTTCAATCTTGATGGAGGAGTGAGAAAATAATAAAAACTCCCTTAAAATAAGTTCAATATATAAAACTCAATTATATATATACCGGTATATATATAAATATATATATATATATATATATATATATATATATATATATATATATATATATATATATATATATATATATATATATACACACACATTATATATAATCCAAGTATTGAGTGTGGTGTTGGGTGGATGCTGTTCTCAATTTACCAAGATAGAGTTGTGGTTTGTGAGAGTAGAGCCACGTATATTAGTGTGGGTGGCTTCAGTCGGATTGCCAAGGCTGTACAAACGACGCAATGCGATTTTTATTTTTTTTTTTATTTTTTTTTTTTTAATCTTGCTTTTTCTTTTTGCCTCTTCATTCTTTCCTTCTTCTTTCGTTCGTTTCTTTTCTTTCCTTTGTGTCTCATTCCTTCTAATCTATTTTAGTTTCCATTTCGTGTTATTCTGTTCCTTCTAACTTACCTTTCTTAATATTTATTTTGTTTGTATTGCTATTTTAATGTTTCTCCTTCCTTCTTCCTTCTTCTTCTTCTTATTCTCCTCCTCTTCCTTCTTCTACTTCTTCGTCTTCCTCTCCTCCTCCTTCTTCTTCTTCTTCTTCTTCTTCTTCTTCTTCTTCTTCTTCTTCTTCTTCTTTTCTTCTGCTTCTTCTTCTCTTCTTCTTCTTCTTCCTCCCATCCTCTCCTCCTCCTCTCTCCTCCTCTCTCCTCCTCCTCCTCCTTCTTCTTCTCCTCCCTCCTCCTCCTCCTCCTCCTTCTTCTTCTCTTCCTCTCCTCCTCCTTCTTCTTCTTCTTCTTCTTCTCCTCCTCCTCCTCCTCCTCCTCCTCCTCCTCCTCCTCCTCCTCCTCCTCCTCCTTCTTCTGCAACTTCCACAGCTTAACCAACACTCTAACATAGCAATCGCAGACCATAAAACTCTCGCTTGGTTCTGTCATTTGAGCAAGAAGTCGATCACCCAAGTTAATGTCGTAAGTAGCGTGGGAACCTTTGTTAAGGGGGGTCACCGGCTTTTTTTCTTCTCTTTCTCTCCTTTTCGCTCTTTTTTCCCTGACTTGTATCCATTTGGCCCCATTCAGCCAACTGTTTTAAGACGTTTATCTCCATCCAGGGGTCGATTTCTTCCTGGCGAGCGATAGCGAGCCAGTATTGTATGGAGAAATCCGGCTTCGCCGGAGAAATTTTCTATCGAAAAATGTACAAATTTAGCTTGCTGTCAAAACAAAAATGTATATATACTGGCTCGCTACCGCTCGCCAGGAAAATATTGACACCTGGATGGGGGTAAACGTCTTAAAACAGTAGGCTGAACGGGGCCGAAAGGATACAAGCCAAAGAGAGAGGAAGAGAAAGATAAACAAAAAACGCGAGGTGGGCTCCCTTAATTTCGTAAATATCGTGGGAACCTTTGTTAACAGGAAGCAGTTACCGTCAGAATGTATAGAGGTCGTTACGAAGCTTATATATTATGTATATAGGTCGTTACGAAGCTTATATATTATGTATATAGGTCGTTACGAAGCTTATATATTATGTATAGAGGTCGTTACGAAGCTTAAATATTATGGTATCGGGGTAATATTTGGGTCGTGCAATGTTTACTGTATTCTGAGAGAGATATTTTTGTAAGTGTGTTTGCTTGTTCTATGAGTAATGGTAGGCACGAATAAATATATATATAATTATATATATATATATATATGTACAGTATATATATAATGTCAGTGTACATTTTTTTTTTTATTAATTTCTTCATTTTGTATTTATATTATGTATTATATTATGTATTATATTATGTATTTGTATGTATACTATTAGGTAAAAGGAGTAATTGAGATAGTCTGTCATCTTTTAACGGGTAGACATCCTTCCCAAGCTGAACACTACCATCTACCAGTTGCCAGAATATATTGAAGAGGATGTCACCGGTACTGAATAGGTTAAGGGGAGATCTCCACGTGAGGGATTTTTTTCTTGACCCCTTTCTCCCTCATGTTTAGCCCCATTGCTTTTGATATTATAAAACGTTTGCCCCATTAGTTTAGCGATTTTAAGAACTTTCACCCCATATTAAGACCTTTCGTGCAATTCAGGTGTCGATTTTAGCCTGGCGAGCGATAGCGAGCCTGTAATTTAAGAGGGACATTTTTCTATCGAAAAATGTACAAATTTATCTTGAAAGGGGGTCAAGGGGGTGTAATTTTAAGATTGATGGAATTCTAGGGAACGAACTAAAAACCTTCCCTTAATGCTACTGTCAGGGGATTTTACCAAGCTTGCAAAAGACATAATATTGGAATTAAGGATAGTATCATCTTAATTAACCCTCTAAAAATCTGCTCTTCTCTTAATTGAATATACATGATTAAAAACAGCTAAAGCAACTATACACGTAAATGCAGTCATCTGAGCGAGAGGCAAATCTTCACTAGTTTATGATAAATATTGAATTATTTGGTTTTATTCGTGACATTTATAAATTTTCTTTCAATTATGACAGGCCACTCGACCAACAACAATCAGGATGCAAGCTCATTAATTAATTAAGGGGGTAGTAGTTATTTTTTGGAATATATATATATATAATATTATATATATATATATATATATATATATATATATATATATATATATATATATTATTATATATATATAGAGATATATATATAGATATATATATATATATATATATATATATATATATATACATTGTTATCATTCTGGTTTCCATTAAACTATATCCTTTAGTTTATAATCCACCTCTACGACTCAAATGGGTATAATACGATGTCAATAAACCCTCTTAAGGGGAGATCATGTTTAGCCCCATTGCTTTTGATATTATAAAACGTTTGCCCCATTAGTTTAGCGATTTTAAGAACTTTCACCCCATATTAAGAACTTTCGTGCCATTCAGGTGTCGATTTTATCCTGGCGAGCGATAGCGAGCCTGTAATTTAAGAGGAACCGGCCTTCGGCCGGGACATTTTTCTACCGAAAAATGTACAAATGTATCTTGAAAGGGACTCAAGGGGGTGTAATTTTAAGCTTGATGGAGGTCTAGGGAACAAACTAAATACCTCCCCTTAATATCACTGGTTCATCTGTACCTGCATAAAATCGTCTACTTTTAGCCGGAATCAGAGGGGTAAAGGCGTCATGGTGCTGATGTAGTTCATTCAAATAAAACTTCAGAGGATAGCATTCATTCGAGATTATTAAGCCAGCACACTGCAAGTCAAGAATAGCGTCAGGACTGGAGCCCCTTATCGAGAACTCCAGTCCCTTTGTGCTGAAAGGGTTAAGGGGGGTCACCGACTCTTTTTATCTTTCTCTCCTTTTCTCGCTTTCCCTGGCTTGTATCCATTCGGCCCCATTCAGCCAACTGTTTTAAGACGTTTATCCCCATCCAGGTGTCGATTTCTTCCTGGCGAGCGATAGCGAGCCAACATTGTATGGAGAAATCCGGCTTCGCCAGAGACATTTTTCTATCGAAAAATGTACAAATTTAGCTTGCTGTCAGAACAAATATATGCTGGCTCGCTACCGCTCGCCAGGAAAATATTGACACCTGGATGGGGGTAAACGTCTTAAAACAGTTGGCTGAATGGGGCCGAATGGATACAAGCCAAAGAGAGAGGGAGAGAAAGAGAAAACAAAAAGCGAGGTGGGCTCCCTTAAGTTCCTATGTATTATCCGCTTCTCTGCTCCGGATCACTTGGCTCGGTGATTCGGGTCGCTGCTTCGAGACGCTCAGCTGACCCCGCCTCTATTTTGTTTCAC
>CM064525.1:57102484-57316919 GCA_032716605.1 Paralithodes platypus
AGCAGTAGCGAGCCATATTAAAAACATAAATGTGACAGAAGGCCTTAAATTTGTACATTTTTCGATGAGATAAAATCGGCAACCGGCGAAGCCGGATTTCTCCATACAATGCTGGCTCGCTATCGCTCGCCCGGGAGGAAACGACACCTGGATGGGGAATAAACGTCTTAAAACAGTTGGCTGAATGGGGCCGAATGGATACAAGCCAGAGAAAGAGAGAAAGATAAAAAA
Source organism: Paralithodes platypus (assembly GCA_032716605.1). Lineage (NCBI taxonomy): Eukaryota > Metazoa > Arthropoda > Malacostraca > Decapoda > Lithodidae > Paralithodes > Paralithodes platypus. Next base: position 57,102,716 of record CM064525.1, read on the forward strand.
AAAAAGCAAGTGACCCCCCTTCAACTGTTATACTGCTGCCGAAGGGAAGTTAATTGACAGATAGGTTGTAATTGATGGCCCGGGGGGGGGGGGGGGGGGGGTTAAAGAGTTGAGCGTTTCACTTTGTTGATTGTTCACTTTGTCATAAATCTCTGCCCGGCCCTTTATTACGGAACGCTCTATGCTATGTGGTTATGGGTATTCTGAACGGGGGGATACTGCTCGCTTTTTCTGGACCTCCTTCTCCCTCGTGTTTAGCATATTAGTTTGAGATTTTAAGACTTTCCTTCCATTAGTTTGGCGATTTTAATACCTTTCGCCCCATTTTGTTGTCAATTTCAAGACCTTTCGTGCCATTTAGGTGTCAATTTTTTCCTGGCGAGCGATAGCGAGCCTGTAATTTTAAGAGGAATTGGCCTTCGGCCGGGACATTTTTCCTATCGAAAAATGTACAAATTTATCTTGAAGGGGGGTCTAGAGGGTGTTTTTTAAGCTTGATGGAGGTCTAGCGAGGAAACTAAAAAATAAATTAAAACATGAATTAATAGACCAAAAAGCAACTACCTGCCCCTTAACTTCCTCCTTTTGTTACACGGGTCATAGTATACAGCAGGGTTACCAAATCGAGACGCTAAATTCCGCTAGATCCGTTGTCAAAAGTCGCTAGAATGCTGATAGATAATAGATAATACTGTGAGATAATAGATAATACTGTAAATCACTAGGATAATGCCACAGTCTCACACATATCGCTAAAATTCATGTCGCTAGATATGAAAATGTCCTGCTAGATGGAAGTAAATACCTCTAGATCTAGCAGGAAATATATAGCTAAATTGGCAACACTGTAAAAGGAAGTGGCGGCTGATATGAAACTTGATGCTGTTTTCTGATGGTCTACAAATGATGACCTCCGTGCATTTTTATTCAGCTTGGGAATTATCTGTGAGAGTCGGGGTCTGATTGATTAAGTTTGTATACCTCTTTGATTCCCAGCTAAATAAATTCGTCCAGTGTATTCAGCCTAAAAATTGAAATAGAATGAGGTTATTGTTATTGTACCATTGGCAAACTAGTGGTCGAAATATGAGTTATAGTGTAACGTATCGAAGTAAAATAAGTTAGCTTTGGGGGAGGCAGTTCATGGTTTTTCCAGTCCTCCTTCCCCCTCATGTTTAGCCCTATTAGTTTTGAGATTTCAAGACATTTATTTGCCCCATTAGTTTGACGATGTTCAGACCTTTTGCCCCATTTCTTTGCCAATATTAAAACCTTTCGTGTCATTTAGGTGTCGATTCTTTCCTGGCAAGCGATAGCGAGCCTGTAATTATAGAAGTAACCAGCCTTCGGACGGGACATTTTTCTACCGAAAAATGTACAAATTTATATCGAAGGGGGGTCTTGTGGGTGTTCTTTTAAGTTTGATGGAGGTTTAGAGAGCAAACTAAACCCCCTCCTTAAACCATTGAGCCGAACCAGTAAATTATGCTGCACAATACCGTCTGAGCTCCCTTAAATGACACCCTCGTCATAGATTCTTTCTACTACAATTAAATAGTGCATGTATTCCATATTGAATAGTGCATGTATTCCATATTGAATAGTGCATGTATTCCATATTGAATAGTGCATGTATTCCATATTGAATAGTGCATATATTCCATATTGAATAGTGCATGTATTCCATATTGAATAGTGCATGTATTCCATATTGAATAGTGCATGTATTCCATATTAAATAGTGCATGTATTCCATATTGAATAGTGCATGTATTCCATATTGAATAGTGCATGTATTCCATATTAAATAGTGCATGTATTCCATATTGAATAGTGCATGTATTCCATATTGAATAGTGCATGTATTCCATATTGAATAGTGCATGTATTCCATATTGAATAGTGCATGTATTCCATATTGAATAGTGCATATATTCCATATTGAATAGTGCATGTATTCCATATTGAATAGTGCATGTATTCCATATTGAATAGTGCATGTATTCCATATTGAATAGTGCATGTATTCCATATTGAATAGTGCATGTATTCCATATTGAATAGTGCATGTATTCCATATTAAATAGTGCATATATTCCATATTGAATAGTGCATGTATTCCATATTGAATAGTGCATGTATTCCATATTGAATAGTGCATATATTCCATATTGAATAGTGCATGTATTCCATATTGAATAGTGCATATATTCCATATTGAATAGTGCATGTATTCCATATTGAATAGTGCATGTATTCCATATTGAATAGTGCATGTATTCCATATTGAATAGTGCATGTATTCCATATTAAATAGTGCATATTCCATATTGAATAGTGCATGTATTCCATATTGAATAGTGCATGTATTCCATATTGAATAGTGCATATATTCCATATTGAATAGTGCATGTATTCCATATTGAATAGTGCAATATTCCATATTGAATAGTGCATGTATTTCCATATTGAATAGTGCATGTATTCCATATTGAATAGTGCATGTATTCCATATTGAATAGTGCATGTATTCCATATTGAATAGTGCATGTATTCCATATTGAATAGTGCATATATTCCATATTGAATAGTGCATATATTCCATATTTACTTTATTATATAAAAGTGTACGTCATATACAGATCATGCATTGGTACTCCAAACCATCCAGGAAACATGAACCAATTATTGTTCAAAATATAACACATTTAATTAATATTAATTATATCACTATTCTACTTGTTTCACTTTCCTAGTTGTTACCTAATATTATATATATATATATATATATATATATATATATATAATGAGTCTCATCAGTAAACAAAGATTACATTCTTATAGTTTTTTCTAGAATATTTTGTAATTAATACTAACTTAGTCATTGGGCTAGGACAATTAGGCACCATATAGTGACAAATTAAATTAATTAACCAACATCTCGTTATTAAAAAAGATAATTCTGCCAGCATGATCAATTATTTGACTTTAAGAAAAATCGAGAACAAAAATAATGTTTGAAATCAGTGTCCATTTAAAACATGTTCCAGATCATATTAACATTCTATGTATGTATAAATAAAAATATATATAAATAGGTATCGGTATGTAGATATTAATAATTCAATAATATTTCAAAATGTCAGATAATCTAGTGTTAAATATATACATTTTCAGAGTGAATTAGTTTGGGTTGGCAAGCTTCTATGTGTCCGATATTATATACTGTATATGTTTTGTTTTTTTCTAAATATATTAATATTTTTTTTTTAATTTCAGAATTTGAAGACCTAAGTGGGAACCATGAGAGTGGAGCGAGTCGCCGCCCTCTTCAATCCACAATGTCTGTGCCCCTCAACCCTGGCACCCCCAAGGCTCGCCCTCCTCTGTCTCGCTCTCAATCCCATCCCCCTGCCCCTCCCCCACTACCTGCTCCCTCATCACAGAGGACAGGGGATACCGACCCCGCCGCCCGTCACTCCCCAGCGTCCTCCAAGTCGCCCTCACCCCGCTCAGTTCACAGCTCACTGGAGGAGGAGGAGGATCATGAGGAAGAGGAGGAGGAGGACACCAGGTCTTTTGACTTCATGAGGAGGGACTCTCAGAGGAGTGACAACAGCTCCTTCAGAAGTGAGACATTTTATACACAGTATTTGCAATAGTTATTCCTTGCTATATCCCTCTTACCTAGTTAATATTGGTTTTCCAGGTACAATTTTCATTTTTTTTATTAGATAACTCGAGTATAAATTACCTATATTTTTTATCAAAATTGTTGTAAACAAATTTAATTATTTTTTCATTCTGATAACAGTTCAGGCATCAGAATGTAACATAAATATGGCCCATTACCACAGCAAGGTATTGGATGATGGACATATACTTTTAACAATTTGTATTCCAGTGTACATAGTATATATATATATATATATATATATATATACATACTGTATATATAAGAATGCCATTATATTGTTGCATTACTCAATAATGGATTATATATTGGTAAAGAAATCTAACCCCACTCACCCCACTCTCTCCTTCACAGGTCACAGAAAGGTTGACCGACCGATGTCATTGCCTCTGGACGTGGCCGAACACTATGGACAAGTGCTGGAAAATGGACGAGACCGCTCTGCTACTCTATCTCACCAGGACCTCGCTGTTCCCGTGCCACCCTCACCACCCCGTCAGCAGGCACCCAAAACTCTGCCCTTCATCCCGCCCAAGTTCCCCCCACAACCCTCAGATTCTGGCCTTATCAAGCCCTCAGAGTACTTGAGGTCCCTGGGTGAGGCTAGCGGATGTAGCAATGGAGGGGGATGTGGGTCACCGAGTGGATCACCTTCGGTCAGCACCCGCACCAGACAAATCAACAGCCCGGCACAGGTCTCAGAAGCACCATCTGTGTCTGTGGATACCCTTGACAGCAGCAGTAACAGCAACAGCAGTAATGGTCACACACATAATGGCATCCCACATCCGCCTATTCCATCTTCAACACTGCCACTCCCCTCTATACCGGAAGCCACCGAAGAGGAACAACAGCAAAAACAACAACAGCAGCTACAGCAAGAGCCTTCCATAAACTCTACAGGCAGCACTCCTCCCCCGCCACCACCCCCAGCCCCTCCAGCGCCCCCTATGATGCCCATGAACCGCGCCAACACCCTCCCAAATACCTCTTCCCCCAGTAACACACTCAGCGCCAACAGTAAGCCAGCCAGTTCCAGTAATACCCTCAACGGCAAGACAGGCCTCCCCAGCATCAGTGTGACAGACTTGCAGAGTGTTCAACTTAGGAGGACAGAAATCAAGAGTCTCAAGCCTACTTCAGGGCCTCTCCGACTACCTTTGAGTAAGTCTCCTTTCTATCCTTTTTTTCATTACCTTTTTCTTTTATCACCATAAAGATGTCATTGCAAAAACTGCTTCAGGAATATAATGGCAGTGGTCTGAACATGGAGGTGGTATTCCCTCTCTTCTTCCTGAATTATAGCCACGGTACGTATATACATAAAAGTTTAAAAACTGTTTCGTTCACAGAGAGTGTGGTTTCAGTGTTTCGTACTAAGAAAATTGCTATCGTTCAAAAAGTGTAATGATTCAATGAAGACATATGATATCACCCTTGTACTGTATCTACCTTCTCTCTTTTCTACCAAAACATTTGCCATGTTCCTTAAATGCGACTTGCAAATTTTAGTTTAGAAGATGAAAATCCTGCCCTCTAGTTAAAGCTCTTGGCATAAATGTTTCACTATAATGGTTCATATGATACTATACTGGAAATGTCATAAATGTTTCACTATAATGGTTCATATGATACGATACTGGCAATGTCATAAATGTTTCACTATAATGGTTCATATGATACTATACTGGAAATGTCATAAATGTTTCACTATAATGGTTCATATGATACTATACTGGAAATGTCATAAATGTTTCACTATAATGGTTCATATGATACTATACTGGAAATGTCATAAATGTTTCACTATAATGGTTCATATGATACTATACTGGAAATGTCATAAATGTTTCACTATAATGGTTCATATGATACTATACTGGAAATGTCATAAATGTTTCACTATAATGGTTCATATGATACTATACTGGAAATGTCATAAATGTTTCACTATAATGGTTCATATGATACTATACTGGAAATGTCATAAATGTTTCACTATAATGGTTCATATGATACTATACTGGAAATGTCATAAATGTTTCACTATAATGGTTCATATGATACTATACTGGAAATGTCATAAATGTTTCACTATAATGGTTCATAGGATACTATACTGGAAATGTATTCAGAACACTTGAAGTTATGAAGAGGCTTGTATATATATATATACTGTATATATCTATCTATTGCCCGACGCCGTGATCCCCGAAGGGGTGGCCATGAATGAACCGCCTCCATGCACCTCTGTCCCCAGTCAGTCGACGCTCCTCCCCCCAACCAGCACCGCCTTCATTCATATACTTCCTCACTCCATCCTTCCACCTCTCCTTCGGTCTACCTCTCCCTCTCTGTCCCTCCGCCTCGCTCTCGTACACCCTCTTGGTCATTCTCTCGCTTTCCATACGTTCCATATGGCCGAACCATCTCAAGTTGTTCCTTTTCACACTTTCCAGCACATCTACCTCCACACCACACCTCCTTCTTACTTCTTCATCATTCTGTCTATCCCTCCATGTAACTCCGCACGCACTTCTTAAGTAATTCATTTCCACGTCTCTCACTCTTGGTCTGAGTCTCTCAACCAACGTCCATGCTTCGCTTCCGTAAGTCAGTGTCGGGATTACCACACTGTCATGCAAGGACTTCTTCACTTCCATACTGACCACCCTATTTCTTGTTGCTGCTTTCAGCGTTCCTACAACCCTCTTCCCCTGTTGTACCCTCTCCCACACTTCTTCATCCATAGTCCCATCTTTACTCAACACACTGCCCAGATACTTAAAAGAGCTGACGATCTCCATAGCCTGACCGTTCAGCTTCACCTCACACTCTGTGACTTCACCCCTTTCGAAGACCATAACCTTGCTCTTCCCCGCATTTACCTTCAAATTCCGTTTTTCGCACACTGTTCCAAACTCATTTACCAGACCCTGCAACTCCCATTCATTATCACTCATCAGAACTGTATCATCCGCAAACAGCAGTATAGGTAGCTTCCACTGCCCCTTATTACCAAAAAGATATAAACAAGCTAGAACGAGTTCAACGTAGAGTTACCAAAATGATACCTAGCCTAAAGAACAAACCATACGAAGAGCGTCTTAGAGAATTAAATCTATTTCCTTTAACCCAGCGCAGATTAAGAGGCGACTTAATTCAAGTGTTCAAAATCATCAAAGGCATCGACAATATGACTGTAGTAAGTACTTCACTATCGACCAATCTAATTACACGCGGGGAAACGGTTGCAAAATTATTGGTAAATCTTTTAACTCGCACGAATCTAAGAATTTCTTCTTCAATCGAGTTGTCAACTTGTGGAATGGGCTTCCCCGAGACGTTATAGACTGCAGCACCGTTGATTCATTTAAATTCCGCCTAGACAAATATCTCGCATCAAACCCGCGACTGACTGCGTTTGTAAATGAATAACTTTATCCTCCCCTCAGTTACTAACCCATATGTCCCCTACTAACTTCCTAGTCCTGCCACGTTAGTGGCAGGGCAGTAGTTCCCTTTCCAATGTTCCCTTACCCACTCTAAACCACTGTTTGGACACTTGATCCTCAGTGTTTTGGAGGACAAGCAACCTAGAAGGGTCACTAGATCTGTTGTTGCTTGATTTCCTTTGTACTCCTTTGTACACTCATTTCCCTCCCTTTTCAGCGATACACCAACATCCACTGCTCTTGATAGTATTTCTTTCATGACTCCATCCATATATACAGTAAACAACCACGGGGACATCACACACCCCTGTTTCAAACCAACATTCAGGTCAAAGAACTCGCTCTGCTCACTCTCCACACGTACTGCCGCCTTTGCACCCTCATACATGCTCTTCACTGCTTTCAGCAACTTGCCATCTACTCCGTATATTCTAAGTACTTTCCACAAACCTTCTCTATCCACTTTGTCATAGGCCTTCTCCAAGTCCATAAAGGCAACATACACCTTTTGTTTCTTCTCCAGATATTTCTCCACAACACAATTCAGGGTAAAAATCTGATTTACACATCCTCTTCCCTTCCTAAAATCTCCCTGCTCGTCGCCTATCCATTTCTCCGTTCTCACTCTCACTCTCATATATATATACAGTATATATATATATATATATATATATATATATATATATATATATATATATATATATATATATATATATATATATATATATATATATATATATATATCGCTCATTTATTGACAACCCAAACATTTCCAGGTATATATTTACATAATACAGTATTGTTTTGCTTAATCTTCTATATGTTATTCCGCACAGGGATTATTATAAGTTCAGTTGTCTTTATATTGTGCTGTTTCTAGTTTTTCATTTGCAAGTTTTACATATTAATATTTTCTTGTTTCCCTCCAGCCCCCGAGCCTTCCCTCAGCGCGGTGAAGAACGACGTGATTGCCGAACTCAAGATGGGTGTGGACATCCCGGGCATCAAGAAACTCAAGTCCGAGCGAGCCAAGGAGGAGGAGAAGAGCAGCAAGATTGAGAAGGCGGAGCTTAGCAAACATTTCTCAGCTTCCAACTTTGTCGATCACGTAAGAGTTTATTTGTAATATCGCCAACCTTACAATTAACCCTCGAGGATCAAGGGCGCACTTCATTTCTGTTTTCTTGCTATTATTAGACGATTTTATTCAGATTATGAAGGGTATATGGAAATCAGAGGGTTGATTGAGATAGTCTTTACTTTACCCTTTTAATTCCCACAGATCCTTCCTAAACTGTATGTAATCGTTTAATGATAGCCAAAATATACTGCAAAAACACATCATATCATCAAGGGGTTAACTTACAAATACAGTATAACTAATTAATGAAATCAATGAAATAAATGAATACATGTGGTACTCTTGGGATTCGTACCTAGGATACTCACACAGAAATCCAGCGCGCTAACCATTACGCTACCAAGACATTTTTTTATCGACAAATGTACAACTTTAGCTTGAAAGGGGTTTAGGTGCTCATTTTTGTGTTTGAGGACAGTCTGGCAAGGCGTTTGTGTTAGCCTAGGGAAAAAAACTAAAATACATTGCTCGAAAATGGCAAAAGCAAGCAAAATCCTCAATAATACTTAAACAAAATATCAAGTATCCCTCCAGACAACGGCTCTCTTTACTTGGGTGAACAACAAACTATGGAAAGTAACCAAACTATGGCGCTGGAAAGGCCACTCACTACTACCATCATTCCTATAGATGGCACGCAATGCTACGTTAGGTGCCACACTGTGTCTCACTCTATTCAGGGTGTCAAACGAAAAACGATTCCCTTATTTTTTACCCTTATCAACTCTGCGTAAGCAGAGTGGTATCGCCCCCCGTATAGTGGTACATGCTAACCGAAATGTCTGTCTGTCCGTCCAAGAACTCCTCCTAGACCTTTTGACGGATTTTCACCAAACTTCACACGAACCTTCGGAGCGTGAATGCGACGGTAATTAAAAAAAGATTTTTTGAATTTGTGCAATAGTTATGATCTTAGGTCCAAAAAATTGTTTCCCCCCCCCCCCTGTACCTATTTCCTGTGTGTGTGTATGTGTGACCCTACGGGGCAGGAAAGAGAAGGGAAAAGAGGAGAAGGTAGAAGAGAGGAAGAAGGTAGTGAGAGAGTGAGAGTGAGTGTGAGTGTGAGTGTGAGTGAGTAGAGAGTAGAACTGGGGGAAGGGTAATGAAGAAGTTTTGGAACAGTATTGTGAAGGAAAGGTAGGTAGTTTCCAATTCTAAATTATGAACAGTGGGATCCAGAGTTGGTAAGATCAGGAGTACGAAAAGAAAGGGGAGAAAGGAGAAGAGAGGAAGGTAGTGAAGGAGGTGAGAGGGATTGGGAGGAGGAGGGGAAGGTAGTGAAGGAGGTGAGAGGGATTGGGAGGAGGAAGGGAAGGTAGTGAAGGAGGTGAGAGGGATTGGGAGAAGAGAGGAAGGTAGTGAAGGAGGTGAGAGGGATTGGGAGGAGGAGGGGAAGGGAGAGAGAAAATAGAAAAAGGGGAAAGAGTTGGAGGGAGAGGGAGAGAGAGAAGGAGGAAGGAGTGTTAAACAATTGTTGGAAGGAAGGTAGGTGGGTAGAAAAGAGAGTTCCCAATGGTAAGTTATGGTTCATGGACGGGGATTTAGTGGGGTCAGTTGAGAGAGAGAGAGAGAGAGAGATCACAGATGTGATGATAATGGTGAGACGTCTGTCTGCCTTTCTTAAAACTCCTAGACCGTTCGACGGATTTTCATACAAACTTCTAATTGTAGTGATAATAGTAGTGATGATGGTTATAGTTGTAGTGATGATGACAGCAGTGATTATGATGATGACAATTGTAGATATGATGGTGACAGTACTAGTAGTAGTGATGATGGTCATAATAGTATTGATGATGGTGACAAGCAATGCTGATAGTTGTAGTGATAACGATGACAGTAGTGATGATGGTGACATTACAAGTGATGGTATTAATAGTGGGTATGATGGTAATTGTAGTGATAATGGTGATAATAGTGGTGATGATGGTAATTGTAGTGATGATGGTTGTAGTGGTGATGACCGTTGTAGATATGATGGTGACAGTACTAGTAGTAGTGATGATGGTGACAAGCAATGATAGTTGTAGTGATAATGATGACAGTAGTGATGATGGTGACAGTATTAGTGATGATGGTGAAAGTTGTAGTGATGATGAGAGTAGTAGTGATGATGGTAGGAGTAGTAGTGATGACTATAATAGTAGTAGTGTTGATGATAGTAATGGTGATAGTGACTAGTAGTGATGATGGTGACCCATCGCAGAGTTGGGTATGCCGTTTTGATTTTGGGTGAAACGGCACGTCTACTTTATTATTGAAAAGAGGGGAGAACAAAAATATAGGAAAAGTGGGGATTGGGCCTGAGTAAATAGATAGATAAATAGATAGATTATTGAATATGTAAAGATGAAATAGTGGTTTACAGTTCAAATAATGTGTTTGGAAGTGATTACATGGCCAGAACAATGTTCTTTCATGTAAACTTTCTCGTATTCCTTCTCATATTCATTCATTTCTTCAAACAAAATTGCTCCGGTTTGACACCCTGACTCAATTCTCTCTTCCACTTCCAGGTGCCAGATACTGACACAGCTGGGAACCGCATCCCGGACTGGAAGCGACAGATGTTGGCACGCAAGGCGGCAGAGCGGGCAAAGAAGGAGGCACAGGAATCAAGGGAACTGGAGGCGGAGGAGCGCAGGCAGCAGTCCATACCGCCCTGGAAAAGGCAGCTTATGATGCGACATAACGACGATGGCAAACGGTGAGGATTGCTTAGAAGTAGCTATGAGTTTTATTCCAGGTACTTGAGAAGAGTTGTCCAGAATAGGGATTTTTTATATATATATTAGCCAAATGGTAACTTGGTGTTATGAGTAAAAGGAATATAGCACAGATAGTTTAAAAGGGAAGACAAATATTATCACTATAGGCCTAGGAAGCTATAAAACAGCTTGCCTTTTACTTAATTGATAGAGGGAAAATGAGACAAAAGTGAGTAGGAACGGTGTATCGAGTGAGGAATTAAAAAGGCGCCTGGGCATTAGGAGTATCAGTGAAGTGATGCACACGAGCCTACTTGGTTGGTTTGGACACGTGGAGAGAATGGATGGTCAGTGCTCAGTGAATAAATGCTGGACTGTGAACGTGGGGGTAGCTGCGTGTAGGGGTAGACCTAGAAAGACGTGGGATCAGGTACTCCGGTCCGATCTCAAAATATAGAGCTTGACAACAGATGCAGTCCTTGACAGGGTCGCCTGGAAAGCCGCCACTTAGGACGTGAGACTGTATATAACCACACTCTCTGTGGACAAACGGTCTTTAAACTTGTATGTATGTATTATAGTCCATTCAATGTAAGTTGGCCAGAAATTGTGACCTCTAACCTCTAACTCAAAAAGGGCTAGAACAAATGGGTTGTAATTTTCCCTACCTATTTCCTAGCTGACTCGTCCCAAACGCTACAAGTATTAAGTCGATTACTCTGGTCGTTTTTAGTTATAGAGGTTAGTGGTTCAGATTTTAGGCCTATTTATAATGAATAGACTATAGTAATATAGTCATATAGGGGCAAGAAGCTAGAAATCCTCCTCTCTTTGTCAAATTCTCCTACTCATCGAGACAGAGAAAGGGGTGAGGGAACATGTTACAGGGTTGCTATTGCTCGCCAGGAAAAATCGACACCTAATGGTACGAAAGATCTTAATATTGACAAAGAAATGAGGTGAATGGTCTTAAAATCGCCAAACTATTGGGCGGAACGTCTTCAAATCTGAAAACTAACAGGCATAACATGAAGGAAAAGGGGGGCCAGAAAAAACAACCATTATGTAATATGTTCCCTCATTCATCTTTCATGGTCTCAAGTTTTTCATATACTAGCGTACCAGCTATTTGTGCAAGCGATTGTACCTCTGAAACAAACTAGAAAGTCAAACGAATTGCTCGATGGAGGAGATTTGAGGCGTGTTCCTGTTCTTGACGTCTATGTTTTCAACATTTATATTTTCCTCCATTCAGCTTACCAAAAACGATATTATGCACCTACCTTATCCAATGTCTAGTTTGTTTTGCTTTTCTTTGTGGTTGTATGTGTTCTTAAACGACTTTCATGACTTGACTTTACATTCAATTACTTTTTCTTTAGTATGACTGCTGACCTACAACACCACCTTCTATAGACGATGTAAAATATAGACTGACTTTAACCCACTGAATCCCAGCGACGACAACGTGTCGTCGGCAATGTATGTAACGCTAAACCCCAGCGACGACAACGTGTCATCACTGGTACTCCGGTCTCAATTACTCCGGTCCTATGGCACCTAGAGGGCTCAGATTTGTATGGGAACTGTGTAAGTATCCCACGCAACCATGCCAATGGTTGAAAACTCTCAAAGTCCAACCGCGTGCGCGTGAGCGCCCAAAAACATGGTTTTTGGGTGTTTTTGCCTTCAATTTTTTTACTCTTCTAAAATCGATTTTCGGGGACTCCGTAGGACCCCTTTTTGATAGTTTTTTTTTGTTTTTCCTTCATTCCTAACCCATTCGCTATTGTTTCTGGAAAAACAACAAAATTCAAATCCTGCCAGTCCCTGGTGGTACATTTATTTATAACTAGCTGGGGCTTAGTGGGTTAAATGTAAATTATTAATTTACAATCACTAGTATGCAATAGTTTAGAGGAACTGCTTTTGCTTAATGCTTAGAAGAGCTTAGCATGAACATTTTGTATCTCATGAATTGAAATAATCCAATTTTCTTTTAACATGAGCTTCTAATATCAATAACCAAATTAATTGGCATCATTCAAAATGTTCAACTTGGCTCTACTAGATTTCCTTATATAATTTCACTGATATTATACATTGCCACCGCTGTAATCTGCCATCAATGCATGTTGTTCCTACAGCCATTTTTAAGGGGGGATGGTTCATTTTTAGGTTGATATTTTCATTTATATATTATTTGTTCTAGTTTCCTTCCTAAACCTCCATCAAACTAAAAAAATAACATCCATTAGATCCCCCTTCTAGATTAATTTGTACATTTTTCGGTAGAAAAATGTCCAGGCCAAAGGCTGGTTCTTCCAAAATTACAGGCTCACTATCGTTCGCCAAGACAAAAATCGACACCTAAATAGGACGAAAGATCTTAATATTGACAAAGAAAAGGGGCGAAAGTTCTTAAAATCGCCAAACTAATGGGCTGAAAGTCTTAAAATCCGAAAACTAAGGGGGCTAAACATGAGGAAGAAGGACGACCATAAAAATTACCCATCTCGCTTTAATAGCACTGGAGGGCTTGAAGGGTGCACGATGACTTTTGGGTCTTATTATTTAGGGGACAAAAGCACTTCATGGCATTTCTGCGACGTAATATTTTTCACAAGTCTAATATTAATGGAAACTATTACTTCCTAGATACTCTGTGCACCGTTTTTTGCCTTCTAACAATCGGACTATAAAGGCACTGTTCACCCTTTGGTATATCAGTTACTCTGTTTTACTACAACTCTTATACCCATAGTCTTTAACAGAGAAGATGTCTCCCCTTCTTCTCGAAATTAACCCAGCGGCTAGGTGGTTACATTAGTAAAGCGTTTGACTTGATATAGAAGTATCCTCCGGAAACACAATACTGTCCGTCATCGTTATTCTATTGGTATAGCCACTTTGTTTTACTATCAAAAGATTGCGAATTATTGAGAAGAAGAGATGGGACACCTCTTCTGTTTTTAACCCCTTCTGTACCGGCGACGTCATATACAGTATATTTTATTCTTGCTATATTTAGGCGATTGTGTAGAGTTTAAGAAGAATCTGTGGTAGTAAAAAGGGTTGATTGAGATAGTTCGAAGCCTGTTAAGTGCTGGAGTCCCTTTTTAAACTGAATAAAATCGTCTAATAGTAGCCAGAATAAAATTAAAAGGACGTCGCCGGTACAGAAGGCGTTAAGACTATGGCCGTTAGTGTCATTTCCTAAAGATAATCATGTGTGTTGGTGTACCTGTGCCTTCATTTCGGCCACTCATTAGTTATTGTTTCAGTGAGGGAGGTATGACAGGGATCGGACAGCCTCTTCGCCTGGTGCGGACTGGCAGCATTAGACCTTGAGTGAGTTGAGGGTCTTAGTGGTGGTGGTAGTGGTTCTACTGGTGCTACAGTCAGAGCAAAATGTCATGCAATACCTTAAACAACTTTGACTTAAGTTATTCTCTAGTTGTATCATGAAGTAACTTCGCAAACACATCATCAAAACTCATATATTAAAAGTGTGTTTCCGAGAAGTTTCCTTATATGAATTGGAGAATGCTAATGTTGATGTTGCGGTGTTGCATAACTTTTGTGTCTGATTGTACTTCTAGTGCTGGTGATGATGAGGTGTTCATTGTGATGGTAGTGGCGTTCATATTCCTCTAAGTCTATATTTGGAGCAGTAATCATTAATAACTCGATCTCTCACGTCGCACACTATTACATGGAATGTGAAGTAAACTATAAAATGATCCATCTAATTGTCTTTTTATTTACTTGTACATGTTATAGATATAATATGATAAAGCAATATTTACTTAATAGTAAGGAGTGTATTAACGTTTAAGAGATACAGTATTCATATCAGTTTTCAAATGACAATGTCATTCTTCAAAATAAGCACATGTGTATATTTTCATGCAACTGGTTACTTATGAAAGTGGACATATTTTTTTTCCAAGCTTTACAAAACGGCACGTTATCACGGTATTTTCATCACATTCCGAAGGTAATTAATGCCTATTATTATTCTAAATGCTATCTTATCCTTCCGATCTTAGTTATTAGATAAGCCAACCATCACGTTTAGTCTATACTAATCTATGCACTCTCTCAGCACATTCTGACATTGGACTGTGACTTTTGCTGATATATCTCTGACAAGTTTCATATGACTTTGTGTGTGGTTCTCCTACTGATATATATTATCCTACTCTTTTTCCCACTGAATTTCATAAAGTTTTGGAGGTGGCAGTCTTCTGAAATTATACCTAGGGTAAATTTCATGAATAAGGTTTTGCTCCTACCATTTTATTTTATTTATTTTATTTTTAGATGGGGTATAACACGATAGTAAAATAGAGAATGATACCAAGCTATATATAATTCATAATACTTGAAATATAATTCAAATTATTTTACTACTTATAAATGTATTTTTAGTAAGTAAGCTTTACCAGATGAATAATTTATAACTAATATGTTTAATTTTGCTTAGCAATAGTATAGATCTACAAATAACTTTAATTTTCTACATTCAGCTTATTATGCATTTGCAAGAAATACTTTTAATTTAGATTCTGGTAGTACAATATTGAGCACAATTCTACTAATTTATATGTAATACTTCTCTTAACTGATGTCAATATAACTAATATTTAATACTACAGAGGATCAATGTACGTTCCTCGAGTGGAAGATGTGAAGAAAATCAAGGTGGTCGGTGCCCCCCAAGACCTAGAGAAGGAAAACACCAAGCCATCATCACACGAGGATAGCAGAGGAGATAAGGCCCCTTCAACCACATCCACTACCCCTTCAAACACATCCACTACCCCTTCAACCCCCTCCAACACACAGTCAGCCCCCTCAAACACCCAATCAGTCCCTCCAAAGACCTCCTCCTCCACTCCATCTAAACAGTCTGATCCTCCAACGACCCCGCCTCCTATGCCCTGGCGTACGAACCTTCGCAAAACCAACAGCCGATTGAGTTTGGTTGAGTGAAGGGGACGGTAATCGCATTTATCCGGTCCCAAGGGATTTATCTCGAGGGTGTGTTGTGTTTGTGTTCTGGTCTTTTTCTGTTAGTCAAGAAAGGTTGTCGTGTTTTTATGTTAGAATTGGCATTTTTTAAGTGGATGTGTGAACATTCTATTCTAAATTGTCTTTGAGTTGCTTCATATTCAAACTTTATATTTAGACAATTTTATGAGTTTCATTACCTGTTGATAACAGAACTAGTATAAGCATAGACATATATATTTGTAAAAGAATGTTGTATCTATATGTGTACATAGAAAAATATTTGTAATCATTGTAAATAAGATGTATTTACTGCATGAATGTAATAGAACTATATACTATATATATATATATATATATATATATATATATATATATATATATATATATATATATATATATATATATTGTGTACTTTATACTGTATGATATAAACTATATATTATTAACATTGCTGGCTAATTCTGAGTGCCATTCCTCCAGATGGTTATATTATGGAGAATATGAATACAGACCATTCACATATCTATTTCCTTCTGCCTGTGTGGATGGTTCTAAACCTGGCAATCCCAGGAGTGACCATACCACTAAACCCAGGTCACTCAAGCAATTCTAGCAGCAAATTCTATCCAAATCATGGAGTCCGAAACAAAAATATGGTGAACTGTACATGTCTCCCTCGATTTATGATTGGGTTACGTTCCTGAAAACCTGATCTTAAATAGATAAATCATATAGCAAACCCTAAAATGAATGGGCTAAATGGGGATGCATTCTCGGACCAGTCAAAACTCATACACAAACACCTAAAAACTTATAATAATATCGTAAATGTGGGCATCGGATAATGAGGGAGACCTGTAGGCCCACTGGAGTTTTGTATCGGTCTTTCTATGTACAAGATGATGGATATTGATTTTTTACATTCTTATTCTTTGAAATGTTATAATAAAACACGAATAAGTACAGTAACTCAATTCCCCGATTGGATCTAATGGAGCCTACCTTCTAGCGGATATCACACTCGGATACAAATTTGCTGCTACAATTGTTCTTATGACACTGGCTTAACTGACACAGGAAAGATAATGTCTCAACTTGTGAACCGGTCTGTTGTCACTTTGGGTACACTTTTCAGTTGCTAGAGCAGCACCCAAAACACCAGCAACCCGAGAGTATTGAAAAATTAAGCTTGTGTATAATAGTCTGTGAATATTTTAAGAGTACATTATTTCTTCAAGATGAATATGAATTCAGTTCAAACAAAAATCATTATATTGTCATGAAAAGTATATATGATGAATGAATTGGTTTGAAAGTACATATTCATTCAAGTTGAAAATGCTATCAGAATAGAGCAAAGGTGTTTTCCATACTTTCGGGCATTGATTTATTTTCACCTATTCTAAAAACATATATTTAGGGTGATTATAATACACCAAAAGAAGCTTCACTTTAATAATCAATACAAAATATAATCCCAGAGTACTTCTTTAACTTTGCGGTACATTCTGCAATCTGTTTTGGAAGTCCGCATTTCAATTGTGTTCCTTAACTGGTAGGTGGGTGTTGCTATGCTTATCTCGCTTCCCTTAGTTCCCCGGGTGTAGCATCAGTGGTATGTTGTCAGTACTGCTAACAGCTTACAATAAAACACTTGTACTATAAATTGGCCTTTTATTTTCCACCTACAAACTATCATACCTTAGATTATTATTCATACTATCACCAATCTTTATGTGTAATTGTAGGAATTGGTTTTTACACTATACCCGAAAGAGGATTTATGGAGCTCCGATCTTACTCTCAACCATCTGAACAATTTTACCAGCACACCTAAACTTCGTTAGATGCGGGAATAGCCTCCCGAAAATATCAAGCCCTGGTGGGGGCTTGAACTCTTGACCCAATTGGGTTTTGAGGCAGACACTTTACCAGTTAGACCAATAGAGATATCCCACTTGGCCTGGTCGGCTCAAGGTATTTCCGATTATGTTTAGGCTAACCTATTTTCACTGACTTTACATAATTTGTGCATGTTGATAAGGGGAAGTTGATGGGACTTCATAGCCTAAAGGCCTCCATACACGATCAATCATGAGTACGTATACATGATCGACGCAAAAATATTAAACCGTATCTAATACACGGTTTCGGTCAATTGTGCAAGCTTTCATCACAAACATGGACGAAGGTGATGTCTGTTAATTCAGGCCCAGAATGATCATTAAGAGGACATCCCAGAGGTAAGAAAGAAAAGATAGAGCAAACAATAATGACAGACAAAATTGAAAACTTTGATTACTTATTCAATGAAAATGGAGGGCACCGGATCAAGAAAATACAAAGCATAAAACACACTCTGTGAACATGTCAGCTCATCATGCCTAATGCTCATCATATGTCACTGACTAACTTTTTGTCGAGTGATATGTACATATCATACACATGGCAACGAAACCCGGTTTTTTTCTGACATCAATAGAAGAATCCAAGAGAGGATAATAAAGTGTACGGTAGTTGCAATAGGAGAAGAACTGCGGTTTTAGGAGGGGAAGAGGGTGCGTGGATCAGATTTTTGCAGTAGGACAGTTATGCGAGAAGTATTTAGAGAAGCATAAGGTGATTTGGGCTTTTATGGATTTGGAAAAAGCGTATGATCGTGTGGATCGTGAAGCAATGTGGAAGGTGTTAAGGATTTATGAAATTGGAGGAAATTTGTTTAAAGCAGTTAAGAGTTTTTATGAAGGGAGCAGAGCGTGTATTAGAGTAGGAAATGGTGAGTTGAGTGAATGGTTTGAGGTAAACGTAGGTTTGCGACAGGGTTGTGTAATGTCACCATGGCTGTTTAATATGTTTATGGATGGTGTGGTGAGGGAGGTGAAAATGAGAACTATGGGAAGAGGACTGGGTTTAGTTGTTGTTGTTGTTCCCCAAGCTGCCTGGCCGAACAGCCCCAATTAAGGCCCCGAGCAAGGCCAAGGCCATAACCGAGCGCCCCAACAGAACCCTCCCTGCCGACCACAATAAAGCCTGGGTGACCTAAGCCACTCCATGGCGGGGAGCTGAGGAGGGTGCGGAAACGCCCGGGAAACCAAAGACCCACCCAGGGCCCTGTGCCCCTCAGCAATTATGAAGAGAAAGTTGAGGGGCAATGGAAAAATGTGACGCTTTGGCTTCTAATCTTGGTAGAGATTGGGAGTATAATCAGTTGCTGTTCGCTGATGACACAGCGTTGGTGGCGGATTCTGAGGAGAAACTGCAGCGGGTAGTCAAAGAGTTTGGTGTGGTTTGTGAGAGGAGGAAACTGAAGGTGAATGTCAATATAAGTAAAGTAATGGTGTGTAATAGGGGTGATTACATAAAATTTTAATACTGAGTACTCCACACATACGTGCAGTTTCAGTCTCTTGTCCTAATGGCGGCTTTACAGGCAACCCTGTTAAGGGCTGCTTCACTTGTCAAGTTTTTGGATTTGAGATCGGCACGTATAGTCCGATCCCAGGTCCTCCTCGGTCCACCCCTTGGTGCAGCTCCCTCCACAATCACAGACTTGCATTTTTTCACCCAATTTTGTTCATCCATTCTCTCCACATGTCCATACCATCCCAGTCTACTTGTACGCATCATCTCGCTAATACTCTTTATACCTAAACGTCTCCTCAGCTCATCATTTGTTATTCTATCCTGCAGCCTGGCCCCACACATCCATCTCACCATTCTCATCTCATTACGTTCCATTCTGTTGACATCCTCTACTTTAATGGCCCATGTTTCTGAGGCATACGTCATTGCACTTCTAACACATGAGGCATACACCTTTTCCTTCAGGGGGAGAGGCATTCTTTTCATGGTCAGAATTGGCAGCAGTTCTCTGAACTTCTCCCAGCCACACCTAATTCTAGCAACAGTGGCAGCCTTGGCCCCACCACCGGCAGAGATGGTATCTCCTAGGTAACAAAACTTGTCCACCAGCTCCAATGACTCATTTCCAAAATTCACAGCCACAGGATCATCACTTAACACAAGCTCGCCTTTGCACACTACGCACTCAAATTTCTCTATTTCTGACTTATCCTTCGGCAGGGGTCATTTTATTCTACTACTGTACAGCGCTTACTCCCATGAACCATGATGCACCCAACATCGACAGATACTACATCGAATCGAGTTAGCGCCCACACCCTTTCCACACACTGCACATGGGTATGCACCATTTTTTTCCACATTGCCTAGTCTCAATCTACTATGCATAACCTTGGTTTTGTTAATATTGACTACTAAACCTTTGCTCGCCATGCCCTCTCTCCATCTTCTGAATTTGGCCTCAGCATCTTGCATATTGTCAGCTATTAGGACTAAATTGTCTGTATAAAACAGTTCCAACGAGAGTCCGCCTCTAAAAACTCTAGACAGTGCCTCCAGGACCATAATAAAGAGGAAGGGGCTTAACACTGAACCCTGATGAACTCCAACACGGACTGTGAACTCATCACTCGGTACATGAGCTGTTATCTGCGATGAGAGGACTTGAAGTAAGGAAAGCTATGGGACCGGATGAAGTGTCTGCCTGGGTTTTAAAGGAGTGTGCAGAGCAATTAGTGGAGCCAGTGAGGGACATAATTCAAGCTTCCTTAGATAAAGGACAGGTTCCTGTTGAATGGAAAAGAGCTAATATCATTCCGATATACAAGAATGGAAACCCTGAGGACCCTCTAAACTATAGACCAGTTTCACTTACTAGTATTGTATGCAAGATTTGTGAAAAGCTAATTAGGAAGAGATGGATGAAAATGTTGGAGAGAAAGAAAATAATAACCCCAAAGCAATTTGGATTCAGAGAAGGGACATCTTGTGTTACCAGTTTGCTATGTTATTACAGTAGGGTGATAGATGTACTCCAAGAAAGAGGCGGATGGGTGGACTGCGTCTACTTAGACCTTTCCAAAGCATTCGATAAGGTACCACATAAGAGATTGTTATCTAAGCTTGAGACGCTAGGATGTGTCAGGGGGAGTTTGCTGAAATGGATGGAGAGCTATTTAACAGATAGGGAAATGAGGACCAACATTAGAGGAACTTACTCATCGTGGCGGAAAGTTGAGAGTGGTGTGCCGCAGGGATCTGTGTTGGCACCTCTCATGTTCCTTATGTACGTGAATGACCTGCCGATAGGCATAAACTCTTACATGTCAATGTTTGCAGATGACGTAAAAATTATGAGACAAATAACAAATAAAAGTAGTTGTGAGGAGCTGCAAGGGGATTTAGATAAAATATACGAATGGAGCACCAAGTGGAAAATGAAATTTAATATAAGTAAATGTCATGTGTTAAATATGGGAAGAAGTGTGAATAGACCAAATTGGGAGTACAGGATGGGAGATAATAAAATTAGCAAGGCCGAAAAAGAAAAAGATTTAGGGTTGATTATACAAGATACTTTGTCGCCGGAGAAACATATTAACAAGCTCTTTAGCGGAATGTATGCAATGGCCGGGAATATGAAAGTTGCTCTGAACTATTTGGATGAGACCATGGTAGCGAAAATTATGAAGAGTATGATTAGACCAAGATTGGAGTATGCAGCAGTGGTGTGGTCCCCGCATCTAAAGAAGCATATTCACAAGTTAGAAAGAATCCAGAGAGCAGTCACTAGATTGGTTCCAAGTCTCAGAGAACTGCCATATGAAGGGAGGCTAGACAAATTAAATCTACCGAGTCTAAAAGAGAGGAGAGAGAGGGGAGACATGATAATGATGTACAAATGTACCCGGGGGCTGGAGAGGCTGGATAGGGAGGATATATTAATTATGGATACAGGAATAACTAGAGGCCACAGCTACAAAGTAAAAAGACCTACCTGCAAGAACGATATCAGGAAGTTTAGCTTCCCCTATAGATGTATTGACAAATGGAATGGGTTGGAGGAGGAGGTGGTGGGGGCAAGGAACATCCATATTTTCAAGAAAAAATTGGATAAAAAGTAGACTGAGAGACGGGACAACACGAGCTTAGCTCAACTCCTGTAAACTACAATTAGGTAAATACAATTAGGTAAATACACCTTTCACCCTCACCGTAGTTCGCGAATCCTCATACATCTTCATTACACACGCACCAGCCACTCTTCCACACCAAGTTTCCTCATAGCCCACTGCACAACATCTCTAGGCACCCTGTCAAAGGCCTTCTCCAGGTCTACAAACACAAAGTAAAGATCCCTGCCTTTTAGTAAGTATCTTTCCTGTATCTGCCTGACTATGAAGATAGCATCGGTTGTACCACGTCCTGACATAAAACCAAACTGCATATCATCAATGGAGATGCTTTGCCTGATCAAACCCTCATAGACTCTCACAGACCTTCATGATTTGGTCAAGCATTTTCAGGCCCCTATAATTACTTCTATCTAGCACATCCCCTTTTCCTTTGTATATATTTACTATTACACTTTTTTGACAATCCTCGAGGATTTTCTCCTCTTTAATACTGTAATGGTGTTTATCAACTCAGTGACTAAGTTGGCACCAGTCTCCCCTGAGGCTTTTATCATCTCAGCGACAATGTCAGAGCACCCTGGAGCTTTACCGTCCTTCATTTTATAGATTGTGTCGCTCACTACAGCTGATGCTATCAAAGAAGGGGGCCCAGATATTGGTTTTTTGATACTAAGCTTTTCCTTATCCCATTCAAACTCTATATTTAGCAATCATTTATAGTGTGCCTTCCATGCTTCTCTGATTTCATTTCCTGCATACACAATCTTCCCATTATAGTTTATAACACACTGTTTACCTATAATATCCCTATAGCTATGTTGAAGATCCCATTGGGATTGTCAGTGTTACACACTTGTTCGAGGACCAGGTCCTTAATGCCTTTTTTAGCATTGTAAATAACTCTTTTGGCAGTTCGTTTAGCTGCCTGGTATTCCTCCTTGCTGCCTCCCTTCTTCCATGCTTTGTAGCATCTCCTTTTCTCTTTCACAGCATGTTCTACCTCATCGTTCCACCACCAGGAGATCTTATTCCTGGGGCGACCCTTTGTTTTCCCACAGACTTTATCAGTGGCAGCGAGAAGGCTATGCTTAAGAAAATTCCATTGACTACTTACATCGCTAGGCCTAGCTTCCTTATTTCTATTAATTTCCTCCAGTTCACTATGAAACCTATCCCCAACTTCCTTGTTCTTCAGCAGCCACACTTTCCTTTTGGGCATGTATACCTTCTTGCACTTAGGATCATGTAAAGAGCATGTATGAGGGTGCAAAGGCGGCAGTACGTGTGGAGAGTGAGCAGAGCGAGTTCTTTGACCTGAATGTTGGTTTGAAACAGGGGTGTGTGATGTCCCCGTGGTTGTTTACTGTATATATGGATGGAGTCATGAAAGAAATACTATCAAGAGCAGTGAATGTTGGTGTATCGCTGAAAAGGGAGGGAATTGAGTGGAAGCTACCTATACTGCTGTTTGCGGATGATACAGTTCTGATGAGTGATAATGAATGGGAGTTGCAGGGTCTGGTAAATGAGTTTGGAACAGTGTGCGAAAAAAACGGAATTTGAAGGTAAATACGGGGAAGAGCAAGGTTATGGTCTTCGAAAGGGGTGAAGTTCACAGAGTGTGAGGTGAAGCTGAACGGTCAGGCTATGGAGATTGTCAACTCTTTTAAGTATCTGGGCAGTGTGTTGAGTAAAGATGGGACTATGGATAAAGAGGTGCGGGAGAGGGTACAACAGGGGAAGAGGGTTGTAGGAACGCTAAAAGCAGTAACAAGAAATAGGGTGGTCAGAATGGAAGTGAAGAAGTCCTTGCATGACAGTGTGGTAATCCCGACACTGACTTACGGAAGCGAAGCATGGACGTTGGTTGAGAGACTCAGACCAAGAGTGAGAGCAGTGGAAATGAATTACTTAAGGAGTGCGTGCGGAGTTACATGGAGGGATAGACAGACTAATGAGGAAGTAAGAAGGAGGTGTGGTGTGGAGGTAGATGTGCTGGAAAGTGTGAAAAGGAACAACTTGAGATGGTTCGGCCATATGGAACGTATGGAAAGCGAGAGAATGACTAAGAGGGTGTACGAGAGCGAGGTGGAGGGACAGAGGGGGAGAGGTAGACCGAATATGAGGTGGAAGGATGGAGTGAGGAACTACATGAACGAAGGCGGTGCTGGTTGGGGGGAGGGGCGTCGACTGACTGGGGACAGAGGTGCATGGGGGCGGTTCGTTCGTGGCCACCCCTTCGGGGATCACGGCGTCAGGCAATAGATAGATAGATAGACTTAGGATCTCTGTATAAGCTCATGTCGCACACAAGTAGCTTATGCTGGGGGATACATTCTTCGCTCGGGATGACCTTTACATCCCGAACCATTTCCAGTCTTTCCTGTTAACCAAAGTAATCTATCTGGCTACTGGAGACCCCAGATTTATATGTGACCAGATTATAGGGTGAATCTAGATCTGAGGCTGGATGGGGAAATATTGGAACAAGTAGAGTGTTTTGAATATCTAGGAGGAACGATAAGCAGGAGTGGAGGTATGGAAATGGAGGTAAATCAGAGAGTGTGTGAAGGAAGGAAGGTTTTCGGAGCAATGGGAAGTACTGTATGTGGAAGATGAGAAATCTTGGAATGAAAGTAAAAAGTGCAATGTATCTAGGAATTGTTGTGTCAACAGTGATGTATAGGGCTGAGACATGGTCTCTGAAGGAAAAGGAGAGAAGAAAGCTGGATGTGATAGAGATGAGCTGCTTGAGGAGTATATATATATATGTGGAGTTACTTGTAGAGACAGATTGAGTAATGAATGAAGAGATACGTAGGAGAGTGGGCAGCAGGAACATTTGTCGGCCAGAGTGGACAGAAGGGTGCTGAGCTGGTATGTTCATGTTGAACGAATGGAAGATGAAAGGCTTACAGAGAGAATATGTGAGTCAGATAGAAGGGCAGGAAGACCCCCATTGAAATGGAGAGACTGCAGCTATAGTGTCTGTGTAAGACAATTAAGCTTTGGATGATAAGAGGAATTACTATAGATCAGGCAAAGGAAGTGGTAATAAACAGGAATGAATGGAGAATGCTTGTGAATAGATGAATATAAACGCGATCGTTTGGGAGAGAGGGTCATACGCCAGTTGGACTAGAATCTAGATAGTAGTCCATCAGGTGCCTGGCCCGGGGAGCCGGTGGTAATGAAGGGTGCGCCTGGAAACATGGTGGGTGGGCTTGTGGTGGTGAAGCTTCGCTACGGATCTGCCTGCGGAATTCGCCGCCTCTCCTGGGAATCTTTATATAGCTGGGGATCCCAAATGGGCCTGCATGCACAGTTTCTGGGTATTTCTCCTGGGCGACCTAGATGTGTGTGAGATTTTATATTTTGTTTTGTTTTGATTTGTTTTTCTGATGTGTTGTGATGTCCCTGTTCGGGCTCTGTCTCGAGTCGGACACCCACATAAAAAAAAATAAAAAATAAAATAAAAATAAAAAAAATGGGGAAGGTGCCAGAGTACAGTATACATACATAGATACATATATATATACCGGTATATATATATATATATATATATATATATATATATATATATATATATATACAGGTATATATATATATTGCCCGACAATTAACTCCTGTTGAAGGTGGCCATACACAAAGTGCCGTAAGTGGAGCTATTCCCCATGAGGACAATACGTGCCAGTTTATGAAGGACTTAATTAAAAACACTGAACACTCAACTTAGGGACCGTCGGACTCAGAGGCCTTCTCAATTTATTTTTAGCACAATTTCTACAGTGGTGGGTGGCAGTTCATCCACTAACCTGCTTCACCCTTAGAGGTTGTTGTTGTTGTTGTTGTTCCCCAGGCTGCCTGGCCGAACAGCCCCAAGGTCCTGAGCAAGGCCAAGGCCATAAACGAGCGCCCCCACAAAACCCTCCCTGCTTACCACTAATAAAGCCTGGGTGACCGAAGCCACTCTAAGGCAGGGAGCCGAGGAGGGCGCGGAAACACCCGGGAAACCAAAGCTTCACCCAAAGCCCTGTGCCCCTCAGCAATTATGAAGGGAAAGTTGAGGGGCAAGGGAAAAATGTGACGCTTTGGCTCCCAATCTGCCAACTTTTAGGTTGGCAGTAGGGAGGTCAATCCACGGAAAAGACGCCGTCACTTGAGATCTAGAAGATATATAAGTAAAAGGAACAGTCAGAGTAAGCTATGGGTATGGCAGAGATCGCTCAGCTCTCACTCTGATAGACCAGCCCATCTACCCTTAGAGGTAGACCTAAGCAGTATTAAGGATTTATTTAAGGTTGTCTCCCCTAGATGGATTGCCACTAAGGCTGACGAGTCCCATCCACCCGGATTTGTATATGGTTGTCTCCCCTAGATGGGTTGCCGACCAAGGCTGACGAGTTCCCATCCACCCAGAATTATTATTATTATTATATATATATATATATATATATATATATATATATATACCGGTATATATATATATATATATATATATATACAGTTGTTGTTGTTGTTGTTGTTCCCCAAGCTGCCTGGCCGAACAGCCCCAAGTCCCCTAGCAAGGCCAAGGCCATAACCGAGTGCCCCCACAGAACCCTCCCTGCCGACCACAATAAAGCCTGGGTGACCGAAGCCACTCCATGGCGGGGAGCTGAGGAGGGTGCGGAAACGCCCGGGAAACCAAAGCCCCACCCAGGGCCCTGTGCCCCTCAGCAATTATGAAGAGAATGTTGAGGGGCAAAGGAAAAATGTGACGCTTTGGCTTCCAATCTGGTAGATTGGGAGGTCAATCCACGGAAGAGACGCCGTCACTTGAGATCTAGAAAATATATAAGTAAAAGGAGCAGTCAGAGTAAGCTATGGGTATGGCAGAGATCGCTCAGTTCTCACTCTGATAGAACAGCCCATCACCATATATACAGTAGGCCTATATATATAATATATCAGAAACGCACTTCACAATATGAACAGCTGCATATGATGCACTTTCCAGCCCTTTTTTACATTTTAATATTAAATGACATTGTAACTAGTGGGCTAGCGCATCAGCAGAGTGAGGCTTCCCACCCTTCCCTAGGCTGAGCCTACAGTCAAGGTTTAGGAAGCCCATCAGGTAAGAACATCAGGTAAGGTGAATTAAGCCTATAATCACTGAACTAGGCTAAATTGTTAGTTCAGCACAAGGCCAAGAGACTGGAGTTCTTGATGTTATTCTTGACTTACTGACAAATGTGTATTATTATGCTATATTTGTATATACTGTATGTACAATAACCATTAACATGTTTGTCTATTCCTCTTAGAATTAGTTAAAATGATATTCGGTGGTTATCACTGACAAATCAAACCCGTAGGGGCCGAATAAGCCAGGTCCGACAATTATTGTGGTCCGAATGAGCCTGGGCCGAGTAAGCCTGGGCCGAATTTACTATGGTCCGAATGAGCCTGGGCCGAATTTACTATGATCTGAATGAGCCTGGGCCGAATCAGCCGGCTATCGTCGAAATGTACCCCACGTCGCACGGGTGACGGGCAGGGTTTCTTGGAATTCCAACACCATTGCACTTCAAAATCAAGAAAGGAGAATTTGTCTCGCCTCTTCTCTTCACCACGTGTCTTCTTCCTGCCGGGTGTCATCGTTCATCACGTCATCTTCCATTCCATCCTCGAGCCCTGGGAGTATTGTTGCCCTTCTGCAGCCCCTCCTGGGTCCCTGACGTTTGAGCCTCCTTCCAGGGAGGCCGCTGCCGCTTGGTTAATAGAGCACTGCCCTCAAAGCCCTTAAATCAAGAATCACGATCAAGAATTTGTAATTTATCTGAATTCATTCATACAGGTGATTATTTAGACCATAGCCTTGATTAGGCTACATATATTTTGTTCATTGCTTACTCAGCTGTTATTTTTAGGTCTCACGGTCATACTCAAACTGTACCATAGTGACAGTAGGCCTAGCCTATTACTTCCACGTTCTTACGGAATACTGGAAGAGTCCAATGTGCATGTGAGTTGTGACTTCCTATCTAATGCCAAATCTGGAAGTATCCGGGCGGGCGTACGGTCGTCATGTTGACATAGGCCTAGCCTAAAGTCCTTGGAGTGCCACTGCCCACATCTTGCCTAAGCCTAGGCCTATTCGTTGATTTCATTAATTGAGTTTAGAAGTAGGCTAGGCCTAGCCGCCTAGCCTAGCCTAAAGTTGGTGGTGAAAAAATATGAATAGGCTAGGCCTAGGTCGTAGCGACGTAGCCTACACCCCTTCTGACAATAAGGCTAGGCCTATGATGATGACAATAAGTCATAAGCTAGTTTTCATCATTATAGGCTAGGCTACAGTAGTTGTCATTAATTAGAATCTCCGGATAAATCGTTTTCAATTACTTTGAAAAAGTGAATATTTACCTCCTGAAGATTGCGGAGTAAATACCGTAGACTTCATTCAATTTTTTTTGGGCGACCGTCAACCTTTAATTAATCAAACACCTGAGCAGCGGGGGTGTGGGGGCGGCAGCCCCCACCTAATATACTAGGTTAGGTTAGGTAAGGTTGTTAGGTTAGGCTAATATTACCCCTTATTTTCGTCTTTTACCCCTCAATTTCCCTGTACTTCATAGCCCTCCCCACTATCGGGGTCCGTATCTTAAGATTGTTGGATAATGGGGAAAAGTTTTTTTCCGGAGATTCTAATTAATGACAACCACTGTATAATGATGAAAACTAGCTAAAACCAAAAAAAAAATCACAAAATAAAAGGTGGTCGGTTTCCTTGATATTTTCCGGCTAATGTCTCTCCGAAACATTGTAAAATCTGTGTCTCATCTAGATTGATAGACTTTTGTCAAAGGGGGCGGAATGCCCTTATAATCCATTTTCGCATATTGCCACCTATACCACATCACTTACCTCATCGTACATTCCTGTTAAATACAATAATAATTTGTTTAGCTCGTATACAGGTAGGTGCAATAATAGAAATTTACCGGCTAATTTTCCCATGGTTTTGCTTTTTGGTTTTAGGTAGTTTTCATCATTAGGATAGGCCTATGCAGTGTAACAGTAGGCTAGTTGAAATTAGCCTAGGCTAGTTAGGCCTATTACAGTAGTTACAATCCCCTTCCCCAGAATTTTTTTTGGACAATGCATAGGCTACTTCGGTACCGGTACCGTACTTATTACCGAAACTACCAAAAATTTTGGACAATATAAAGCAGTCGCATCACAGCTATACTCGGTTCAATGTTATTTTAATACCACAATTTTTGTCTATATATTTGAAGATAAATATTGAATCTATATGCTCTAAAGATCATAAGAAAATTTGTTTTAACCCTCGGCAAAACCTAATAAAAAAGTATAGTACTAAAATGTTTTTTTCGTAACAAGGTTGTCAATACGGTACTTCCAGTTATCGATAGCTCTAAAG
Organism: Paralithodes platypus; assembly: GCA_032716605.1. Taxonomy (NCBI): domain Eukaryota; kingdom Metazoa; phylum Arthropoda; class Malacostraca; order Decapoda; family Lithodidae; genus Paralithodes; species Paralithodes platypus. The sequence continues at coordinate 57,132,161 of CM064525.1, forward strand.
ATCATATGAAAATGTGTTAAACTCTCGGAAAAACCTAATATAAAAGTATGGTACTAAAATTTATGGTTATGGTCTTCGAAAGGGGTGAAGCTGAACGGCATTTCCCCCCCTCACCTTCCCATGACATATTGTCATCATCATATATATTGCCAGCAGGGGGCAAATAACCGAATAAATCGCCGTTAAAATAGACGCGAAGTTAACCGCGGCGATTGCCCTATGTAAACATGACGACCGTACGCCCGAACTCTACATCCATCCCATATTTCTTAAACTTTATGTTAGTTTGCCAGGGAAGGATGTAGTTTCCGGGTGTACGGTTGTCATGTGCGCTCGCAGTTACGTTCCCGTCTATTTCGACGCTATGTTTTCTGCTACTTGCCCCCTGTCATTACTACATGAATACTAGGTTAGGTTGTTTGGTTAGGCTAATGTATTTTTTATATCCAAAGGCAGTCAAAATAGACGGGAACATGATGGGAAAGGTCCGACGCCACTACGCGTAGTGTAAACAAGGCTGGCGGTACCCCCGCACTTAACATTCTTGCCGTTTGCCATAACACATCGAGATTGCGGTGCTAGCTGTGGTGTGGCTGCTTTCTATCTATCTATCTATTGCCTGACGCCGTGATCCCCGAAGGGGTGGCCACGAACGAACCGCCCCCATGCACCTCTGTCCCCAGTCAGTCGACGCCCCTCCCCCCAAACAGCAACGCCTTCGTTCATGTACTTCCTCACTCCATCCTTCCACCTCTCATTCGGTCTACATCTCCCTCTCTGTCCCTCCACCTCACTCTCGTACACCCTTGCTGCTTTATATTGTCTAAAATTTGTGGTACTGTAGTTTCAGTAATAAGTTCCCGAATTAGCCTATGCAAGATTAGGCTAAACATTAGCAAATACTCTTTCCCATGTAGAGTGGTTGACAACTGGAATGAGTTGCCAGAGTCACCTGCTGGCCACATACAGTAGATGAGACTTTACACTTCTGCAAATCAATGGGTAACTATGTAATAAATACGAGCTGCTTTAATGAATTTCACTTTACTCGGAATCATTCAGGGGCGGACTGGCCCACCGGGAAACCGGGAAAATTCCCGGTGGGCCCCCCAGAGTAATTTCCCAGTGGGCCCTTGTGATGATTTTTTTTTATACCCTACCTTTCCTCCTATGTTATAGATATTCTTATCAAGGGAGTAAGCAAATTCAAAGGTGTGGCTTGGAAGAGTGGGGGGGGATTACCGTATTGCTTGGGAAAGTATGAGGGTTGGGAACTATATATATACCGGTATATATTTATATATACTGTACTGTATTTGTATATTGTTACAATTACCTCAATATAGCTTTGCATATGGCTTCAAAATGCTCCTAGAATTGTTTGTATTTCAGCAAATAACTTACGCTCGGCTACGCTATTGTTATTCCCGTCAGTGCTGCCTCCAAGCAATCTCTTTTGCAAGTTTGGTGCCCCCCTTTATTCCCCACCTTCCCTCCCTCCCTCAACTTGACCTATTATTTTACACAGGTTCTAGCAGTTAATGGGTTATGTCTAATATTAACGTTTGGTTATTTTTCAGATCATAGCCAGTACAATTACACAAGATCTCGGCCATAAAGAGGTATTGCAGTCTTCTGATCACTACAACTTCAGATTTGCTGTATTAAGGAAAAGAAATATTTCACCATGACTACTCAAGAAGTTTGGAAGACTTTTGAGCCAGAAAATTATTACAGGTACAGTATTATGTATTGGTATCTGTGTACTGTATAGTATTTATTTATTTTTGTATTATTGTACTGGGAATTGTCAAGACTCTACTGCTTGATTTAGATGAAAATCATATCTAAAATTTTAATTATTACACAAAGAGTCATGTAGTGGAAGACCAAGATATACTGTATTTCATGCATTTTAATACATTTATCTCTGTATATTGCCTGACATCTTAAATCCTCGAGATGGAATGGTCACGAATGAATTACCTGCATATGCATCCTATTGCCTGATGTCTTAAATCCTCGAGATGGAGTGGTCACGAATTAATTACCTGCATATGCATCCATTTGGCGAGGCAACTCATTCGATTACCGGTTATCAAAGCCCTTCTCTAGGTCTACAAAGATGAGATTCAAATTCCTGCCTATCCCCAGATACCTCTCTTGCAACTGACTGACATAATTGATGGCATCGGTTGTGCTACGTACCTGCGTGCCAGCATGAAACCAAACTGTGTGTTGTTGATAACGCATTAGCCTAATACACGTACAGTAATGCACTATTGTTGCACTATCACAACAATACTGCAGTACAGGCACTCCTCAATATACCGTAAAATGGGGTAACTTCGGACATTTTTCTATGTTTTTTAAAAATTGCTCCTGAGTGTAAACACATTATAGAGATTTAACTAGGTCAAGTGATGTATGGTGATAGTGCGCCGTAATCGAGGAAGCCTCCTAAAATTATCCCCCATAATAAGAGAGCTATCCTATCCTAAATGATGTCCGAAGTTTGCTTGTAAAGTTGAAAACTTCGGACATGTATGGATAACTTCGGACATAGGTGATTTCTTATGGAAAATGATTGCCAAGAAAGCTGAGATAACTTCGGACAAACGGAGGAGAACTTCGGACCTACGTTCGTGGCCTTATTTAATTTATTTTTCGGCTCCTACTATTTTATATGAATATTTTATTATTGCTGCTTATTCCTGTCTGATATTTAAGTGGAAAATGCACAGCCAATACTTTTAGGCCTGTATAATCAGTATAGGAGGGGGATATATACTAAACATCATATTCTGTTTGGATCTGTTCTCGTTAGGCATTGAGCTCACTCTTAGAAAATATTGAGCAGGAAAAATAACCAATGCTGTCTAATCAATTACTCGAAAATTAACTAGGCCTAGTGAAAATATATAGGTATGTATACTATATCACTGCATATACACTTATGAATTTGAGTATTTTTATAGGTATAACGTATTTGTTGGCATTTCTTTCGGCAGATAAAAAAAAATTTGGACAAGATATATGCCTCTCCTAATTTATATATATTATATATTCAGAATTATCCGAAATACATAAATCGGTTAGCATATTATCATATTTTTATGGGTTTTTGGACTCAGAGAATTATTATTTGATCTTTTACCACCATGTTAATGATGGACAAGTATTATGAATGATTTTCATAGGGCAAATAATAACAAACGATTGTTTTGTTCCATGTCCGAAGTTAGCAAGTTTTTTTTTTTAAACACAATCGGCTAAATGATAGTGTTCTAGCTAGAGCGTTATACAAGTGTAACAAATTTCCTTTGGTGGATGTTGTCTCTGGTAATGTTACTACAAAATTATATCAGTCACAACATCATTCATACAAACAAATTTCTTCAGGGCGATAGAAGTTTGGCAGGGTAGCGAAAAATTTACATATTTTCGTCATATATATAATATTTTTTTTAGTGTACATATACTCATGTCAGTTTCCTAGGACTTTTACATGCTCTTCCTTTGCCATTTCTCTAAACGGACCCCACAAAAAAACCAGTAAAAAGCATTTCCATTATATAATGACAATGTCTAATTACTTATTATCGCCGATGTCTGAAGTTATCACCGCAGTACGAAGTTACCCCACTTTACGGTAAGTTATTTCATTATTACACCGTTCATTAGTTAGGGAACATAATTCACTTACAGTTGTTATGCTTCATTATTAAGTTGTAAATCAGACAAAAATAGTGTATAATCACCCCCCCCCCCCCCCGCCCTGGTACTACTCTCCTTGGCGCGGTTGGGGGCTTCGGGGCCGGCGACTGGGGCTTGATGGGGGATGGTTGTGGTAATTTCCCTTCCTCTCTCCCCTCGAGCTTTCGTCGTCGGCTTGACTTATTTTGAGTAGTTTTTCCATTTCTCTTTCTATGTTTTTCCCCTTCTATTCTTATTCTGTCCTATTCGGTTGTCCTCGGGCAACCTATATCTCATGTCTCCCTGGCCTGGCTAGGTAGTAAACTCCTGACCTGATTTGTCTCTTCGGTTGCTGATTTAGCCGAGCTGATTTGATTCCATTCTGTAATGCATTTTTTGCATCTCGCCATGATTTTTTTATACTGTACCTTTGTCCTGATATTTCATTCTTCGCCCTTGATAATTTCTTTGTTGGTGCTGCAGTGTAGCAGTTCTTTCCTCGTCCTTCGGCCCTGCCCTATAAGAGCTCTGATTAGGAGCTCATGTGGTCCGGCTGAACTGATGAAATGGCGAGAAATGTCTGCGTGTCTTCACCTTCCTAGATTTGTTCACCTCCTGCCCTTCCCTATCTATCTTGACTTGATTCGTTGTCCATGTTGATAAAATACTTCGGGTCAGCCCTATGAGAGTTCTTTTGTGGAACTCAGTGGTCTGGTTAAACTAATATAACCAAGATTGGAAGCCAAAGTGTCACATTTTTCCTTTGCCTCTCAACTTTCTCTTCATAATTGCTGAGGGGCACAGGGCCTTGGGTGGGGCTTTGGTTTCCCATGCGTTTCCGCACCCTCCTCAGCTCCCCGCCATGGAGTGGCTTCGGTCACCCAGGCTTTATTGTGGTCGGCAGGGAGGGATCTGGGGGGGCGCTCGGTTATGGCCTTGGCCTGTTCGGGGCCTTGGGGCTGTTTGGCCAGGCAGCTTGGGGAACAACAACAACAAAAAAGTGTATAATCACTAGAAAAATTACAACAAATAATTGCTGCACTCAAAGTGTTTGATTTATAGTCTTGTTTTTCAGAAACGTAACTATAGTACAACTTCAGGTGAAGCACCGTGAAGGATTGCTGTACCGGTACTGTACGGTACCGGTACTTGTAATACAGGTACAGGTATATAACTTCAACTCATGACATTAACTATAATTGTTAACTTTTTCTTTTCTTTATATATATATAGGCCTACACAGACTACAGTAGTTCTGAACTGGACACGAAAATGGAACTTTGCAGTAAGGGACCCAAAATCGGAGAACGAACGCTCAAGTTCGAACCTCGAAACCGCGAAAATATAAAATTTTCGCGGTTTTGAGGCTCGAACTTAGGGGTTCGTTCTCCGATTATGGGTCCCTTACTGCAAAGTTCCATTTTCGTGTCTAGTCCAGATCTACTGTAGTCTATGATAATATATATATATATATTTTTAATATTCTGTATCACACATTTGCACATCTGTTTCACTTTTTGAGCAGGTGCCTTCAGCATTGTTATGAGATTTTTTGATAAAACTGAAGGCGAGTCCAGTAACTTGAATAATGATAACGACTTTAACTCTGCAAACAGACTGGAAAATAAAGCGTTCTGGTGGGCAACTGGCGGGAGTGGTTAGATAGCCGAGCACAATGTCGTGCAGTTTGAAATAGTTTGCAGAACATTCGACTCATATTTTTAGAATTTTAACCATTGTTATAATTATATACTGTATATATTTACTCCATTACCAAAATTTCCTGTAACTTGAACGCTCTGCATAGTTGAGAACCGGATGTGTGAGGTTCTACTATAAGTAACACCCCGTTCTTTACGTTAATCATCAATTACAAACCCCAATGTACTTTACTTGAATAAACAAATGAAAGCATATGGTCCTCCTGGGATTCAAATCCACCATAGTAGGATCATAGGATTCTTTGGTTCGATTAGGGTATTTTTTTTATCCCATTGGTTGTGTTGTGTTTTTATCTCAGGGGGAAAATTCTCATTATATTTTTATTCACAGAACATTCTTGGACAATGGGCGGCGACCAGACGGCAGATCACTAAAGGACTTCCGAGAGGTGACTGTAAAGGCTGGTACGGTGGGTACGGCTGACGGGTCCTCAACAGTGCGATTAGGTCACACTACTGTCATCTGTGGGGTCAAAGCTGAACTGGCGACTCCCACACTAGAGCACCCTGACCAAGGATTTGTGGTCCCTAATGTAGAGCTCCACCCTTGCTCGTCACCAAATTTTAGTGTAAGTTTGGGATGCTTTGGTTGTTCTTAGTTGGATTTTCGTGCAAGTTAAGGGGACGTTTTAGTTTGTCTAAGTCCTTATTTCCTATTGGATTTTATTGTTGAAGTATTTAATTTTTGAGAGGTGACAGTACAGTAATGGCTGGTATGGTGAGCACGGCTGATGAATCCTTAACCCTTGTCTAGCGGGGGTGGACTTAAGTCGGTCTAGAGAAGAAAGGACTATGTGGCGGGGCCTGACTTAAGTCTGTGTGCAATTTTTTAGCAATAATGGCTCTGAGAGAGAGACGAGCGGGTGGAGGAGCGTAGGTCGGCTTATGACCTCTCGGCACGGGTCCCGCGCGACTACTGACGTATACTCCACACACACCCACTCTCACTACCTCGCTACACAGGGAATTATGTAAGGAAATTACCGTATTTTAGGGATTTTTCCTTCGTCTTGCACGATCGTTGCAAGAGAACGCATGGTCGTAGAAGGATGGTTCTGGTGTCATTGGAAAGCTCAATTATCGCCCTTTCAGGGATACATAATTGTATTACGCTCTGGCTCTTGTTTATGCATGAAAAAGAGCACGGAAACAAGGTCGTTTAGGGTAAAACCACCCGCTTGGCGGGTAGTAGAAGTTACTGACGGGCCCGCTCATAAGGCGTTAACAGTGCGCCACAGTCACACCACTGTTGAATGTGGGGTTAAGACGCAGCTAGCCACACCTACATTAGAGCACCCACACTGAGGTTTTCTGGTGCCTAACTTAAGCTCCATCCTTGCTCATCAGCAAATTTTAGTGTAATATTGTTGGATGTTAACTTGTTAAACATGACCAAGAAAGACATGGGATCGGACCTTGCGGTCTGATCTTAAATAAAAGAATCTGACAAGTGAGGCAGCTCTTAAAAGAATTGCCTGGAACTCCGCCATTAGGACGTTAGACCGGAATCGCACTTCGTGTGGAGCTCTCGGTCTTGTTTCTGTTCGGGCTCTGTCTCGAGTTGACCACCCCCAGCTATGGGGTACAGGTATGTGCCTGAGTATATACATACTGGTACATATATATATATGTTGTTAGTCCATCTTGACAGATTTTCATGCAAGTTAAGGGGAGATTTTGCTGAGTTTAGGCATTACTTTTTATTGGATTTTCTTATTGACGTACTTAGCCTCCAAGAGGCAACAGTAAAGGCTGGTATAGTGGGTACAGGTGATGATGAGTCCTCCATGGTGTGGCTGGTTCGAATCCCGGTGGATCACATACTGTATATGCTTTCATTAATTTCAATGGAGGTGTTTGGTATTGTGGTGAAATTGATAAAATATAGATTACACCACTGTCATCTGTATATCAAGCCACACAGGACAGTGCACATCAAATACAAGCACTAAGCACTCAAATTAACAACACAATTTTAGAACAACAATCACTAAGTTGGAATAGTCACCTCCAAATAATTGACCACAATACAAAAACAAGCAAACTTTACAAAACGCTAAACGGCATTACATTCTCCAACAGGAACACAACACAATCACATGCTGCCATCACATCAACAGACACCACAGGGCATACAAGCACTCACCAACTTATACTACAGTTATTCACACACCATCCAGCCCTTCTGAGTTATCAAAAGAAGCTAGATGACTCCGTCCAGGATACCTGTCCAGGCTGTAACACTACACCGTACACTATCAAGCACATTATAGAAGACTGCATAGCACACAACTACTTACGCCAACAACACAATTTACATTCCTTGACAGCATTGTGGTTTTGACCTTGGTCTTCTTTAGGAGCTCGGGGCTGTTTGGCCAGGCAGCCTAGGGAACGACTACTACTGCAGTAGATTGTTTTAACTTTCCCTTTTCTCTTTTTCAGTCAGGACCACCTGGAGTACTGGCCATTGATGTCAGTCAGTTCATCAGCAAAGTCCTGACCAGCGCTGACGTGCTAGATCTCACCGACCTCTGTATTGTCCCTAACAAGGTGGGAATTTATCCTAGGTTATGCAAAGCCACTGTCACATGAGTGAATTTAGACAAAGATTTGTATAGCAGTTGGTTATTTGCTCAGATCCAGTAGATATTTTAAGACATACAGTACTGTATGTGTTCCAGTTATAATTGAACTATTCAAGATAACCAGCTCAACTACAAGACCCAAGTTTTATTATCTATCTATCTATTGCCTGATGCCGTGATTCCCGAAGGGGTGGCCACGAACGAAACGCCCCCATGCACCTCTGTCCCCAGTCAGTCGACGCCCCTCCTCCCAACCAGCACCGCCTTCATCCATGTACTTATTCACTCCATCCTTCCACCTCTCTCTCGGTTTACCTCTCCTTCTCTGTCCTTCCACCTCGCTCTCGTACACCCTCTTAGTCACTGTACTGTACCAGTATGCTTTAAGCTCTGTTTTTGCAGTTTCTGAATAAAAACTCTTGATTATTCTTGCAATTCAAGGTTAAGAGGGCCTTGGCACAATTGATAATTTTAAATATGTTCTTGCTTAATTATATTTTTCACCAACCAACTTTACTTCTAAACTCAATTAATTAAATCAACAAATACATGTGGCACTCCAAGGACTCGAACCTAGGATACTCACATTGAAATTCCGCGCATTTATGAATTACGCTATCAAGACAGTTAAAGAATTATGCACAACCCTAAGATTTATTATGCAGTTTGGAATCCTGCATATTAATCAGAGCATGTACATACATTCCAACTGTGCAATGGTAGCCTAATGTATAGACAAATGGAAGGAGTAATTAATGGGGCACTTAACCCAAGGGAAGCCCTCGCTATAAATTGCTCCTGAACCAGAATTAATTATATTTTTTCATCAACCAACTTTACTTCTAAGCTCAATGAAATCAACAAATACATATGGCACTCCAAGGACTCGAACCTAGGATACTCACATCGAAATTCCCCGCAGTTATGCAGTACGCTATCAAGACAGTTAACAAATTTTGAGCGGTACTTGAAAAGTACCGCTAATGGTACCGCTAAAGAATGGATAAAAAACACCATCTGAGGAAGAGCACTTTATTGACAATGTTTCGCAGATAGCTTCATCAGGTCACTGTAGTGACCTGATGAAGCTATCTGTGAAACGTTGTCAATAAAGTGCTCTTCCTCAGATGGTGTTTTTGAATAGTTAAAGAAATATGCACAAGCCTACGATTTATTATGCACTTTCGAATCCTGCATATTAATCTGAGCATGTTACATACATTCCAACTGTGCTATGGTAGCGCAATGTATAGACAAATGGATGAAGTAATTAATAGAGAAGGCCTCGCTATAAATTGCTCCCGGCGTTTGTATTTTCATGGCTTCAGATCTAGGGGTTTTCCGTAAATTTTGCGTTTTTCTCGTATTCATATCTCCGCAATTAAATGGCCTAACTTAGGTTGCACATAAATTATATCAAAATGCAGTACTATAGGTAGCGCCAACAAACTTGACAATTTTCTCGACCCCTGACCTCTTCGTAACTCAAAAGGACCTTGAGCAAACTGGCTGTAAATTTCCACACCTATTTCCTGGTGGACTCTTCCCACATGATAGCAATGTCAGCCCAATTGTTTTAATTTATTTCGAGTTATAAGAAGTTAAGTGGTCCAGATAATTGTCAAGTTCATTGGCGCTACTTATAGTACTCGCTGTTATCTAGCGAATTGTGGTGGATTGTGTTCTTTTATCTCAATTTGTATTGTTTTATTAAGCGTTAATTCCACAGCGATTTGATTAGTTCTTTTGCGTTTATCTTGTGTCGTCCCAGTTTTGGTTTGTTTATTTTGCAAGTTTTACATTATACTGTAATACATACCATACATACATATACAGTAGTATGTTTCCTAGCAGACTATAGACCAACTGTTGTTCCCTAATATGCTTGGTGCCTGTACTGTAATAAGGTGTTACAGTGACATGCACAACGTAGCTCTGTTGGTGGTTACTACAGCTATACAGAACCTCACACTCACAGTTTGTAGTTTTAGTTTCCTCCCTAGACCTCCATCAAACTTAAACAAAAAAATCCATTAGATCCCCCTACGAGATTAATTTGTAAAAATTTTCAGTAGAAAAATGTCACGGCCGAAGGCCGAGCTATCGCTCGCCAGAAAAAAACAAAAAAACAAATAAAGGGCACGAAAGGTCTTTAATAGTGACAAAGAAATGGGGCGAAGGGTATTAAAATCAACAAACTAATGGGGCAAACGTCTTAAAATGGTGATGGGCTGGTCTATCAGAGTGAGAACTGAGCGATCTCTGCCATACCCATAGCTTACTCTGACTGTTCCTTTTACTTATATATTTTCTAGATCTCAAGTGACGGCGTCTCTTGCGTGGATTGACCTCCTAATCTACCAAGATTGGAAGCCAAAGCGTCACATCTTTCCTTTGCCCCTCAACTTTCTCTTCATAATTGCTGAGGGGCACAGGGCCCTGGGTGGGGCTTTGGTTTCCCGGGCGTTTCCGCACCCTCCTCAGCTCCCCGCCATGGAGTGGCTTCGGTCACCCAGGCTTTATTGTGGTCGGCAGGGAGGGTTCTGTGGGGGCGCTCGGTTATGGCCTTGCTCGGGGCCTTGGGGCTGTTCGGCCAGGCAGCTTGGGGAAAAACAACAACAACGTCTTAAAATTTCAAAACTAATGAGGATAAGCATTAGGAAGAAAGGGTACCAGAAAAAGGACCCATCTCCCCTTAACATACAATGTGAAAGAAGACAAAGCCCTATATATTACAGTTCTTATCTTTTGGATGGTAGCTGTACCTTCAAACCTAAAATGCCACCTCGAAAATTGCGAATCGCGATGCCTTACTGTAATCCTAACTAATTACTGTATAGTCTGTTTTCAGCTGATGGTAAATATAGTCCCTGTGTCATATTATGCCATATTTTCATAATTTACAATGAATTATGCTACAAAATCATTATAATTAAATTGTAAAACTTTCAAAATAAACAAACCAAAAACTGGAACGACACAAGATAAATGCAAAAAAACGAATAAAAATCGCTATGTGGAAATAACACTTAATAATAGCTGAATAATCAAGATGAGAATAAACTATGCTTTCTACCATAACGTGTTAGCTGACTATAAGTAGCACCAACGAACTTTACAATAATCTTGATCCCTTAACTTCTTATAGCTCGAAATGAATAAAAGCAATCAGGCTGACGTTTTTATCATTTAGGAAGAGTCCACCAGGAAATAAGTGTGGATATTTACAGCCAGTTTGCTCTAGGCCCTTTTGAGTTACAGAGAGGTCAAGGGTCAAGATTATTGTCAAGTTCGTTAGTGTTACATATAACTATTGTTCCCCAGTTTGCTTGGTGCCTCTACTGTGACGTGCCTCATCTATGACCATAACATATACGATACAACCATGTTGGCAGTCATAGCAGCTATGCTAATGAACTATAGGATAAAGTTTTCTGTATACTGTACATAGCTCTGACCTATTAGATGGTACTGTAAACCGGGGTGAATTTGGACTTTATTATAGGTGCTTTTAATTCCTAACTGTGTAGAAATGTGTTGTTGTTGTTGTTCCCTAAGCTGCCTGGCCGAACAGCCCCGAGTCCCTGAGAAAGGCCATGGCCACGATCGGGCTTTCCCACAGAGCTCTCATTGAGTGTAGATTGTGTTGTTGGTGTAAGTGGTTGTGTGAAATGCAGTCTTCTATGATGTGTTTAATGGTATGGGGTGCTGTGTTACATCCCGGGCAGGCGTCGACAACGGAGTCATCCAGTCTCTTCTGATAGCTCAGGAGAGCTGGATGGTGTCCGCATCTCAGCCTGGCCAGGTGGACTCTGTCCTCGCGAGGAAGGGAGGATTCGGAAGGATGGATTTCGGGAGGTCGTGCATGCAGCTGCGTGTTGTCTGTGAGTGAGTGGATGGATCGGTGAGAGATATGAGTATGGATGTGCTTCTGGAAGTTGGTTCGGGGTGGGCAGGGAGGGAGAGAGGACAATAATTGTGTGTGATACCGTGTGCTGGGTGTTGTTTTGATATTTCTTGGTGGCTGTGGGTGTGTTGCCATGTAGTTTAGTGGGTGGTCTTGGTTCGTGGAGGCTGCTGCCAGGAATTGAGTGCCTCTCATGTCCAGATGGTCTTTGACTTTGAGGATTTTGGTTTCTTGATGTAGGTTATCTGTGGGTGCAGTAGCTGTGCAGCCTGTAATGATCTTCAGGGCTTTGTTTTGAAATGTGTATGTGACATCAATATGTAGCTGGAGAAAGAGTGTAATTTATAAAGCATGACAGCCAAACACATTGTAAACAGATTTTTGCTTATATATTTTGTATGGCAGATATTCAACATTGATAAAAAAAATTACCTATAAAATTTCTGAATTTACCCGATTCGACGGTACCTTGAACTCAACTCCTTAAAAGCAAGGTGTTTGCATAACTAACTAACTATTACCTTAATGTGTTTCCTGACTTGACTGTTATTCCCCAGTATGCTTGGTGCCTGCACTGTGATGTGGTGTGTATCAACTATGATGGCAACATGCATGATGCGGCCTTGTTGGCGGTCATAACAGCCCTACAGAACGTCACACTGCCCGTCCTAACTTACGATGAGGAAGAGGACAAAGCCTCCATAGCTCTGGAGAGTACGCTGCCCCTAGCTGTCAAGGTTAGTTGACATGAGGTTGTTTTTGTTAATCTTCAGGGATAGAGCTTACAACACAAATTCAGGCTTCCCGGATGTTACCGTCAACCGGGGCGAATTCGGACGATTTTTGCGTATTTCCGTAGCATGGAGTCTTGTTTTTATCTCAATGTAAGATCTTAAGCAGTATGTGTAGCTGGTACATTGGGGTATACAATCATAGCATTAAAACAATTAAAACGCATTGCATATATTTATTATAAATATAATAAAGGTGTCCGAATTCGAGCCGTGGCATAGTCAGTAGAGCGTAGGCTGCTGATCAAAGTTCGATGGATCGAGTCCTCACCGTAAATTTTTTATTGGTAGATGTCAAGCCCGGGCAATTTGACCTAGCAATTCGTGACACACGCCTAATTCATGGCCACCCCTTCTCGGGAATTACGGCGTCTGGACCCCCCCCCCCCGAATTTGGGGCGATTTCGGACACCTGGCCTGAATTCGGACATGGATTTAAAATACATTCATAGGACTAACCAGTGATCCCAGTATAGATTCGGACCTCTCAGGGGTCAATTCGGACATCATTGAACATCTTAAAAGGGTCTTATCACACTCCCTGAAAACGTATAGACCATAAAAACCATATCGTAAGATACGACACTTTTGGTGCAATTTCGGACAAATCTTTATTTTCTTACCATACTCTGCGTAGCACTATGACCTTAATAATGTAAAAATAAGGATTACTGTGACATAACTCAGAAATACCACGTGTAATGACAACTATAAACCCAAATTACACTCAATATCCGAATCTGACAGGTTATAGTTAAAGTTAGATTAAATAATATTATTTATTTAATTAATTGTTATCCAGTCCGAATTTGCCCTATTTTCACGGAAATTTAAAAAACTATCATTTAACCCATCAGACCCAGTTGGGCTCTGAGAAACCCATAACAAATACTCCCCGCGGAACCCGGTAGGGCTCTGAGGCTCCGGCAGCTTGAAAGCCTGTAAGCTTGGTGTGCGAGGTGTCCGTCCGACTCATGTAAACAACAGCCGGTTGGACCGACGCCGCGCATCTCCGACCACAAGAAGGAGAGGCGTCCTTGTTCGTGTGTGGCTGTGTGTTATTGTTAAGTAGTGAAAAGTAGTGATAAGTGGCTGATATCGCCACAAAGTTCTCTCCACGGAAATCGTCATCACAACTGAACCAGTTGACTTAGAGAGCTCTACTCAATGCGATTCTACACGTACGAAACACATCTACGCTTGGGGATGTGTGGGAATGCGGAAGCAGTCAAAATAACAAAGATACGGTAGCCTAGGCGTAGATGTTTTTCGGCCAAAACCCCCGGGTTTCGGGGAAATTATAGAATACAATAGCCGGGGCGGGAGGGTTAATACCCAATTACGGGAATAATATACACGATAATGCCAATAATTTAATTTGTACTTTCACACTAATTACGAAAGTACATCTTGGCACCGTACACTTTCCTGCATCTACAGTACTCATCAACACGTGGGCCCAAGAAAGTTTGCCGATATTATTATTTTGTTTTCGGTTTTTAATTTGTAATTGGTACATATCGCACTATACATTAAAACTATTTAAGCAAGAAAGTTAGATAAAAGCATTTCGAACAATTGAGTGAAAACAGATTTCTATTATGTTTATTCGTTATCTATTTATCAATGTAATTAACTTTTAATTGACGTAAGGTCCGAATTCGCCCCAGTTGACGGTACTGTTCGATACTACTAATTTTGCCGTATTACCAGTATGAGTAATTATTATGTTCTTTACACCAACCAACTTTACTTCTAAACTCAATTAATGAAATCAACAAATCCATGTGGCAGTCCGGGGATTCGAACCCAGGACGCTCACGCCGAAAATCAGTGCACTTATGCACTACGCCACGAAGACAGATTCAGTTTCAATTTTCAGATATATTTACTTGAATGATATTAGATATTCTGAAACTTCTGCATTCAAGTCTCAGAGACTGTAATATGTATGTATGTATGTATGCATATACACGGGCACATAGCTGGGGGTGGCCCACTCGAGACAGAGCCCGAACAGGGAGAAAAAAAAAAATCGCACCCATCTAGGTCGCCCAGAAGAAGACCCAGAGACCCAGGCCCATTTGGGGTCTCCAGCAAAAGATTCCCAGGTCCCAGACCTCCCGGAGAGGTTCCGGTCTCAGCAGGCAGACATCCAGCTGACCTACACCACAATGCCCACCCACCTTACTTCCAGGCATGACCCTTCACAACATACACCGGCTCCCCAGGCCAGGGGCCTGACAGACACTTATCTAGTCTAACTGATGCCCAACTCCCTCTCTCTACGACCGCATTCTCACACATCTATTAACAAGCATTCCCCATTAATTTCTATTCATAACCATTTCTCCCTGCTCTTCAGTCATCTCTCCATCTTCCAACACTTTTATTTCACCATCTTTCCACCGAGGTTTTCCTCTCAATCTATTTCCCCTTGTTTCTGACTCATATATTCCCTTTGTAAGCCCTTCATCTCCCATTCGTTCAATATGTCCATATCAGCGTAGCACCCTGCTTTCCACTCTGGCCGATAAGGGTTCCTGTTGTCTCACTCTCCTACTAACCTCTTCATTCCTCAATCTGTTTCTACGTGTTACTCCACACATACTCCTCAAGCAGCTCATTTCCATCACATCCAACCTTCTTTTCTCTTATACCTTCAGACCCCATGTATCAGCCCCATACATTACTGTTGGTACAACTATCCCCTTGATATATTGCACTTTTAGCTTTCATTCTGAAATTTCTCACCTTCCACATACTTCCCATGTCAGTAGATCGGAACATTTGAAAAGTGCAACAATTTTCAAATCACCATCATCAAATTCAAATTCAATCCTTTATTAGCCTTATACAGTATTACAATAACATATTGTAGTACAGTACAGTACAGTAGGGTCCCGCATAAAACGTGTTCGCATAAAACGACCGACCTAAAATATTAATATTTAATTTTCGATCAGAACGAATGTGATCACATAAAACGAGTCCGCCACCAAAGTGGGGCAAATACAAGGAGTTTTCATATAGAGCGCCGAAATATCGTACAAAACGTACAAAATATTGTACGCTTTCATATAAAACGCCGAAATATCGTACAAAACGTACGAAATATCGTTCGCTTTGTACGAAAATTTTCGCTTACAGTGAACATTGACGATATTGCGCCACCAAAATGCTGTGTTCACATAAAACGAAATCGCATAAAACGCCCTCGTTTATCGACCATAAACTCGTTTTATGTGAGACCCTACTGTATTATACATAACATTCAAGGCTGAGCTCATTAAATTAATATTGTTTATGAGCTCCATCATATATTTTAATTATTTATTTTACGAGGCAGACATCAAATGTTCCGTGCTTGTACTTCGATAGGCATGATAACTATTATATGATTCCTGATAATAAATGCACTTCTGTCAATAATAAAGGTTGAGCATGTAATCATATTATATAAATTTATCACAGTTCATTTGGTGGTAAATTCACTGATCCCTGTTAACAGTATACTTTTTTGTCTTTAGCTTAAAGGTTACATGATTCGTTATGGAATTCAACTCATCGGGAAGATTATTCAAACATAGACATTCTGCATATGTTACAAATATTTTACAAGCTTCAGATCCAGGTTTATGGGGTCTTATTGAATTGTTGCGTCTTAAATTGTGCGATCAATCAATCAATTCAATCAATCAATTGGATATTAAATCAATTTTGGAAATATATAATTGATGGACTCTGAATTTGGTTGTAAACAAATGTTACTGCTTCTAAGAAGTGTATGTTGTGAATCTTTAGAATGCTACAGTATGTTGCAAACAAAGTGGGTCAGTGGGTGTTCTCTATAACCTACACCTCATATAATGCGTACAAATCTTTTTTGTATAAGCAATAGTGGTTGCAAAAGGATTTTACAGCAGAACCCCAAGCGACATTATAATACTGCATATATGGATATACAAGACAATGATAGAGAGTGTTTAGTGCATCTTTAGGTAAGTTACTTTTTATGTTATAGATAATTCCAGTGGATTTTACCATTTTACCACTAATGTATTCTCTTTGTAAGCCTTTCATCACCCATTCGTTCAACATGACCATACCCGCTCAGCACCCTTCTGTCAGCCAGAGTGGACAGAAGGGTGCTGAGCTGGTATGGTCATGTTGAACGAATGGGAGATGAAAGGCTTACAAAGAGAATATGTGAGTCAGATACAAGGAGATAGAAGGGCAGGAAGACCCCCATTGAGATGGAGGGACTGTGTAAGACAAGCTTTTCCGTTTTTTGCACACTGTTCCAAACTCATTTATCAGACCCTGCAACTCCCATTCATTATCGCTCATCAGAACTGTATCATCTGCAAACAGCAGTATAGGCAGCTTCCACTCATTTCCCTCCCTTTTCAGCGATACACCAATATCCACTGCTCTTCCTAGTACTTCTTTCATGACTCCATCCATATATACAGTAAACAACCACGGGGACATCACACACCCCTGTTTCAACCCAACACTCAGGTCAAAGAACTCGCTCTGCTCATTCTCCACACGTACTGCCGCCTTTGCACCCTCATACATGCTCTTCACTGCTTTCAGCAACTTGCCATCTATTCCATACATTCTAAGTACTTTCCACATGCCTTCTCTATCCACTCTGTCATAGGCCTTCTCCAAGTCCATAAAGGCAACATACACCTTTTGTTTCTTCTCCAGATATTTCTCCACAACACAATTCAGGGTAAAAATCTGATCTACACATCCTCTTCCCTTCCTAAAACCTCCCTGCTCGTCGCCTATCCATTTCTCCATTCTCACTCTCTCAATCACTACCCTACTGTACACCTTCCCTACTACGCTTAAAAGACATATTCCTCGGTGGCTACCACACACTCCTCTTTCCCCTTATATAGGGGGACTATTATGCCAGTCTTCCAGTCATCGGGTGCATTCCCCTTCTCCCATGCTAGTTTGCACATTTTCCATACCCATTCAATCACTATCTCACCACCATACCTCAACATTTCCCCACACACTCCATCTGTTCCTGGTGCTTTCCCCAACTTCACTCTTTTCATGGCTTCCCACATTTCTGACCTCCTGATCCCCACCTCCTCCTCCACTACTTCTCTTCTTCTCCCTTCCATACCATATCCAGCTATGTTTGCTAGCTCTTCATTCCTTACATTTAGCAACTCGTTGAAGTACTCCCTCCATCTTTCGACTCTCTCTTGCTTCTCGGCTAGCATTCTCCCATTCTTATCTTTCACACTCTTTCTGTTTCCCTTGCCACCTTCCCTAACTTTCTTAACTTCTTTCCAGAACAGTTTTTTACACTACCTCCATTTTACACTCAGATTCCTTCCAAATTCCTCATCTACTCTTCTCTTACTTTCCTTCACCGCTCTCTTTCTCTCCACGTACCTCGCTCGTTTCTGCCTCTCCAAATCTTCATTCCCTCTACTACCCAACCACTCTCTATACGCTTTCTTCTTAGCTTCCACAGCTATTTTTACCTCTTCTGTCCACCATGCTGTACCTTTCATTCCCCTCCCTCTTCTCCTCACTCCTCCTCACATGCTGCACAGATCTCTTCCTTAAACACCTTGCTTATCTCCTCCACTTCCTCCATATCTTCCAGGTCGAACCCACCTAGTCGTCTTTCTACTGCTCTCCTGTACTCTTCCCTGATTTCCTCCTCCTGTAGCCTCTCCACCCTCCTCACCACTCCACCTTCCTCTCGCCTCCCTCCAGCTCTCCTCACCCACTTCTTTTGTATCCTAACCTTAGCTATTTATATTTATATGTTTCCATGTTTTTCATCAATATAGATTCCTAGAAATTTGGTGGATGTACATTTTTCTACCGAGTTATCCCCTATTTTGATAGTATTTTTTTTTCTTTTCTACCGAGTTATCCCCTATTTTGATAGTAATGTTGGGGTTATGCTGCTTATTTCCTGCAAACATCATAATAATGGCTTGTAGTAAACAAATTATCTCTTAATATATGTCAAACCCATTATATTATAATGGGTTTTACATACATTAAGAGATCATTTGTTTACTAAAAGCCATTTCGAAATATTAATTAGTTCTATATTAATAATGTGCACCAGAGCCGCAAGATCCGAATCAGAATGAAATACAGTGTGTGTCTATTTAATGCAAGTCTTTTGAACCGTAGAAAACCTAGGAAAATAATCAAAATACCGTCTAAAATATAAAGTTAATAAGATTGAGAGAGTGAGAGTGAGAACGGAGAAATGAATAGGCGACGAGCAGGGAGGTTTTAGGAAGGGAAGAGGATGTGTAGATCAGATTTTTACCCTGAATTGTGTTGTGGAGAAATATCTGGAGAAAAAACAAAAGGTGTATGTTGCCTTTATGGACTTGGAGAAGGCCTATGACAGAGTGGATAGAGAAGGTTTGTGGAAAGTACTTAGAATATACGGAGTAGAGGGCAAGTTGCTGAAAGCAGTGAAGAGCATGTATGAGGGTACAAAGGCGGCAGTACGTGTGGAGAGTGAGCAGAGCGAGTTCTTTGACCTGAATGTTGGTTTGAAACAGGGGTGTGTGATGTCCCCGTGGTTGTTTACTGTATATATGGATGGAGTCATGAAAGAAATACTATCAAGAGCAGTGGATGTTGGTGTATCGCTGAAAAGGGAGGGAATTGAGTGGAAGCTACCTATTCTGCTGTTTGTGGATGATACAGTTCTGATGAGTGATAATGAATGGGAGTTGCAGGGTCTGGTAAATGAGTTTGGAACAGTGTGCGAAAAACGGAATTTGAAGGTAAATACGGGGAAGAGCAAGGTTATGGTCTTCGAAAGGGGTAAAGTCACAGAGTGTGAGGTGAAGCTGAACGGTCAGGCTATGGAGATCGTCAACTCTTTTAAGTATCTGGGCAGTGTGTTGAGTAAAGATGGGACTATGGATGAAGAGGTGCGGGAGAGGGTACAACAGGGGAAGAGGGTTGTAGGAACGCTAAAAGCAGTAACAAGAAATAGGGTGGTCAGTATGGAAGTGAAGAAGTCCTTGCATGACAGTGTGGTAATCCCGACACTGACTTACGGAAGCGAAGCATGGACGTTGGTTGAGAGACTCAGACCAAGAGTGAGAGCAGTGGAAATGAATTACTTAAGGAGTGCGTGCGGAGTTACATGGAGGGATAGACAGACTAATGAGGAAGTAAGAAGGAGGTGTGGTGTGGAGGTAGATGTGCTGGAAAGTGTGAAAAGGAACAACTTGAGATGGTTCGGCCATATGGAACGTATGGAAAGCGAGAGAATGACTAGGAGGGTGTACGAGAGCGAGGTGGAGGGACAGAGGGGGAGAGGTAGACCAAATATGAGGTGGAAGGATGGAGTGAGGAACTACATGAACGAAGGCGGTGCTGGTTGGGGGGAGGGGCGTCGACTGACTGGGGACAGAGGTGCATGGGGGCGGTTCGTTCGTGGACCCCCCTTCGGGGATCACGGCGTCAGGCAATAGATAGATAGATAGAATAAGATTTTATTGTGCGTAATTCGTCTTATACTCACCATTATTCATATACAGGTACAGTAAGTTTATTTGTATTGCAACTTTAAAAATACCAGTGGTTTCTACTAGGGATGTACCGATACCCGGTTTAGAACCGATACACCGATACTTAGCCGATACCGATACTTCTTTCTAGAAAATTCAATTGTGATTGGAAGTAGACTATAAAATTAGTCTCTTAATCGTATATCTTCACCTCATTGACACCCATGACATGAACTTAGGTCAGTCAATAGTCAATCCTGAAGTGACTGAAGTCCCTAAACAGGTAAAGGATTGATCAACAAATTTATAAAGAGGGGAAAATATAGAACGTAAATACAGTTTAAAGTATCGGCAGTATCGGCCAATATTTCACCGATACCGATACCCCTAAAACAGGCTGATACCACCGATACCGATACATCGGTACATCCCTAATTTCTACTACCGGTACCTATTCTGCGTTTAATGAGGTATAATAAATGGCAATGTATATAATGGTTGTAAAGATTTTGTTTGTTGAAGTAAAATATCAATAGGATGGTCCGCGCAACCTACTGTACTATACAGTATATTTATAAAAAGATAGCGTTGCCAATATCTGCCGGGTGGGTAACTGAATTATGCGCCACCCTGTATAAAAAAAAATATATATATTTTCTTTTAACCCTCGTGACCCGGGTTGCCTTTACAAAGGACGGAGGTCGTATCCGGCCGATCTGGCCGAAAAACGTCTAGGCCTAGGCTACCGTATCTTTGTTATTTTAACTGCTAGAAATTTCCCACGCATCTATAAACGTAGTGCGGTTTCCAATCTGTAGACTGGCGTTGAGTAGAGCTCTGTAAGTCAACTGGTTCAGTTGTGATGACGATTTCAGTGGAGCGAATTTTTCCGCGATGTTGACAATATCGAAGCTTTTCAGACACAAATTTCGTCTAACGTCACAACAATAACATTGATCCGACGTCTCCTTATTGTTTTCGGAGGTGCGGTGACGCAACGATCGGCTTTGTTCCGACGCATGGCGTTCAGACCAAGCTGAATAGGCTTTCAAGCTTACAGATTTTAACAGGACACCCGGGTTCCTGCCCATCTTCCGCGGTGTCATTTTAACATGCTGCCCGGGCCAGGAGGGTTAAGATACAAAACCCTATCATATACTTTAGTATTAAGTAGCACCCTAATCTTAACATTAATCATCAATTACAAACCCCAATGCACTTGAATAAACTAATACAAGCATATGGTCCTCCCGGGATTCGAACTCTGGACACCACACACAGAACATAAGCATCAAAACCAGGCTGGGAAATTAGGTATAGCCCGGCAGCCCGGACTAGCCCGGATATGTTGCCGGGCTAGTGATTTGCAACGCTAGTCTGCCCAGCAGTTGCCCAGAGGACAAGTTATTTGTTGTATTCAAGTTGACGCTTCAATAAAAAAAAAAAAAAAAAAAGTTGTCATATAATATCAAATACTGATAGATAATTAGTATACGAAAACATCAACATCGATGCGGTGGGCGTTTAGTTTAGTAAAACAGAAACTGACACTTCTCGCTGCGGTGACCCTTTAACACTTGGGATCCGGGAGGCCTCATATGAAGCAAAATGGTAAAAAAAAAATCGCCGCGATAATCATCAGAACTCGGCAACCACGCGTTGTAGCGACGTCATCTCTACGGCATTCTACAGACAACAAAACGTTCTATAATTTGCAAAAACATTGACTGCTCTAGGTAGTCTCAATCAGTAGCTACTGAATTATGAAGTTGATTTTACCAAAATTCATATGAGGCCCCCCGGATCCCATGGGTTAATAAACAGACGACGCAGCTGATCGATCGTAAATTTCGTAATGTTTTCGGCAGATAATATTAGTTCGTCATATACAGTACTGTCAATATTGATTTCTCTTGGATACAATAACATAAATAAGTTCAATTAATGGATAAATATAACATAAAAGAGAAACATTGAATACGACTATACTCTATTGAATACGACTATACTCTATTGAATACGACTATACTCTATTTGTTTTCCAGCTGATGGTAAATTGAATCCCTTAGTAGCTGATTTCTCGATACTTAATGGAAATATATGAAATTTCTATGGCTGTGTGTCGTATTAATGGCAAGTTTTCATAATTAACATCATATTTCGCTACAAAATCTACCTTATAGCTGAGTAACAAAGACAGAAACATGACAATTTACCCTCAGCTGGAAAAAACTAGACTATAGTTAGGCTAAAACAATGTAACCATGTACCGGATGCATGGCTTAAGATTTGTTGTTATTGCTGGGCCGTGAATTTCGTAATGGTGTGAACTTAAGAATTTACTTGGGGATAGTAAAGCTTGCTAAGCTTTTATATGTTGATGGTGGCAAACAATTTGAAGATTGTAAGTGTTGGTCTGTGGTCACAGTGTTATACGATAATTAGTGTAAGTTCGTAGAAGGTGGTTGGGGGTAGCAGATTGTTATCGTCTGCACCTAACCATGTCTCCCTTTCGCCGATTCTGGCACGCATTTTTATTTTATTTTTTTCAGTTTTGCCCATTTTTATATTAATAAAAAAATTCAAAAACTCGAACTTTTGGGATATTCAAATTATCGGAATTTTGCTATAACAGACAATTTGACAGACACGTTTCTTCGTGAATCAATGTTGTGGTTTCCCATATACTCATTCACCCACTCTCTCTCTCTCTCTCTCTCTCTCTCTCTCTCTCTCTCTCTCTCTCTCTCTCTCTCTCTCTCTCTCTCTGTCTCTGTCTCTGTCTCTGAAATCGTTTATACAACTTAAAGAGAGAAACAAAGAATAATACCATATGTAAGCAATACCTGGCCGCCAGAAGAAAAGTAAAATCACTAATAAAAACAGCTAAGAGGAATTATGAAATAAGCATAGCTAAAGATAGTAAAACTAATCCTAAGCAATTTTACAGATACATTAACAGTAGCAAACAAATCAAAAGCGGGATAGGACCCATACTTAACACTCAAGGTGTTCTAGAAACAGATAGCAAAGACATAGCCTCTACACTTAACAATTATTTCAGCTCCGTTTTTACCACTGCTGCCAACACGAACACTCCACAAGCTACTAATCAAACAAGCAACATTGTGCTCCCTGACTTCAAAATTAGCCAATCAAGCGTCACTAGACAGATTGAATTACTGAAAATAAATAAATCTCCCGGCCCAGACCTATTCATCCCTAAAATCCTAAAAATGGTCAAAGATGAAGTTGCCGAACCCCTAACCAAAATGTTTAACATGTCACTCCAACATGGACAATTACCCACTGACTGGAAGACAGCGAATATTACACCAATATTTAAAAAGGGAGATAAAAAACAACCAGGGAATTACAGACCCATTAGCTTAACTTCCGTTGTTGTAAAACTATTAGAATCAATTATAAGAGACGAACTTGTACTTTTCATAGAGAATAATAATCTTATTAATAATAGTCAACACGGCTTCAGAGCAAAAAAAATCATGCCTAACGAACCTTATCGAATTTTATGACAACCTATTTAAGATTAATGATTTTACCAAAAGTCTTGATATAGTGTACTTGGACTTCCAGAAGGCCTTCGACAAGGTCCCTCATAATAAATTACTTCAGAAGGTCGAGAATCTAGGAATACAAGGCAACACACTTAATTGGATAAGGAATTGGTTAAGCGAAAGAAAACAAAGAGTAATTATTAATGGAGTGGAATCAGAATGGACTCCGGTGACTAGTGGAGTCCCACAGGGTTCAGTTCTGGGCCCATTATTATTCATAATATATATTAATGATTTAGACAACGGCATTAATAACATAATTTCCAAATTCGCCGATGACACTAAAATAGGAAATGCAATAATATCAGAAAGCGATAGAAGTAGCCTGCAATCAGATTTAAACAAGATATCAGAGTGGTCCGAAAATTGGCAGATGCCCTTTAACGTAAACAAATGCCTGATACTACAAATAGGCTCCCGAAACAACAAATACGAATACCATATGAATGGAGAAAAGATAAAGAGCGTATCACAGATAAAAGACCTAGGAGTGCTTATCAATGAAAATCTAAAATCTACAAGCCAATGCACCGCAGCATCTAACAAAGCAAATAGAGCGCTAGGTTTCATTAAAAGAAATTTTCATTGTCATAGTAAAGACATAGTTGTACCACTATATAAAAGTATTGTGAGGCCACATCTGGAGTATGCTGTGCAGTTTTGGTCTCCCTACTTAAAAAAAGACATAGAGAAACTAGAATCCGTTCAGCGTAGAGCAACAAAGTTAATCCCTTCCCTTAGAAATAAGCCATACAATGAGAGATTAAGAGAACTCGACCTGTTTTCGCTTAAGAAACGGAGAATAAGGGGACAGCTGATAGAGTGTTTTAAAATACTAAAAGGCTTTAGTAACGTAAATTCTAATAATCTATTTAAGATAGCCAAAGAAGGTTCCACAAGAGGAAACAAATTAAAACTAACAGGCAGGAAAGCGAACCTAGACATAACTAAAAATTTCTTCACCCACAGTATTATTAATGAGTGGAATAAGCTCCCTAATGAAGTTATTGACAGTGACTCGATATACACATTTAAAAAAGGTTAGACACATATCACAGAAAAGTTGGTCTGCAGTAGAAGCTGATCACTGATAAGAGAACCTGGCGGAAATGAAAACGTTTTCAGTTGGAAAAGGGAAAAAAAAAAAAAAAAAAAAAAGTGAAGGTGTGCATGCCTTTTCCTTTCCATTTCTAACTATACTATAAATTCCTTCAGGCGATTTCCAAGCCCTGCAAGGTTATTCACTTCTAACTATTTTCATGTACGGCATATTGCCGGAGGGAGCGGAGGGTGGGGAGAGAGCGGAGGGTGGGGAGAGAGAGCCTTCATCTTTGCTATCCTTTCCTTCCACTTTCTCTTAGGGTTGCTATCTCTATTAGGATTAAGTCCTGGTCACCTCGTAGGGATCGTAAGATCTGTGTGGCCAGTGTATCTATGTAAATCTATGTAAATCTGTCTCTCTCTCTCTCTCTCTCTCTCTCTCTCTCTCTCTCTCTCTCTCTCTCTCTCTCTCTCTCTCTCTCTCTCTCGCTCTCTCTCTCTCTCTCTCTCTCTCTCTCCTCTCTCTCTCTCTCTCTCTCTCTCTCTCTCGCTCTCTCTCTCTCTCTCTCTCTCTCTCTCTCTCTCTCTCTCTCTCTCTCTCTCTCTCTCTCTCTCTCTCTCTCTCTCTCTCTCTCTCTCTCTCTCTCTCTCTCTCTCTCTCTCTCTCTGGTTTGTATTAATAATGAACAGTATTATATTTCTAAATTATGTGGGGGTTTTTTGTACATAGACTAAGACTGCCTGTTCCAAGAAATGTCGTCTAAAATTGTTTTTCCTCCGTATTCAATTTTATAGGCTAGACTTGTCAACCAAAAAGGTTAGCAGTAAGATTATCGTTTATAGATTATTTGAAAATATATATTTACATATTAGTTTGCCTGTTTTAACAATAATCAAGATTGAAGCATGGTAAATATCAATGAAGGTTATGGGGATGAGGCATAAGGAGAAATATATACCCTTTAGCTTTATTTCACATCTCTTTTGGAAGTCTTCAATTAGCTTTCATAATATTCATGCACAGATGACCATGAAAGAGGACAGGGACATGAGGAGGAAATTAGAGAAGTTATATGGTTAGGATAGGTTAGGTAGGGCTATTTTAACCCTTAATTGGCGGCGCGCAACTTATGTCGTGTGAAATAAATATGGACTAAGTGGCGGTTCACAACTTATGTCGTGTGCCATTTTCACCACGTAATGTTGCTGAGAGAGAGAGATGAGTGGTGGGAGAAGCGTAGCAAGCGTATGACTGCTCCAGACCACCGCGGCAGACCTACTGACATGAATCCCACCCTCCTCTACCCTCTCACACTCGCTACACAGGGAATTATGTAGGGAAAGTACCTAATTACATGGTTTTTGCACTCGTGTTGTGCGATCGTTGCAAGAGAACCAGTGGTCGTACTAGGATGGTTGGGGTGTCATTGGAAAGCTCTGTTTATGCCCTTTCAGGGATAGATACTTGTTTTATGCTCTGGGTCTTATTTAGGCATGAAAATGATCACATAAACAACCCTATTTAGGGTAAAAACACCCCGCTGGGCGCTACGGTAATTTTTGTTTTTTTTTTTTTTTTCCCCCCCCCCCTATATTCCAACTTACTTCCTCTCGGGCATAGGCTGAGAGCCTTAACAAATTCACCGCTTTACAATGAACAGTGAAGCCCGTGAGGTCTTGTTCCAGTCTAGGGAGTGAGACATGTGAAGCACGTAGAGTACAACGAGCACCTGCCATCTTGCCTTCACATGAGGCACGGTGCTCACTCATGGCCCGAAACGACCCCATCTCTGAAGCCACCTCGTTCCCGTGCTTCACTGTCTCAGCCCCTACACTCGGACTCTCACACTTACACACACACAACGCCACCTAGCCCGCTAAATAAGGGTTAAGGTGACCATTACAATACTATACAATTGTTTTGGGTTGGCCAAGATAGTTTAGGGGGTAGATTTGGCTGTAAATTAAAATCGTTCATGAAATGGTAAAATATGATCTAATATGTTAAGGTTATGATAGCCGAATAAGTAAGACAAATTCGAAAAAAATAAGTAGAATATTCACAAATCTCTGTCTAACTAAATTCCAATAAAAACAACATGAAACAACTTGTGGTGCACCAATAGTCCAATATGTAGTGTTCATTATCAAAAGGGACTTAAGAACATAAGAAATCGGAAGTCTACATAAAGCTGACCGGCCTACACGAGGTAGATCCCATTTACACCCAGCCCATATCATTCATATGACTATCCAGTTTGCTTTTGAAATATCCTACCGTTCCTTAGCTAATTGCTGCACTAGACAATCTATTCCACATATCGACAACCTTGTTTGCCAACCAAATGCTTACTACATACAGTATTTTCTGAAGCGGAACCTATCCAATTTGAAGCCATTTGAATGGGTTATCTCTCCGATATTAAGCTTCATCCTGTCTTAGTGTTATAAGAGGCATTAAAAGCAGTAAAGTAGCAGCCGGCTGTATCTCGCAAACATTTTGTTTAACTAATATCAAAATAGTTAAGACATTACCATTTTCCTCTCCTGCTTTACCAACACTTATTAAGCTAGTTTAACGATAATGATATGCATGTCTTCATGATAATTGTTTCACCCAAATATATTGATTATTTGCATTCAAGAACTGAGATTCAAGAGGAAGAAATTGAGGACAAGATTACTTACAGTACGATACAAAGGGTGAAAGACAAATATATATAAGGACTAGTAAGAGAATCAGTAGTCTGCCCCTCATCCCATGTGAAAGCCAATCGATGATGACAATGCACTAGTTTCAGGTTCATGAGAAAAATTAAGACGTGAAACTGCGCAAGAATAGACTTAAAAAATCATGCAGGGGAAGGAAGTTAAAGATAAGATTAGGTGAGAGAAGGTACATTTACTGTGAATATCCTATCACACTATGCACACAGTAATCAATGCTTACAAGGGAATTTTGAAATGTAATTTCAGTTCTAATGGTGTTGACAGTAGAAGTGTCAAGGAGTCAATGCTTATATGAAGTTCTGTAAAATTTATATTTAAGGTATTATACATGAAGATTGCTTGTAAATACAAAACAATAGGGAAAGATTGAAATGTTAGAACATAAATATATTATTAGAGACACTTGAGAACATATCACTTGGTGACAAAATAAAGCCATACCAAAGGTCCTCTGAAAAGATAATCTGGTTAAATGCAATATAATTTATATTGGAGTTAGGGGGTAAACTGGTAGTATCGTAAATCAAGGAAGAAAGAGGAAAGAGAGTGGAGATTTTTTTTTTAAACTGAAGAGGCCTGAGCATCCCAAAATTGGAGAGGCTTAAGCAATAGGTAAATAAATGGACACCTTCATTCTTAGTTTCAATGTTTTACCATCAACGTGCTGTACCCAAAACTCTTGATATTTCCATAACATTAGTAATGCATGAAGTTTCCCAAAATTCAATAAGTAGTGTGGACATAACATCCAAGTTATAGAAGCTGGTGGCATGTTTGTGAATGTATGTGGTACTTAACGAGTGAAATTCCTTACGCTGTATCAGGGCAAGTAAAAAACGTGTCAGGGCAAGTGGAAAGACTGTCAGGGCAAGTTAATTTCAGATGTCACTAGCCCGGGGCAAGTAGATCCGCAACACTAA
Organism: Paralithodes platypus; assembly: GCA_032716605.1. Lineage (NCBI taxonomy): Eukaryota > Metazoa > Arthropoda > Malacostraca > Decapoda > Lithodidae > Paralithodes > Paralithodes platypus. The sequence goes on from CM064525.1 coordinate 57,160,668, forward strand.
TTTCCCAGCCTGATCTAAACCATTACACCACCAACACAGTTGGTACACTAACCCGTAGTTCAGGTGAATTATCCAACATGTTTCAAGGGACTGAGGACCGCACCACAACGTGTGACTGACTGAGAGAGACTGAAGACTCTCGCTCTCCCTACCTAGTGGAAGGGGGTATTGCCAATGGTTTTTATCAACATCTATCTATTGCCTGACGCCGTGATCCCCGAAGGGGTGGCCACGAACGAACCGCCCCCATGCACCTCTGTCCCCAGTCAGTCGACACCCCTCCCTCCAACCAGCACCGCCTTCGTTCATATACTTCCTCACTCCATCCTTCCACCTCTCTTTCGGTCTACCTCTCCCTCTCTGTCCCTCCACCTCGCTCTCGTACACCCTCTTAGTCATTCTCTCGCTTTCCATACGTTTCATATGGCCGAACCATCTCAAGTTATTCCTTTTCACACTTTCCAGCACATCTACCTCCACACCACACCTCCTTCTTACTTCCTCATTAGTCTGTCTATCCCTCCATGTAACTCCGCACGCACTTCTTAAGTAATTCATTTCCACTGCTCTCACTTTTGGTCTGAGTCTCTCAACCAACGTCCATGCTTCGCTTCCGTAAGTAAGTGTCGGGATTACCACACTGTCATGCAAGGACTTCTTCACTTCCATACTGACCACCCTATTTCTTGTTACTGCTTTAAGCATTCCTACAACCCTCTTCCCCTGTTGTACCCTCTCCCGCACTTCTTCATCCATAGTCCCATCTTTACTCAACACACTGCCCAGATACTTAAAAGAGTTGACTATCTCCATAGCCTGACCATTCAGCTTCACCTCACACTCTGTGGCTTCACCCCTTTCGAAGACCATAACCTTGCTCTTCCCCGCATTTACCTTTAAATTCCGTTTTTCGCACACTGTTCCAAACTCATTTACCAGACCCTGCAACTCCCATTCATTATCACTCATCAGAACTGTATCATCCACAAACAGCAGTAAGTAGCTTCCACTCAATTCCCTCCCTTTTCAGCGATACACCAACATCCACTGCTCTTGATAGTATTTTTCATTACTCCATCCATATATACAGTAAACAACCACGGGGACATCACACACCCCTGTTTCAAACCAACATTCAGGTCAAAGAACTCGCTCTGCTCACTCTCCACACGTACTGCCGCCTTTGCACCCTCATACATGCTCTTCACTGCTTTCAGCAACTTGCCCTCTACTCCGTATATTCTAAGTACTTTCCACAAACCTTCTCTATCCACTCTGTCATAGGCCTTCTCCAAGTCCATAAAGGCAACATACACCTTTTGTTGCTTCTCCAGATATTTCTCCACAACACAATTCAGAGTAAAAATCTGATCTACACATCCTCTTCCCTTCCTAAAACCTCCCTGCTCGTCGCCTATCCATTTCTCCGTTCTCACTCTCACTCTCTCAATCACTACCCTACTGTATACCTTCCCTACTACGCTTAGAAGACATATTCCTCGGTGGTTACCACACACTCCTCTTTTCCCTTTGCCCTTATATAGGGGGACTATTATGCCAGTCTTCCAGTCATCGGGTGCACTCCCCTTCTCCCATGCTAGTTTGCACATTTTCCATACCCATTCGATCACTATCTCACCACCATACCTCAACATTTCCCCACACACTCCATCTGTTCCTGGTGCTTTCCCCAACTTCACTCTTTTCATGGCTTCCCACACTTCTGACCTCCTGATCCCCACCTCCTCCTCCACTACTTCTCTTCTTCTCCCTTCCATACCATACTCAGCTATGTTTGCTAGCTCTTCATTCCTTACATTTAGCAACTCATTGAAGTACTCCCTCCATCTTTCGACTCTCTCTTGCTTCTCGGCTAGCATTCTCCCATTCTTATCTTTCACACCCTTACTGTTTCCCTTGCTACCTTCCCTAACTTTCTTCGACTTCTTTCCAGAACAGTTTCTTACTCTCCCTCCATTTTACACTCAGATTCCTTTCAAATTCCTCATCTACTCTTTTACTTTCCTTCACTACTCTCTTCACCACCCTCTTACTCTCCACGTACCAAAACATGTCGTAGCATAATTTATACTCGGTTCGAGTATGCTAAAATATCCAATAGGCCTACACTAAACGTGTGTCCGTGCATTTGGGGACACCCTTCCTGAATACGTGATTTGAGTATCCATTTGTGAGATGGTTAAAATAAACCGTCAACTCTCTGACAGCTTTGATTCAATGCCAACCATACATATAATCCTTGCATGGTAAAACACTTCCTCAAAAGTTAACCAGGCCAGGAACACACATTAGCAGAGGACCTGTTCAAAATCCACAAGAAAAAGTAAATAATTCATTACATGCATGCATGTGTGAGCCCTGTTCACCCAAAGATGGTTGTGGAAGCAGGGAGGGTAATCCCCAATGGCAACAGAGCAGTTATGTGGGAGTCCCTGGCTCCACCACCACATTACCACCTCCAGGGACCATATGAGACTGCTCCCAACTACAGGTCCATCTTTACTGGCGTCCTGGGCTATATTGTCTACCATTTTATCTTGATAATGGAAAATGCAACTGGTCACTGACCTGATACACTTATCAGCAATGATACGTTCTCTGACCAACACATTGGCCATAGAATGTGGATGATGGGCATCCCCACCTACCATTTATGTATCAAGAGTACCGGTATCATTGATGAGATGCAGACTAGTAGGATTGGATGGTTTGGACATATGAATAGGATGGATGAACTAAGTTGGGTGAAAAGATGCAAGACCGTGAATGTGGAAGGAGCTGCACCAAGGGGAAGACCAAGAAAAACCTGACAAGTGAGGCAGCTCTGAACAGGGCTGCCTAGAGCGCCGTCATTAGACGTGAGACCGGAACCTCACTCGTGTGGAGCACTCAGTCTGAATTTATATATGTATTATGTACCGGAATGTATTATGAGTTAAAGATATGTGATAAATTATTGGTTTTGTTCACAGAGCCGACCTGTCTCGTCCACCTTCACCCTCTACAGCCACAGCATTCAGGTCAGTCCTTTGTCAATAATAGGCCTCGGTTCTAGAAAGGCCAATGTCAAGCTTCAGTTCAAGTAGGACCAATGTTGACTTTGGCGCTTCTTACACATCCAGATACTGTACAAGTACATTTTTTGCATAAATTTCATATTTGTAAGTTTCATTATTGTGACTTAGGTTACTATACAGACTCTTAGTGGACAGAGGTTTTGAGGCAAGTAAATTGTTCCATAAATTTAATCTTTTTAGGGTCAATTATTGTGACTGTATTCTAAAATTTGACATCAATAATTTTAATCAAGCATTTTTAACTTGAAGTTTCTTGTATAACCTCTGCTTACTTTTTGTCTGTATTTATTGTTTATCTTTTTCTTTTTCTATTATTATTATTATTATTAATATTGATGATTTAAAAAAAAAAAAAAAAAAAAAAAAAAAAAAATTATTTGTTCTTGTTAAAAGAGTACTCTTTGTTTAAATCTGTTGTTACTTCATATTTTGCAATTATTTCTCTTTATATTATATGTATTCATTGTCGATAGTATCAATTGCTTACTTTTGCGATTTCCTTAGTTTATTTGTGCTATAAATGTAGGTTATTTGTAGGGTAGTTATTGATAGGGGTCACTTGAGGCATGCTATGCTTACAGGTACCTACCCGATAGCACTATCGTTAGTGAGTGCTGTACTGTATTTTATATATTATTTTGTAATAGTATAGATATCTTATCAATATTTGTATTTTTTACTATTGTTAATGTCTTGTCATGTTGCAAATTTGATTTTAAATAATATTTTGACATTTAACATGTAGTTTCTTTATTCATGCAGAGTTTAGTAAAATTTGCCAGAATGTCCCGGACTTCCCAAACTTGACTACTTCCTTTAACGTGACGATAGTGCGTTGTTATATGTGCGATTGGTTTGCTTGGGAAACAGATTAACTTGCTCATGTAGTGATGTACACCCTATGTGGTGGATTGTGTTCTTTTATTTAATAATTTTCATTTTAGTAAACGTTGTTTCCACATAGCGATTTTGATAATTTAATTTGACTTTATATTGTCCTTGTCCCAATTTTGGTTTGTTTAGTTTGCAAGTTTTACATTTTAATTTTAATTTATTCATAAATTTGATATTAATAAGTTAATCAAACATATTTAACTTGAAGTCCAGATACAAGTAAATTTTGTGCATAAATTTCATATTTTTAAGTTTCATTATTGTGACTATTCATAAATTTGATATTAATACTTTTAATCAAGCATATTTAACTTTAAGTTTCTCATATCACCCCTGCTTACTATTTGTATATATTTATTGACTGTTTATCTACTTCTGTAGATATTATTTATTTATTTTATTTCATAATTTGCATTGTTCTTGTTAAAAGAAAGAGTACTCTTTATTTATGTCTGTTGTTGCTTCTTCATATTTTGCAATTGTTATACTTTACTTTATTATATCTTTTCACTTTTGATAGTACTGTATCAATTGCTTGCCTTTGTGATTTCCTTAATTTATTTGTACTATAAATGTAGATTATTAGTAGGGTAGCACTTGATAGGGGTCATGTGTTCATGCTCTGCTCACAGGTACCTATCCAATAGCACTATCGTTTGTGAGTACTGTATGTTTTTTTTTTTGTTTTTTTTTTTTCTATATTCCAACTACTCCCTCTCGGGCATAGGCTGATAGCCTTTACACTCTACCGCTGAACATGGTGAGGCCCGTGAGGTCTTGTTCCAGCCTAGGGAGTGAGACATGCGAAGCACCTATTCACGGTATGAACCCAACTCCATCTCTGAAGCTGCGTCGCTTCTGCGCTTCACAGTCTCACTCCCCAGGCTCGGACCCTCACTCTCAGAACGCCACCTATTGAGCAATTAACTCACTAGGCATTGCCCCCCTGTAGCATATTTTGAATATGGGAATATTCATACAGGGCTATTTAATCAGGGAACAATGAGGGTATTTTGTTTTGGCATTTCGATGTGCTGTGGTAATGCACTGAAACTAGGTACAGCATAAATTCCATCCCAATAATATCTTCCCATTGACATATTGGGATTCGAACCCGGGTCCATTGGATTACCAGTCCAGTGGCAAGACCACTCTGCCACACCTCCCCATTGTACTATTGTTAATATCTTGTCAATTTACAATTTTTTTTGTATATTTTATTAATTGATATTCCGCTGCGTGTCTGCCTGCTGAAATTGGAACCTCTCCGGGAGGTCTGGTACCGGGGGAGTGCTGGAGGCCTTTAGTGATCCTTGGTATATGGGTGTTCTCCTGGGAGACTTAGCTAAGATGTGTGTGAATTTTTAAATTTTAATTTTATATTTATTTATTTATTTATTTATTTATTTATTTATTATTTATGTTGTGTTGTGTTGTCCCTGTTTGGGCTCTGTCTCGAGTCGGCCACCCCCAGCTATGGGGTATGTGCTTGAGTATATACATACATACATTATTTAGTTGATATTGTTCAATATGCAGTTTTATGCTTCTATTATTATCTTATAATATAACTAGTTTGAATATGATATTTTAACTTAAATTGTTTCTGTATCCATACAGAATTTACCAGAATGTCCTGATCTTCCCAATTGACCAATTCTTTGAATATGACGAGAGTACGTTAATATAGTTGCGACTAGTTTGCTTGGGAAACAAATTCACTAAGCTCATATAGTGATGTAATTCTATGTGGTGGTTTTGTTTATTAAGCTCATATAGTGATGTAATTCTATGTGGTGGTTTTGTGTTTATTAAGCTCATATAGTGATGTAATTCTATGTGGTGGTTTTGTGTTTATTAAGCTCATATAGTGATGTAATTCTATGTGGTGGTTTTGTGTTTATTAAGCTCATATAGTGATGTAATTCTATGTGGTGGTTTTGTGTTTATTAAGCTCATATAGTGATGTAATTCTATGTGGTGGTTTTGTGTTTATTTATTTCATAGTATTATTTTGCTAAATCTTCAATGTGTAATTTCCACATAGTGATTTTGATAAGTTCTTTTGTCTGTTAATTGTGCAGTTCCTGTTTTGTTTGTTTGTGTTTCAGGTTTTACATTTTAGTTAACTCATAAGCTGCGCAGCTATGGTATTTGAAAGTGCCCGTCATGCGAAGGTATTTGGTGCATTACTTACAAAAATTATCAATTTACCATATAGCCTACAGTATATAATTAATACTTATCCATATGCGCCTATTTTACTTTTATTATGAACATATGAACATTGGAAAGCAATACAACAAGTGGTAACAGCAATTGGCTGGTGAAAATCTTATAGTTTAGCCCCTCGGTCATAATCTGACCTTGACCGGCGAGAGAGAAACACCCTCCCTCTCTTGTGTCTGGCATGGTACTGAGGGAAAAGGAGAGCTCTCAGACTGGCTTAGAGGGTCGGAGATACAATCCTCCATCCTCCCTCTCTCCCACCCGTCCTCGCACGAAAATACTCTATAAATATTGTGAATAATAGGGAAAATACCGGATAATTGAGGAGGGGGGAAAAATGGGGGGAGTGGTAGCAAGTAATGGAGGGGAATTATCTCGCCTAATCACAATTTGCTTTGGTTTGAGTGCCACTGGGGTGTTTTAAACGTTTTTTTTTTAGGCCTTGGATCTTAAGAGTCTGGCCGCATTCACCCAGTAGAACCTCTTTATCATTGTTTTCTGTTGTGTTTTGTGTTGTCCCTATTCTTGCTCTTTCTTGAGTCGGACCCCCCCTCTCCCCCCAAAAAAGGAAAGTGGGGATTGGGCCTGAGTAAAAAGATAGATAGATGTCAGGATGTGTCAACTGCATATTTTTGCATTTTGTATGTGTACATTTTAAATGAGATTGTTGTTTGATTTTTTTCAATTTGATATTTATTTCATATTATCACCAACCCACCAATTAATTTACAAATACAGTAAACCTAATTTGATGAAATTAATGAAACTAATGAATACATGTGGTACTCCCACCGAAATTCTGCGCACTAACCATTGCGCTATCAAGACAGAGTGTACCAGGATGTTGATTGTGTCGGTGTCGAGATACTTAAGATTATTATAGGCATGGATTGGAACAAATACTGTCCATCCATCCATCTGTATACTCAGGCCCAATCCCAACTTTTCCTATTTTTTTCCTGGTATTAATTATCGTCGACCAAATGAGACAAAGTGTTGCATAGGGAGGTTTTAACCCTTCCGGCCCGGGGCCGCCCTCCTAAGGACGTTGTTGAGATCTGGGCGATATGGCCGAAAAACTGATTTAATAGGCTACCTGTATCTTTGTTATTTTAACTGCTAGAAAATGTCCACACATCTCTAAACGTAATGCGGTTTCCAATCTGTAGACTGGCATTGAGTAGAGCTCTCTAAGTCAACTGGTTCAGTTGTGATGACGATTTCCGTGGAGAGAGTTTCGAGGCAATGTTAGCAATATGACACGCTTTTTAATTTTTTTTTTTTTTTTTTTTTTTAAAAGAGTAGTTTAACCCATACAGCCCCAGCAACGCGTCTGACGCGTCGGCGATGTATGTAACGCACAGCCCCAGAGACGCGCGTGACGCGTCACCCTAATTGCGCCGACCGTAACCTCAGGTGTAGCCACTCAAGAGGGCTCAGATTTGTATGGGAACTGTGTACGTATCCCACACAACCGTGCCGATGGTTGAAAACTCTCAAAGTCCACGTGCGTGCGCGTGAGCGCGCAATAACCTGTTTTTTGGGGGTAATTGCCTTCAATTTTTTACTCTTGTAAAATACGTTTTCGGGGGCTCTAGGACCATTTTTTAAGCTTTTTGAGCGTTTTTTCGTGGTTTTTCCTTCATTCCTAACCCATTCGCTATTGTTTCTGGAATAAAAACAATTTTTTGAAAACCGGCCGGGTTCTGGTGAACAAGCATTACAAAGGAGTACTCGTCAGCAAATTTTGAGATTGTGCAGGTGAGACCCTCATCTATGTCGTTGATGTAAATTAGAAAGAGAATTGGTCCTAGTACCGATCCCTGGGGTACCCCGCTACTTACATTGGTCCATTAGATGCCTTACCGTTTATGACTACCCTTTGCTTTCTGTTGCTGAGCCAATTCTCTCCATTTCAACACACCGTCTTGTATTCCATGCGCTTTTAGTTTTAGCAGTAAACGTTTGTGGGGAACTTTGTCAAAGGCCTTTTGAAAATCAAGGTATATAATATCTACAGCTTTACTCTCATCGTAGAGGTTGAGGATATCGTGGAAGAAGTCTAAGAGGTTTGTTAAACAGGAACGTTTTTTACGAAAGCCGTGTTGAGTATCTTTAAGTATGTTATTTTCCTCCAAGTGATTTACGAGTCTGTCTCGTATGACCGTTTCTAGCATTTTACATACAACTGAGGTTAAGCTAATTGGACGATAGTTACTCGGTAGGGATTTGCTGCCTTTTTTTAATATCAGTGTTACGTTGGCTAGCTTCCACTGATCAGGCATAGTTCCAGACTGCAAGGATTTATTGAATAGTAATGTCAGTGGTTTGGAGAGCTCATTCTTAGCTTCCTTTAGAACTCTAGGCGAGATTGTATCAGGTCCTGGCGTTTTATTTACCTTGAGTTTATCTAAACAATTCAATACTTCTCTCTCTGTAACGGTGATATTGCTTAGAACATCTGAATTATCAATCTGAATCGGCGATGGTGTAGGGATATCACTGAGGTCTTCTGTTGTAAAAACTGATGCAAAGAAGGTATTGAGGGCATTACTCATTTGTACTTCGTCTTTGGTGTATTCTCCTTTTTCATCGACTAACGGTCCAAACTAGCCGGGGCTCCACGGGTTAACCAGACCACTGAGTTACAATATGGAACTCTCATAGGGCTGGCCTTAGCAAAAGCCAATGACTTATTAACACTAAATCTGTCTTAGCAGACCACACAACAACAAAGCTCCGACGTCTGCTTGCTTTCGGAGGTGCGCGCGTCTCCTCCGACCAGCTGTGTTTACATACGTCGGACGTGCGGCTTTCAAAACAAGCTTAATAGGCTTTCAAGCTTACGGATTACAAGGGGACACCCGGGCTCCTACCCATCTGCCGCGGTGTCCTTTTAATGGTGGTGTTGCATAATTTTTTGGGGGGTCTATTTTAGATGAGATTGTAGTTTGGTTTCATTCAGTTTGTGATTTATACAAAAGAATTACGAGAAGAGAGTTGAGAGGGCATATGAGCCTACTTAACCCTTTCGTGTACGGGAAGACGCACCTGTGATACTTAAAAGCTTTTGTAACCATCAGGGGAGTTTAGAAAACAGAAGTTTTATTTATTTTCTTTTTTCAGCCCCTGCATTTGTCCTTGAGCGAGCTTATTAGCAGAAAAATAATTTTGGAGAGCTAGTTATGAGATTAGAAGAATTTTTTATATAAATACTAAGTGGCATCTTAGGGCCTAAAAGGGTTAAGAAAAGGTTGAGATGGTGTATAATGTTGTTTTTTGGTGTTGTTTATATATATATATCTCATAAATGTAATGGTCGTGGGTTATTATAATTGTGAAATCGTATATAAAATAGTGCCATACAGTATTGATTCATGTATATGCGATATAAGTGAATGAGTAATTAAGCGAGTGTGAATGACCATGAAACGCGTAGCGAATGGCGCCCATGACGTCACGCTAATGACATCACCAACATATGTGGCGTCGTCTGGCGGGAAAGAGGGCCGGTGAGTACTGAGTGGGCTGAGTAGACATGAGCGACCGGTGATGGGCACAACTGAGCAGAAGATATTATTCAAGTCTCCTGTGACTTCTAGTGGTGAAACTATATTTATGTAAGACCTGGCCAGGCGTAAGTAGATAGATCATATTATTGGATGACTTGATATCTAATGATGACAAGACGAGGAGTAGCCCATCACGAGAGAGTCGCAACAACATATGGAAGATAGCCAACCCTGGACAAGTTTAGACACATATGTCTGGTGAGTATTAACTGGAGTTAACAATGTGATCTGGATGGATGCTGGCAACTGGGTAAGGAAGAAAATGAGTGTGAATACGGTGGGTGGGGCACGTATGGGACAGGTTGAAGAAGACGTGAGATTAGGGTTTAACAGATTAACTTGCTTATGTAGTAATGTACACCCTATGTGGTGGATTGTGTTCTTTTATTTCATAAATTTTATTTTAGTAAGCATTATTTCCACATAGCGATTTTGATCAGTTATTTTGCCTTTATATTGTCTTTGTCCTAGTTTTGGTTTGTTTAGTTTGCAAGTTTTACATTTTAATTTCTATTCTTTAACATGTGTGACGTGTGTTATCTTCCTAATGCTGAAGGAATGTTACAGGAATGAGTATTGTTGAAAGTCTATGTATTGATAAGCATTCCAATTTCCTAGTTTCTAAAGGTAACGGTTCTAGTTTCGTCTGTTTATGTGAACATTTTCACCATCCTTAGGTTTAAGAATATGGGCCTAGGTTTTGCGAAAGGATCTCTGGGATGACTGATTCAACTCCCAATCTCCACCATTCTTTCCTACTAAACCCAATCCTCTACCCAATTTCTAATTTTTACCTCCCTCACCAAACCATTCATATACAGTAATCTCTCAACTATCCGTCGCTGCATTATCCGACGTGCGACATTATTCGTCGTCAATAAAATATCCGTCTACGTCACATAATCCATCTTCACAACGAAAAATAATATTCATATCCGGCGCCATACCATGTTCGCGCAAAAATATTCGATCTTGGCGCAAAAATCCCATTCGAAACCTGAAAAAAGAGAGCAAAAATAATGAAAGACTCGATGTCAAACTAGAAAACATTAACAAATATAATTAAACACGGAACTGAACTCCAAGAATCTGCTAATGTCAAGGCGTTTGTTGCTTGGAGACGAAATCAGAGTGAATCCGACATGCGAGCATCACTTGCACAAGTTTCTGGCGCCAACACAAGCCAGCCGCTTAAAGTCACACGCATAGTGTTGGAAAACCACCTGTTTACAAGCTTTTTATTTGTGCCTGAACCTCGTATCTCTCGCGTTTATTATGGCCTTTAGTGCATTCAGTGCTAGCGATGGTGGGCCTTGTGGTAATGATGAAGGAATTGAATGCCCAGGACCATCAAAACAGAGCAAAGGCCAGTCAAGAGTGCCTACCATGTCGGACGAAAGCCCATTGACTGAGTTAAGCTATGCTAAATATAACTATTATTTCAAATAAGGTGTGTGTGGCAAGTAATATCCTCATAATATGTATTTATAAGTATTCTCCTCAGTTTTGGTTTGTTTATTTTACAAGTTTTACATTATAATTATATACATATCAGAGGCAGTACTCGGTGTTATCTTGCATTGGGTGAAGACTAGAACACTACATTAAGCAATTTTTGTGTGAGGTGGGAAATAAGACCCATTGTTTTGTTATGATACTGAGAACTGTTCGTATGCGGCGACGCAGCAGCGGTGGCCACGGCTACGGTCTATTTACATTCGTTCAACAATTGATTATTGATTATGTATTATGTATTAATATTGATAGTTATTGATTACTTATTTATTTCACCATTGTAACCATTCCTCAGTAACTATCGACTGCTTTCATGCATCATTTGGGACTCAGGAAAAGCAATACAAGCTTTCGTTAAGCCTGCATGCAAGTAGGAGTCACAGGACTGACTGGCTATGTGTTTTTGTTCTTGTTGGTTATACGAACCATCTGCTAAGACAACAAAACTTTCTCTAGTGCAGTTTTAAGTGGTTTTAAGCCATCAAATAAGGCTATGGTGCTATGTAGGCCAGCCGTGTGTTATGGGGAAAACTCGATATGAAGCTATGTAGGCCACCCGGGCAAGGAGGGTTAAATAACCACGGTGACGATGAAACGCTTACAAAAGAGAGTACTGTATATGAGTCGGATAGAAGGGAAGGTAGAGAGAGAGATGGTGTAGTACAAGCGTTGGAAGATAGAGACATCTTTAAAACAGGCAAGAGAAGTGGTAATGAATAGGATTAAATGGAGAATGCTTGTGAATAGATGAGTGATAATGGAGAATGCTTGTGAATAGATGAGTGATAACGCGGTCGGTGGGAGAGGGAGTCGGGCGCCACTTGGACTAGATAATAGTCCGTCAGGCGCCTTGCATGGAGAGCCGGTGTATATAAAGGGTCATGCCTGGATGTGAGGTGGGCGGGCATTGTGGTATGGCTCCGCTGTGTGTCTGCCTGCTGAGATTGGAACTTCTCTGGAAGGTCTGGGACCTGGGAATCTTTTGTTGCATAAACATTACGCTATTCATAGTGCAGTTGGGTCTGAGTACATGATTAGATTGATATCCAGTATTCTATAAATGGATATTAATAGAATTCATGTACTCAATCTTTAACTGTCTTGGTGGTATAATTTTTTTTTTTTTTTTTTTTTTTTTTTTTTTTTTTAAAGAGACAATGAACGGAGGAAGGAAAAACACAGATAAAACAAAAAGGTCCATGTGCCTAAAGGCATCCTCCATTCATAAAATGTTTGTAACAACTGGATTTAAACATTTGTAGATTGTAAGTTTGTGGAAAGCAATTCGAGGGAAGTGAATTCCAAAGAGTAGTAGCTCTGGGGATAAATGAATTCTGATAAGCAGAAGTTCTGCATTGTGGAGGAGAAAGTGTAAATTCATGGGCGCTCTCAGCTGCCCTAGTTCTACGGGGAAAGATGTGGAGAGGCGGAACAATTGTTGTGAAAATATCTGTAGAATAATGCAAGGGATGCAACGTTTCTTCGTATGGATAATGTAGGAAGGTCCTGTGTGATTGCAGGGTTATTGATTAATCTAATAGCTTTATTTTGAATTTTGTCCAACTGCCTCAATGCAACCACTCCACTTCCACCCCACAGAGGTGAACAGTAATCCATCTGAGAACGCACATGACTTTTATATATCACGGCCAACTGCTCGTCAGTGAAGAACTCTGTACAGGAGTCCCAGTTTTTTAGAGGCATTCTTAGCAATGCTTCTAACATAATGTGTCCAGCTCAAGTTAGTAGTTAATGTTACACCGAGAATGTCAATACTAGGGGAAGTGGGAATATTTACATCATTAAAAAATATATGGGAGTCAGTGAGATTCTGTCCGTTAGAAAATTGAATGTACTTGGTTTTCTGTGCATTAAAGGAAACTAGTTAAAAACTGGTTAAAGTGTGTAAGTTCTGTCTGTGGTAGCCTGGAATCCTCCTCCCCTTGTAAAATTCACCTACTAGACGAGACAGAGAAAGGGGCGAGGGAACGCGAAAGTGGTCCCAGTCCCTACGAATTGGAGGCTACGGCCTCATTAAATCTGGATGCCATGGGCAAAGAGACAACGGGTCGGGGCTTGGCTCTCTTAAACCTCCCACAGACTGTACATGCATCAGACACCTTTTTGATGGCCCTCACCAGTCCCAAATTTTTAATACCTGCATCTGTAACCAGTTTAATTAGCTTCGCTGACTTAGGGTGTCCAAATTGTCTGTGAAGTTTTAAGGCTGTTTTCCCTAAGTCAGTCCCAAGAGTTGCCAGCGTAATAGCTCCACCTAACCCACGGCTTAGCTTTGGACATTGATTAGAAGAAAGAAACGATTGTGGGAAAGACTAAAATTGTTAAAAAAGAACAGGGGGTCTAGTATAGAAGCTAAAGAAGTGGATCTGGAACGCAGACAAATAAACAATAAAATAAGGTGGGAGACAAGGAGGGGGGTGAAGGAGAGGGAGAGAGAGATTGCTAGAAATGTGAAGGATAATCCAAAAATATTCTGGAAGTATATTCAGGAAAGTTAACAAGAAGAGTAGGTATCCCAGAACTGATAGGAGACTTGGATGATGGGAATAGAGCAGAAACTGATAAGGAGAAAGCAGAGGTGCTGGGGAAATACTTTGGGGAGGTACTAACAGTGGAGTCGGCTGATGCAGTGCCTACTATTCCCATCAAACAGGCACCAGCACTAGTTTTCCCATGCTAGAATAAGGAGGGCTATAGAAAAAATGAACAGAAGTAAGTCCCCGGGACCAGATGGGATACATCCAAGAATCATAAAGGAAGGAGGTGAGATGTTAGTAGAGCCATTAATTTTTTTATTTGAGGTATCTTTTAATACAGGACAAATCCCGACGGACTGCAGAGAGGCGAACATAACAGCTATATTTAAGAAGGGAAAGAGAAATGACCCAGGAAATTATAGACCAGTCAGTTTGACAACTGTTGTGTGTAAACTAATGGAAACGGTAATTAGAGAAGGAATAATGGAGCATATGAAATCAAACCAACTTTTCAGTGGGAGACAGTTCGGATTCTTGCCGGGGAGGTCGACGGTACTACAGCTAATTAAGGTGGTAGATGATTGGATGCAAACTCTGGAGGATGGTGATGTAATAGACGTGGTATATTGCGATTTTATGAAGGCCTTCGATAAGGTCCCACATAAAAGGTTACTAGAGAAAGTTAGAAGCTATAGTATAGGGGAGAAATGTGTGAAATGGATAGAAGCCTTCCTGAAAGATCGGAGACAGAGGGTACTGGTGAATGGAATAGGCTCGGGGTGGAGGGAAATTACAAGTTGGGTACCTCAGGGATCTGTGTTGGGACCACTACTGTTCGTTATATTTATCAACGACTTACCTGAAGTTATAACCAATGGAAGTGAAATATACCTGTATGCGGATGACACTAAGCTGTATAGAAGAGTGAGGAGTAAGGAAGATGTGAGTTTGCTTCAAGGAGATGTGGAGGGCATGAAGGGATGGTCTGAACATTGGTTAATGTCTTCATCCAAAAAAAATGCAAGTACATGCGGATTCGGACTAGCAAGATAGACAAGGTAGGATACAGCATGTATGAAGCGATGGAGGAAGTGAATGCAGAAAAGAATATAGGAGTAGTGATAGACAATAAGTTAAATTTCTCAGAATATTTAGCGGAAAAGATAAACAAAGCCAATAGAATTGTAGGGCTGATAAGGAGGACATTTGTGTCACTTGACGAAGAAATATTCAGGAATCTCTATACAGCGCTGGTTAGGCCGCACCTGGAATATGCAAACCAGGTGTGGGTGGGCTCCATATATGGTAAAGGATATAGAAGCAGTGGAGAAAGTGCAGAGGAGAGCTAGCAAGCTAGTGCCAACGTTGAAGAATGCGGGCTATGAGCAGAGGTTGAGGAGACTGGGACTTCCGACACTGGCATATAGGAGAAAGAGAAGGGATATGATAGAGACTCTTAAGATAGTGTCAGGAAAGTATGATGAGGATGTGTGTGAAGGTATCTTCTTGATGCGGGAGGAAACAAGAACGAGAGGACACTCTAAGAAAATTTACAAAGAAAGAAATAGGCTTGAAAAGGCAAAGAACTCATATTGTGATAGAATGGTAAATGAGTGGAATGCGCTGCCACAGTATGTAGTCGATTCCGAATCAATAAGGAAGTTTGAAAGTAATCTTGATAAACATGGGGAAGACAAGATTTGAAGTTTGATTATAAAGCAAAAATACAGAATAGTAAAAATGTTGCGTCTGCTGTCGCCGCCGCCAACACAGTGAACGACCGCAGTAGTGCAAGTACTGGCACTGACCTGGATACACAGGCCTAGTTTGCCTTTTTCCAGAGGATATACTGTAAGAAACTGTAAGAGATCGGAAGCAGGTAATGGCCCGAAGATGAGGACTTCAAATCAACCACAGTTCCACAAATTTTGACCTGATCACTTTCAAAATTCATCAACATCTTTGCTCTCTTCATGGAACATTTGCTCAGCAGCAAGGGAATATTGCAGTTCACAACATCTGTCACTATGGTAGCACGCATATTTCCAATGTAGCAAGGCAGAGTAACACGTTTGAGCGAATAAACTGTGACACCATCAGCAAAAGTAAACGTCGAGGACAACTTATCTTCAATAACAGCCTCACGCTCATAATCACTTAGATCACTTAGTTAGCAATTAGTCTAATTCAATCCACTCCGCATACAGTTTTAGAACACCCAGTGTCGAAAACAGCACATCCCTTAGATTCCTTTACCAATGTCTGTAATTTACTTTCACTCGCTTCATCACCTGCATAGCCCATAAATAATGACAGATGTACTGTTTCAGAATCATATTCATTCCTGCCGTCATTTTCGTATGCATCTGGACAATCACGTGCCCAATGGAATGGAGAATCGCATATTAAACACCTTGATACTTTACCGTCAGGTCCTAGTTGGTTCTGCCTCCTACCAGTGGATGAACGTGGGGAGGCTCTGGCATATCCGGTTGAATATCGGCTGGCACCACGATCTCGACCACGTATTACACCACCCCGAGACCGTGTTCGTCCTCGTCCTCTAACATAAAGGGTTTCCTCACTCCCACCCTCGTCACTCCAAAAAACAGGTTCACTCTTCACCTCACTGACAGGCATTGATGCCTTATTCTGACCGCCAATTCCACCAACAAATATAGGATTCGGGGCCGATTTCATATTCTCATAAGTTACCTCATTTATTGTGGACATCACTAGTTGTTGCTCACTATCAGACAGTTTACATGAAGCCAGCAGCATAAAAGCCCTTACAGCATTCGGCAGATCCATGCCTTGCTTCTTAAAACTGAAATAAATACAGTACAGGTACAGTATGTTCAAATTCAGCCACAAACTCCCGAATATTCGTATTCCCATTTCGTCTGAGGTTATACAACTCATGAAAAGCCGCAAACTGCCGACGTCCTTTGTCCACGAGGAATAAATCGTCCAGCTTTTCCAACAACTGCTCGACACCATTATCTTGCTTCAAAACATAGGCGTCAATTTCCGATGATGCAACCCTCGCTCTTCCTGATAACGAAAGGTGGATGGCAAGCGCTTGTTTCTTCTTTGTTAAATCCGTCAAATCACACCAAATGCCTATGTCCTTCTTCCAATTTTCATAAACACAGTAATTTTCAAGTTTTGGAAGCCACTTAGTTGAACACAACGCCATTATGTTCGAACTACGGTCCGAATGAACTACGCTCTGCTACCAGTGTCGCACAACCTCACTCACTCACTTTCGTTGTTGAAGTGCGCGGGTCCGCCAACCCAGCAACATCGTAGGCGTAGGCGTCGGCGTCGGCGTCGACATGGGCCCATCACATTGCGCGCCCAGCCACATCGTCGGCGTCGGCCCATTACATTGCGCGCCTTCCCGTGACGTCACCGCATAGCGACGTCACACCAACACTCCTCCCCTTGTAAAATTCACCTACTAGACGAGACAGAGAAAGGGGCGAGGGAACGCGAAAGTGGTACCGGTCCCTACAAATTGGAACTTTATATGTTTCTGTTCGGGCTCTGTCTCGAGTCGGCCACCCCCAGCTATGGGGTGGCAATATGGGTTAAATCCGGGGAGTTTTCTATTAGTGCGGCCAAAATTTGTACAGTGCGATAAATTTCCTGCCTGACTCGTGGCATCACTGGTGTTTGAGCAGCTTGGGCTTGGAGGGAGGCTGGTCAGTCAGACATTTTTTACCCCATACTGTGTGACGTTATCTCGCATTCTCGGGTTGTGATTATATCAAGTGTAGAATTTAAGGTAAGGAAAGGTCTAATTTACCATTGATATGCTATATATATCATTAACATTTGTTCTTGGTATGTTTGTGTCAGTATAAATAACGATATAAGGAAAGATATGTGTGCTATATGGAGGACCGATCGACCAATTCTCCCTACCAACAATTCCCTTGAGACCTCTGGTGGCCGCTTCTGAACTAGCGCTAGGGCTACGACTGTAGACATCACTATACCCAACACCTAGGATATGCACAGTTTATCTCAATTTTTGTGTGATTCTACAAGTTTTTATTATACAGTATACGACTGCACTAAGTGCTTATATAGTATAGTAATAAAGGAAAAGTCCATATGCAGCTGATAATGACTACAAACACAATTATAAGCTGATTAATTATCATAACAAAATTGGCGGGAAAATACCTGCTGACTTTGTATTGTATATATACGTTATTTATGAATATGGGTGATTTTAAAATATATAAAATGAAAGTATGCATAGACCAAAGTATATGTCGGCTACAGAAATTTTGACTAACTGCATATATTATAGAATTGTTGAAGGAGAGGGAGGGTGGATAGCTCCGCGATGTCGCCCATTTCCCACAATGCACAGCGGTAAACCTTGCATTCAGCGCCTCTATCGGCCACTGTAGGCATTTATTGGTAGGGAGAATTAAGTTTTTTCCCATAGGATATGTTGTTCACATAGTGCGACGCACTGTATCAACCAATGTCTTGCACTATGCGGGACCGAGCTGTATACTGTACATACATGCAATCATATAGTGTATATATTTAACTTTTTCTATTAATTTTCTTTAGTTGTCCGACCCCAGTGAAGAAGATGAGACCAATGGGAGCGGAGCGGTGACCTGCGTGGCCAGAGAGGACAGATCACTTTGCTACCTACACAAGCCCGGGGGTTGTGCTCTACCCCCCATCACCCTAGACTCTCTCATAGCTTTGGCTGGATCCAGAGTCGGGCCTATTAATCAGATCGTGGAGCAAGCACTCGACGAGGCGGAATAGTCCACTCACCTTGATACTATCAGAAGCAGACAATAAATAGCTGATTAAATAAACTGATTCTTTATAATCTTTATTAGCAGTATGCATGAATAAGGTTATTAAGGGGATAGTGGCCGTTTTGGGGGGTTATTAATTAATTTACAGTGAACCCTCAAAATACGCGCAATTTATCTACGCGCAATCAAAGCTACTCTTGAACCACAATTGAGGCAAACAATAAAAAAAATATGCTCAATTATTCAAATGTACGCGGCTCCGCCGCCGCTGAGCGAACGAGCGGGAGTCAATTTGTATTTTTTCGAGTGTCGGGCTGCCATATTGGCATGACGCCGGGCTCTCCGATCATCGTCGCCGTTGACTGTGGACAGACACACATCTCCTGTGGTACCAAACTATTATGTATCTATACAGCACAGCAGGATATTATGAATCTATTTAAAGACTGTTCTTCGTTTTTCATGCATGTATCATTTATTGACCAAATAAAATCGGAAATTAAAAATCTTTTCAGGAGTTAGGAGGTGAGGTTGTTTACACTTCTCTCGAAAATTGTTTCAAAGCTTACTGCTCGCCCCTGGCTAAATGATGTGAAGCCAATTCCATAATATGTATATGAGCTATTGAACTACAGTAGGGTCTCACATAAAACGAGTTTATGGTCGATAAACGAGGGCGTTTTATGCGATTTCGTTTTATGTGAACACAGCATTTTGGTGGCGCAATATCGTCAATGTTCACTGTAAGCGAAAATTTTCGTACAAAGCGAACGATATTTCGTACGTTTTGTACGATATTTCGGCGCTCTATATGAAAACTCCTCGGATTTGCCCCACTTTGGCGGCGGACTCGTTTTATGTGATCACATTCGTTCTGATCGAAAATTAAATATTAATATTTTAGGTCGGTCGTTTTAATCGAGACTCGTTTTATGCGAACACGTTTTATGCGGGACCCTACTGTATCTCACTTGATACTATGTATGAAACTACAGTATATACAGGGTGTATTATTTTTTGACTCAAAATGTTACCACTAGGCCTATTATTTCGGTCGATCTGTCTCGGGTGCAGCGCTATCGATCGATGGCGTCGTTTAACCACTACCAATGTGAGTTCATTTACGTTTGAGTCTTATTTTTATACATTAAATGTATTTTGTGTGGTAGTTTAGGTTATAAAAATTTCTTTGTACAGTAATATGTTATATATATTGTGGATTTTAGATGATGAAAGGTGAAGGTGAACGTCAATAAAAGTAAAGTAATGGTGTGTAATAGGGGAGAGCATAGGGTGAATCTAGATGTGAGGCTGGATGGGGAAATATTGGAACAAGTAGAGTGTTTTAAATATCTAGGAGGAACGATAAGCAGGACTGGAGGTATGGAAGTGGAGGTAAAACAGAGAGTGTGTGAAGGAAGGAAGGTTTTCGGAGCAATGGGAAGTATGTGGAAGACGAGAAATCTCGGAGTGAAAGTAAAAAGTGCACTGTATCAAGGAATTGTTGTGCCAACAGTGATGTATGGGGCTGAGACATGGGCTCTGAAGAAAAAGGAGAAAAGAGGGCTGGATGTGATGGAGATGAGCTGCTTGAGGAGTATGTGTGGAGTTACTCGTAGAGACAGATTGAGGAATGAAGAGATACGTAGGAGAGTGGGGCAGCAAGAACATTTGTCAGCCAGAGTGGACAGAAGGGTGCTGAGCTGGTATGGTCATGTTGAACGAATGGGAGATGAAAGGCTTCCAAAGAGAATATGTGAGTCAGGTACAAGGGGAGATAGAAGGGCAGGAAGACCCCCATTGAGATGGAGAGACTGTGTAAGAAAGGCTTTGGATGATAGAGGAATGACTATAGATCAGGCAGGGTAAGTGGTGGTGGACAGGAGTGAATGGAGAATGCTTGTGAATAGTTGAGTGAACACGTGGTCATTTGGAGTAAGGGGTCGGGCGCAAGTTGGACTAGATAATAGTCCATCAGGCGCCTGGCCCGGGGAGACGATTAATATGAAGGGTGTGCCTGGAAGTGTGGTGGGAGGGCTTGTGGCTTTGGCTCCGCTGCATGTCTGCCTGCCGAGATCGGAACCTCTCCGGGTGGTCAGGGGCCGGGGGAGTGCTGGAGCGACCTTGGTAACCCTGGTCTCTGGGTCTTCTCCTGGGTGACCTGGATGTGTGAGAGTTTGTGTTTTTTATCTGTGTTTATTTTTTGTTTTATGTTGTTTTTGTGTTTTCCCTGTTCTTGCTCTGTCTTGAGTCGGCTACCCCCAAAATGGGGATTGGGCCTGAGCATATAGATAGAATAGATAGATAGATAGATGATGAAAGGTAGAAATAGTACAACTTTCGGTCGGAGCCAGACCAATACCTATTTTTCCCATTTTTCTTTAACTTCCATGTACTGTACGTGCAAATAAAACTACGCACCGACAGCGCAGTGCACATCCCCGCGTAATTTGAGGGTTCACTGTATTAATTTATTTTTTAGTTTCCTCGCTAGACCTCCATCAAGCTTAAAAAAACACCCCCTAGGTCCTCCTTCAAGATAAATTTATACTTTTTTGATAGAAAAATGTTCCTGTTAAAATTACAGGCTCGCTATCGCTCGCCAGAAAAAAATCGACACCTAAATGGCACGGAAAGTCATGAAATTGACAACGAAATGGGGGCGAATGGTATTAAAACCGCTTAACTAATGAAAAGAACATCTTAAAATCTCAAATCTTATTTTGCAAGTTTTACATTACAATGCTGAACACTAGGGAGAAGGAGGTCCAAAAAATGCGAGTAATACCCCCTTAAAGAAATATGTGTTTAGCTCTTATGTCAATTTGAACTCTCTCACGTCCAGTTAAGTACAGTACTGTATCTTGGAAACTTATTTCCACTACCGTTCACTCTCAAGCGCCATTTACGCTACCGCGAGACGATACTTGTATTGTTATCGTTCTATTTTAACCCACAATATTATCTCTGCATACAATTTATTATACATCCAAAGATAGAGCAACACCCATACTATTATATTGTGAAACTTGCAAAATAAACAAACCAAAACTGGGACGAACACAGTATAAAGACAAAAGAACTTACCAAAATCGCTATGTGGAAACAACGCTTTAGCAAAATAAAATGTAGAAATAAAAGAACAAAACCGGAAAAAATATCTCACGAGATAAATTTTTTACATACATACATACATACATACATACATAAAATTTTAAGACTGAGTGTTCCACACATAAGTGCAGTTTCAGTCTCTTGTCCTAATGGCGGCGTTCCAGGCAACCCTGTTAAGGGCTGCTTCACTTGTCAAGTTCTTGGATTTGAGATCGGCGCGTATAGTCCGATCCCAGGTCTTCCTCGGTCCACCCCTTGGTGCAGCTCCCTCCACAATCACACCTGCATTTTTTCACCCAATTTTGTTCATCCATTCTCTCCACATGTCCATACCATCCCAGTCTACTTGTACGCATCACCTCGCTAATACTCTTTATACCTAAACGTCTCCTCAGCTCAACATTTGTTATTCTATCCTGTAGCCTGGACCCACACATCCATCTCACCATTCTCATCTCATTACGCTCCATTCTGTTGACATCCTCTACTTTAACGGCCCATGTTTCTGAGGCATACGTCATTGCACTTCTAACACATGAGGCATACACCTTTCCCTTCAGGGCGAGAGGCATTCTTTTCATGGTCAGGATTGGCATCAATTCTCTGAACTTCCCCCAGCCACACCTAATTCTAGCAACAGTGGCAGCCTCGGCCCCACCACCGGCAGAGATGGTATCTCCTAGGTAACAAAACTTGTTCACCAGCTCCAAAGACTCATTTCCAAAATTCACAGCCACAGGATCATCACTTAACACAAGCTCGCCTTTGCACACTACGCACTCAAATTTCTCTATTTCTGACTTATCCTTCGGCAGGGGCCCCTTTATTCTACTACAGCGCTTACTCCCATGGTGTACCCAACATCGACAGATGCTACATTGAATTGAGTTAACGCCCACTCCCTTTCCACACACTGCACATGGGTATGCACCACTCTTTTCCACATTGCCTCGTCTCAAACTACAATGCATAACCTTGGTTTTGTTAATATTAACTCTTAAACCCTTCTCCACTCTCTCTCCACTCTCTGAATTTGGCCTCAGCATCCTGCATACCGTCAGCTATTAGGACTAAATCGTCTGCATAAAACAGTTCCAACGGGAGTCCGCCTCTAAAAACTCTAGACAGCGCCTCCAAGACCATAATAAAGAGGAGGGAAAATGGAAATGGAAAATGGCAATATACAGTACGATATATTTAAGCGTTTTTCCGTGTTTACTCGGTCATAATTTCGTTATATGCAAAACAATAAAAAAATATATACTGTCTGAAGGAAGTGGTGGTTTTTACTTTACACTAATTCTAAATATATCTTAAGAATTTATGTATCATCAATAGCTGATTTTATGATTATTTTCAAAATCGGTACATAGCGCGTTAAGAAACTTTCCTTCCATATGTATTTTCAGCCACAAGAATTACGTTTAGTGCAATCTATTATATCATTAGAAAGAAGAAAACCCAATCTACTATATTCCGGCATCTAAACACCCCCCCCCCCAAAAAAAAATATATATATATAATATCACTGATTTTACCGTAGCTGACTAAAATATTAAAAAACAAAAACAAATTGCAACATCAGTTCTTTTTGCACCGTCATATCTCCTAATTTTCAGTGACGACATTGGGTTTATTATATAACAACTAGTATTTTTCACGCTCGTTCAAAAAATGAAAATGGAAATGTCTATCATCAATAGTATTTTTATATGAATATACTGTAGTGGCAGAAGAGTATACGCCCGCCAACTACGGACTCAGAGCTCTGTACAGTAGCGTTCATTATTGTCAATTTATTTTCTGGGAAGGTGTATTGGGGTAATAAATATTGGTGATACATATACTGTATATAGCGGTGTGGGTATAGAAGAAACGCGAAATCCCCACTCAAAATATTTGATTTTATATGAAATTTTTTCAATGGGTAACCGTTGGCTGAAAACCTTTATACACGTAATGGGTTTTTCTTCAAAACCTTCACACAGTACAGTTGGTCCTCCGGTAACGCGGCTAATGTGTTCTGGTAACCTCCCGTGTTAGCAAAAACCGCATTACCGAACCCATGTGTTTACATGTTAAAGGTACCTTGGTGTTCTGGGGATTTCCACAAAGTCCACTTTTTCTCCATAGAAGCCTATGTTATAATAATTAAATGAATTATAAAGGTTATTTGACATGTGCATTGGGTTGATTTGCCCATTGCAACTCTTACCTCTGAATAAATGAAGTGTTGCATCCCCCCCGTATCCATCGCCGTCACTGCGATAAAGTTGATGGTCTGTTAGCTCTCGCCGCCAGCCATTCGTTGATAAGGCGTGGTCCCTCCCCAGCTTCAGCATCAGAGTCCTCGAAGCCACTGTAGTCGGCATCTGATACAACCGGGCGGGTGCCCAACCCCGAAAGGGCGGGTACCCAACCTCGAAGGGGCGGGTACCCAACCTCGAAGGGGCGGGTGCCCAACCCCGAAAGGAGTTGAAATAGGGGAGCCAAAGGCGGCTTTCTAGGGCCTTTCCTAGCTGATGCTGAGAGGATTGGGTTCTAGTCATGTGGTGATGGGCTGGTCTATCCGAGTGAGAACTGAGCGATCTCTGCCATACCCATAGCTTACTCTGACTGTTCCTTTTACTTATATATCTTGTAGATCTCAAGTGGCGGCATCTTTTCCGTGGATTGACCTCCCTACTGCCAACCTAGAAGTTGGCAGATTGGGAGCCAAAGTGTCACATTTTTCCCTTACCCCTCAACTTTCCCTTCATAATTGCTGAGGGGCACAGGGCCTAGGGTAGGGCTTTGGTTTCCCGGGCGTTTCCGCACCCTCCTCAGCTCCCTGCCTTGGAGTGGCTTCGGTCACCCGGGCTTTGTTAGTGGTAAGCAGGGAGGCTTTTGTGGGGGCGCTCGTTTATGGCCTTGGCCTTGCTCGAGACCTTGGGGCTGTTCGGCCACACAGCCTGGGGAACAACAACAACCGACAGTAAATCGTCTGGTGGCTGAGGGTCGGAGTCTGAGTCTGAGTCACTCGACGGCACTTGTTCTTGTTGCTGCGCACGTTGACGAAAGAAATCTGTTATTCGTGTCTGCTGGCGTGCATTTATCCTGTCGTGAATCATATCAAAGTACGGCTGGATGGCAGCAGTAAAGCTTGCTATTATCTGTGCTGAATGGTCATGTTTGGGATCAAAGTTGTTCATGTGATGGCTGAGGCGTTGTGACAATTCTACAAAATCCCGTAGACCAGGAGTGTTCGGCTCTTCCTGGGGTTCGTCGTCTTCTCTGTGTTCTTCCTCTGCCTGCTCCTCCTCTTCCAAATCCTGCAGTAGGTCCTCGGCATCAAGCTCCTGTGGTGGCTGAATCAAACCTTGAATATCTTCTGGCCTCACTTCATCCATCCCGGGCACACGTCTGGCAACCTCGACTGCTCTCTCCACCACTGCTTCAAGCCTGACTGGCTCATCAGGTAAATCCAGCTTGTGCCCAGGTAACCCCTCTAGAACATTCCTCCAGGCATGGTGGATTATAGCTCTTGTGACATCAGCCCACGCTTCCACCATCATATCCACTGCGTTCTTAACCCAGCAAGTGCGGCAAGACTTGGATAAGGCCTACCGGTGGGCTGCGGGAAGCCTTATATAATCCAAGGCCTAAAAAAAAAAACATTTAAACTAGCCCAGTATCCATTTTTTTTTTTTTTTTTGGCCATGGCAAATATCACTCCTCCACATCCCCTCCTTTCCCCCCCCCCCCTTCAATTATCACCTATTCTCTCTCTTTTTTCCTTATTCCGTCGATATATTTTCGTGCTATCAATAGCGATTCATAGGCAAGCTGTGCTTGTATGTGCTACACAGCGAGAGAAAGAGAGGGAACTACACGGCTGTGTCGCTCCAGCCGTCGTGACGGCTGGCTGGCTGGCAGGCTGCCTCAGCCTTAAGTTATGTAACTCCCGAGGTGTGGTGGAGTGGTCATGCCACTGGATTGGTAATCCAATGGACCCGGGTTCAAATCCCGATATGTCAATGGGAAGATATTATTGGGATTGAATTTGTGCTGTACCTAGCATCAGTGCATTACCACAAAGCCCACCGAAATGCCAAAAAAAAACTCATTGTTCCCTGATTAAATAACACTGTATGAATATTCCCATATTCAAAATATGTTACAGGGGGACAATGCCTAGTGAGTTCACTGCTCAATAGGTGGCGTTCTGAGAGTGAGGGTGTGAGTCTGGAGGGTGAGACGGTGAAGCACTTGAACGAAGCAACCAGCCGCTTCAGAGATGGAGCTGCTTCGAGCCATGATGGATGCTTCACATGTCTCACTCCCCAGACTGGAACAAGACCTCACGGGCTTCACCGTGTTGAGCGGTGGAATGTACAGGCTCTCAGCCTATGCCCGAGAGGGAGTAGTTGGAATATAGAAAACACATTTTTTTTTTGCCGATTTTGACCATCCAAACGCTGTTTCCACTTGTTTTATTGCTGTAACAGGTTAATACCTTTATAATCATCGTAAAATAGGCGCATATGGATAAGTATTAATGATATTTATGGTACGATGACGATTTGAGTGAAGAAAACGGCCTAAATACCTCCGCACAGGGAGGGGTGGCCACTACCCCCCCTGCACACTTCTTAGGTTAATATGAAACCTTTTCCAAAAGGCATGACTTGTCATAGCTGCTCCGTCGGCGGGTTCCTGTTGCTGTTGTTGTCGTTGTTGTTGTGGAGGCGAGTTTGGTGCAGGTTCTTCGAGTGGTGGGGGAGAGCCAGGGGCAGATAGTTCTTCGAGTGGTGGGAGAGAGTCAGGGACTGATTCATCGTCCGATATCTGTAGCAGTTCTTCTTGGGTGTCAGTGGCAGTGTCGAGCATCTGGAAAGTTTTAGTGGCGTACGCACCCTTAAAGCACTCTATCACCTCCTGGTCCAGGGGTTGTAGTAGGGACGTAGTGTTGGGGGGCATGAACATCACTTTTACGTTTGGGTGCCGATCAACCAACAATCTGGAATGTCCTGGTGCGTTGTCAAGCAATAGCAGTGCTTTAAAAGCAATGTTTTGCCGGGTACAACATTTTTCTAAGTCCTTCACAAAATAATTATCGAACCATTCTAGGCTCAACGCTGACGACATCCAGGCCTTCTTGTTACTCATCCAATGAACATTTAACTTTGGCATGCCCATGTTGCGATAGGCCTTGGGGACTTTGCCTTATGGATGATTAGAGGCTTCATCTTGCATGTTCCGGAAGCATTGCATGTCAATAAGATGGTTATACGTTCTTTGGCTATTTTATAGCCTGTTGCTGCCTTCTCCTTGCGAGAAATGTAAGACCGTTTAGGCATTTTCTTCCAGTTGACTCCCGACTCATCGCAGTTGAAAATTTGATCCAAGTTGTAACCATCGGCCACAAAACCTCACGTAAAAAAGCAGGGAATTCGTTGGCTGCAGCATGGTCGGCGCTTGCTGTCTCTCCTGTTATACGAACACTTTTAATTTTGTTTCGTTTATTGAAGAACACCAAACACTCAGCAGATGCCTTAAAGGGTTTGGGGTTCTGTACATTGTTCATTCGAGCCACTGCTGCATAATATTTCTTTGCCTTTTCTCTGATCATCCGTCCGTCTGTCGGCACATGAGCTTCTCTGTCTTCTTTAGGATGACATTTCCCACTTTAACCGACGCCTGAGTACCCTCTACAGGGTTGCCCTTCATAATGTTAGCAATCTTCTCTCTGTCTTTCCAAATGGTGCGAATTGTACTCTCGTTCACATTATGTCTTCTTGCCAACTCAGCTTGTCTCTTTCCCTTCTCTAACTCCTTCACGATGTCATATTTCTGTGCATACGTAAAGATACGGCGCTTCTTGGGCGGCATGGCAGCGAGGTAAAGTCACAGAAAAAAAGGCACTTTGAGAACCACGGTCTGTGTTCCAACACACGACGTGGGGGGGGGGGGGGAGAGTCGGTACGTGAGGCGAGCAATGGTGGAACTGGAGAAGGACGCTGGGGAGGGAATGACATACCGGACGAGCCGCAAGTGACGTCACTGGACCAGGGAGGGAGACGGAACAGCCTCGCCCGGCCCAGGAGAGAGAAAACTGCCCAGCTGGACCCCGCGTCAGTGTAAGTGTTGACCGTGTTAGCAAAATTTTGGATATTTGGGGTGTACCGCGTGCCACCAAAACCGCGTTTCCAAAATACGCGTTACCAGTGGACCAACTGTACAGTGTACACAGATATTAGCTAATGCTATATACATATAGCAAAAAGAAAGTTTTGAAAGATATATGACATTATTATTTAGTATACAGTATTAGATACACATATACCCATTGTCCAGCCGATAAATCCACCGTCTTTAAGTGGATCGAGAGTGACCCTCCCGCCTCACTGATGAACATAGACTGAGAAAGTGTAGCTCTTTCAACTTCATGGGAGTGAAATGTTGACTGAGAACAGTGTTGCCAAATGTTTGCTATTGTGACACATATCTGACCTTTTTCGCTGCCAGAATTTGACTCGAATCGCGTATGGGGCATATTTTTACCGGGCTACCCGGGCGATCTGGCCGAAAAACGTCTAGGCCTAGGCTACCGTATTTTTGTTTAGTTTAACTGCTAGAAATTTCCCACGCATCTATAAATGTAGTGCGGTTTCCAATCTGTAGACTGGCGTTGAGTAGAGCTCTCTATGTCAACTGGTTCAGTTGTGATGACGATTTCAGTGGAGAGCACTTGCAGGCGATGTTAGCAATATGACGATCTTTTCACTACTGAAACAACGACATACAGACATACAATAACAAACGAGTCTTCTCTTTCTTGTTTTCGGAGGTGCGGTGACGTAACGATCAGCTTTGTTTACATGCGTCGGACGCACGGCGTTCAGACCAAGCTGAAAAGGCTTTCAAGCTTACAGATTTTAAAATGACACCCGGGCACCGGCCCTTAATTCGTGGTGTCATTTTAAAATGACAACCGGGCCAGGAGGGTTAAGTCGCCTATACTGTACAGTCATAGCGTAATTCAATCATTTGTATTAAAAAACTTATACATATATGCACATGTGAGCCTTGGTCACCCAAAGGTATTGTGAATGTATTGTGAGCTTTTTATGGTTGTTGTTCCCCAGGCTGTCTAACCGAACAGTCCCAAGGTCCGAACAATGCCAAGGCCATAACCGAGCGCCCCCACAGAACCCTTCCTGCTTACAACTAAGAAAGCCCAGGTGACCCAAGCCGCTCCCAGGCGAGGAGCTGAGGAGGGTGCGGAAACGCCCGTGACACCAAGGCTCCTCAGCAATTATGAAGGGAAAGTTGAGAGGCAAAGGAAAAATGTGATGCTATGGTTCCCAGTCTGTCAACCTCAAGAGTTGGCAGTAGGGAGGTTAATCCACAGAAGAGACGCTGCCACTTAAGATTTAGGAAATATATAAGTAAAAGGAACAGTCAGAGTAAGCTATGGGTATGGCAGAGAATGCTGAACTCTCACTTTGATAGACCAGCCCATCACCACATGACTAGAACCCAATCCTCACAGCATTAGCTAGGAAAGGCCCTAGAAAGCCGCCTTTGGCGAGGGGATAGCTCCCCTATTTCAACCCCGGGGCACCCGCTGAGGCATACAGGTTGATCTCGAGGGTTCCCAGCCTCCTGCACATGGAAGGAAACTAGGGCACCTTGAAGGACTACCTAAGAACCCAAGCTAACCTGCGGGACAAATTCTCCATGTTTGTTAGATACGATGCTCCTCAGACCCAGGCCCTTGGACAATGCCAACCAGGAGATCTCTGCCAGGTCCTGTTCACTTTAAGAATGGGAGGGATCTCTAGTGATTTCCACTTTGTTGTCCATGCGGAACATGATAGCCACGTTGTACACATAAACCACCTCCAGGAATATTCTCACCACTTCCAATTCCAACAGGTTTTCCTGCCAAGATCCCTGAAAGGCATCCTAGAATCCCACCCCCAGATGGAACTGAAAGCTACAGTCTGTCCCACTGCTATCAGTCACTTCTCGCAACAAATGTCCAGTTGGGGTTATTTCCAAGCTGTACCATCAATAAAATTAAGATAATATGCATAGATTAAAGAAACACTGATTCAGTTTTTGTGGCCTTAATATCAAGACACAATATGTCATGAAGCACTGTATTTATTGGTTCTTTACTCCTTTCTCATTTTCTTGATTTGATTGATACTAATATCCTGCTTGTAACTGACCCAATCTGTACCCGAATACCCATGGGAGGGATGCATGGAACTGCACCACGATTGCAATTTGGATGAAATAGCCACTAGGATGTATCCATTACAGGCTGTAACACTTCTTCCCCCCCAAATATTATGTCTAATCTGACGAATGCCAACGGCTAATGCAGGTTGCAGAGTTTAGTTGGCTGACCACTTTCTCCCAGAGGGTTGATGACCTCTACCTCCCATAGCCAATTCAGACTTTTTATTTTTCATCATTCTAATTTTCCCCTTTTCTTACATAGAGTGGTAAAGGAAATGGGGTCATAAGATGTGGCCAAGCTTTGATTCGCCTACAATTTTATGATTAATTTTGAGACTTCTATATTACAGGGCCCTTATTTGCTTGGGATGTACCAGTATTAATTTTTGTTTTCCTAATGCATGCAATCCAGTGTGAATATGCGTGCTTGACCTTACAGTATATTCAATTTCAGTAATTATGTTCTGGGAAGTAATGCTGGTTTTCTGAGCCTTCCATATATGACTACCAATGACCTTTTTATATTTGTCCAAGTCAATTTATTGATGTCAGGGTCACTTCCAATATATTCCTTATCTCCCCCTTTTTTCATTTCAGTTATTTATGCTGGCATGAGTCGTTATTGTAGTGATGTTTGTTGGCTGCTGCCTTACTTAATTCTACTGTACTATTCTATCTATTTATCAATCTATATACTCAGGCACATACCTCATAGCTGGTAATTGTGGCCGACTCGAGACAGTATAATGGGTTTCTTAGGGCGGCCTGGATGGTTTACACCAAGGGCTTTACACACTAGGCTTTGGCCTTGGCTGTTATTCGGGGGGAAATTTGTGGTTTCTATTGGTTGTTTCATACCTGCTTGCAATTCACAGGCCATGAGAGTTGTTGTGAACCTTTGTAGTTATATTATCATTCTTCTATGGATGAGGTGCACAGACCAGGTGTTAATTGCACATTTTACATTATTAGCCTTCAGTTATGCAGGCTTGGGGATTATTGAAACATGTACAATTCCTTATCACCTATGGATAAGATCGTTGACCTGGTATTAATTACTTTTTAGGAGGTCTTCCATACTACAGATGGGATTGCTGATCCAGGAATGATTGAAAACTGTCTGCGATTGATTTTTTACTTGGAGCGATTCACATGGCTTGAGGACTATTACACCGGTTCGAATCCCGGTAGAATCACATGCTTTCATTAATTTCATTTGGAGGTGTTTGGTGTTGGGAGTGACATTTATATATTAGATTATATGTACGATTGACTCTGGCATGACAAAAATATATATACAGTACAGTATAGTGCTCTGCATGTGATTGTCTTTATCTGCTTTTTTTTGCCTATGGCTGGGGTTCACTGATCAGAATAATGTCTATACATTTTCTGGCTCGCACTCTGGGCCCTCCCTACATTGTGTTGGCAATACATTTGTGTCACTCATTAGATTATCTTGCACTCTTGCTTTATTCTATAGTATTTGTGATTTTCCATGGTAGGCTACTGTATATGTATATTTATCTATCTCCTGTTATTAGATGGAGCTCTTATTCCGAGGAGATACTCTAGGTGGAAAGAGATAGATTGAGTATTGCACTACGAGTGCACTCATTGTAGAGTATGCAAAATGCTATCTATTCTCCTCTTGAATTGAACTACTGAAGAGCTATATACACAATTTCTGAGGGAAGATTGTTCCAGGTAGAACAGATCATAATTATAATGTAAAACTTGCAAACATGAAAAATGTACACATATACTTGTGATAAACCTCTTCAATTAAAATTTCCAGTTATGATATCCTTATCCTGTGTTTGTAGACCTGGAGAAGGCCTTTGATAGGTTGCCAAGGGATTTTGTGCAGTGGGCTATGAGAAAATGTGGAATAGAGGAGTGGCTGGTGCGTGTGATAATGAAGATGCACAAGGATTCACGAACGGCAGTGAGGGTGAAAGGTGTGCTGAGTGAGTTTATAGTTCAAGTTTGAGTCCACTAGGGTTCGGTGTTAAGCCCTCTCCTGTTTGTTATGGTTCTGGAGGCACTATCTGTAGATTTTAGAACTTTGCTCCCCTTGGGAACTGCTATACGCAGATGACCAAGTACTTATCGTAGATAATGTGCAGGAAGCTAAGGCTATGCTCAGAAGATGGAGAGAGGGCATGGCAAGAACAGGATTAAGAGTTAAGATAATTATAACCAAGGATTTGCACAGTAGATTGGAGCTTGGAAATGTAGAAAATAGTGGTCTATACATACATACATACAGTACGTACATACATACAGTACATACAATTTTAAGACTGAGTGCTCCACACATACGTGCAGTTTCAGTCTCTTGTCCTAATGGCGGCGTTCTAGGCAACCCTGTTAAGGGCTGCTTCACTTGTCAAGTTTTTGGATTTGAGATCGGCACGTATAGTCCAATCCCAGGTCTTCCTCGGTCCACCCCTTGGTGCAGCTCCCTCTACAATCACAGACCTGCATCTTTTCACCCAATTTTGTTCATCCATTCTCTCCACATGCCCATACCATCCCAGTCTACTTGTACGTATCTAATACTCTTTATACCTAAACGTCTCCTCATCTCATCATTTGTTATTCTATCCTGCAGCCTGGCCCCACACATCCATCTCACCATTCTCATCTCATTACGTTCCATTCTGTTGACATCCTCTACTTTAACGGCCCATGTTTCTGAGGCATACGTCATTGCACTTCCAACACATGCAACATACACCTTTCCCTTGTGGGGGAGAAGCATTCTTTTCATGGTCAGAATTGGCAGCAGTTCTCTGAACTTCCCCCAGCCACATCTAATTCTAGCGACA
The DNA here is from genome assembly GCA_032716605.1 of Paralithodes platypus. NCBI lineage: Eukaryota > Metazoa > Arthropoda > Malacostraca > Decapoda > Lithodidae > Paralithodes > Paralithodes platypus. The sequence goes on from CM064525.1 coordinate 57,193,453, forward strand.
GTAGCAGCCTCGGCCCCACCACCGGCAGAGATGGTATCTCCTAGGTAACAAAACTTGTCCACCAGCTTCAATGACTCATTTCCAAAATTCACAGCCACAGGAATTTAATTTAACACAAGCTCGCCTTTGCACACTACGCACTCAAATTTCTCGATTTCTGACTTATCCTTCGGCAGGGGTCCTTTTATTCTACTACAACGCTTACTCCCATGGTGCACCCAACATCGACAGATGCTACACCGAAGCGAGTTAGCGCCCACACCCTTTCCACACGCTGCACATGGTTATGCACCGCTCTTTTCCATATGCAGTATGCAGAAAAGGGGTTGGCGCAAACTCAATTCAGTGTAACGTCTGCTGTTGTTGGGTACACCATGGGAAGAAGGGGAGGGGGAAAGTGGTACATGTACAATAAGTTGGTGTTAGTTTTTGTGAAATAGGTACGTGGAAGTACTGTAGGTTGGAAAACCTGTGAACTTGTTTCCCACAAACCAATTTTCTGATTTTGAAAAGGGACTTGGAAATAGGACCGTATGTAATATTTAAAAATTTAGTTGGAAATACAGTACGTGGTAATAAGTACGTGTTGATAGTGCAGGGTTTGAAACAGGTACGTGGTCGAATTTCTTTCCAAGTAAACGTCAGTAAGTTCGAAAAGGCCAAAAACTAGGTTGATGGAATTAAGTTCGAAATGTTCTAGTTTGAATTATGTTCGAAAAGTGCTAATTGGAATTATGTTCGAAAATATCCACTCGGTATTTTTCGAAATTCGGAAATAAGTTTGAAAATCCTTCGAACTTGTTCCCCACGAACCAATTTTCCGATTTTGAAGAGACTTGAAAATAGGATCGTATGTAATATTATACAATTTAGTTGGAAATACGTCCGTGGTAACAAATACGTGCTGATAGTGCATTTTATACCGAGTGGATATTTTCGAACAAAATTCCAGTTAGCAGTTTTCGAACCTAGTTCAAACTAGAAAATTTCGAACATAATTCCAACAACATATTTTTTGGCCTTTTCGAACTTGCTGACGTTTACTTGGAAAGAAATTCGAACACGTACCTGTTTCAAACCCTGCACTATCTTATTGTACACGTACCTAATTCACCCTCCCGGAAGAAGCGCTGTGCTAGAATAGAGGGACCTCTGCCAAGGAAGCAGTCCCTCCTCTCTCAGTATGCCTCAGGCAAACAACGAAGGCACATCTATGTCGCGCACCTTCGTACGCCTCCACCCTCACCTCCCGTCACAATAGTATGTTTTTTCACTGGATATTTGCTCCCTGTAGCCTACTCATTTTCCGGCTTCTCAACATTCACATGCTCATTACACAAGTAAAATATGTGCATATGGAGTAGTAATATTGCTTTATATGGTAAATATAACTAATTTTGTCAGAATTGAAGCCAAATCTTTCGCACTGGTGGCACATTAAAAAACATGGTTGATGCATTCCCCGGGTTAATGACATTTGCAATCTTAGAGCTCAAAACATTAGACCAATATCAATGTCATTGATGTACTGTATATTGTAAACACTAACAGCAGAGAGCAAAGGACAGATCCCTGTGGAACTCTAGAAGTGACTGGAGTCCACTCAGAAGAAACTGTTAAAACAAATTACAACTGGTTGCTGTGTACTTGTCAGTCTAATTTCTATCCAATTATTGATGCCTAGTCCATTCACATTTGACAGTAGCATACAGTGAGGCACTTTGTCAAAATCTTTTAGGAAATCTATAAACAAAGGATATCTATGTCCGTAGATTTGTCCGAAAGATTTGGCTTGGTAAGACATAATTAGTGTCGCCTGAAATCATTTTAGCAATGCGTAATTAAGTTGTGGATTTCCAGGTAGTCAACTATGTTCTCTACTAGTATCCCCTCTAACAATGATATATGATAGATGTCAAGAGGTGGTGGAGGGAGGATAAGTGTTGTGGTGGAGAGTGGGTGAGTGTGGTGGTGGTGGTGGATGAAAGGTGAGTGTGGTGGTGGTGGTGATGGAAGAAGGGTGAGTGTGGTGGTGGTGGTGATGGAGGGAGGGTGATGTGGTGGTGTAGGCAGAGTGTGGAGGGAAGGTGAGTGTGGTAATGGTAGTGGAGGAGAGAGACTTTCCCAAATGTTTCACCCCACCCAGGAATCGAACCTTGATCCTTTTTGGTTGTGGACCGAACGTGCTAATAAATAGGCCAAAGGTTGGAAAGGGGGAAGTGGAGAGAGGGTGTGGGATATAAGTGTGGGGGCTGGTGGACAAGTAACCTCCATCACTCCCACATACAAGGATGGAGACGAGTGATGGAGGAGCACAAGTGAGGGTGGGTGTGGGTGTGGGGGAAGGAACCAGTCACTTTAACCTCCATCACTCCCACATATATAAGGGCAAAGGGGAAAGAGGAGTGTGGTAACCACCGTGGAATATGTCTTCTAAGCGTAGTAGGGAAGGTATACAGTAGGGTAGTGATTGAGAGAGTGAGAGTGAGAACGGAGAAATGGATAGGCGACGAGCAGGGAGGTTTTAGGAAGGGAAGAGGATGTGTAGATCAGATTTTTGCCCTGAATTGTGTTGTGGAGAAGTATCTGGAGAAGAAACAAAAGGTGTATGTTGCCTTTATGGACTTGGAGAAGGCCTATGACAGAGTGGATAGAGAAGGCATGTGGAAAGTACTTAGAATATACGGAGTAGAGGGCAAGTTGCTGAAAGCAGTGAAGAGCATGTATGAGGGTGCAAAGGCGGCAGTACGTGTGGAGAGTGAGCAGAGCGAGTTCTTTGACCTGAATTTTGGTTTGAAACAGGGGTGTGTGATGTCCCCGTGGTTGTTTACTGTATATATGGATGGAGTCATGAAAGAAATACTATCAAGAGCAGTGGATGTTGGTGTATCACTGTAAAGGGAGGGAATTGAGTGGAAGCTACCTATACTGCTGTTTGCGGATGATACAGTTCTGATGAGTGATAATGAATAGGAGTTGCAGGGTCTGGTAAATGAGTTTGGAACAGTGTGCGAAAAATGGAATTTGAAGGTAAATGCGGGGAAGAGCAAGGTTATGGTCTTCGAAAGGGGTGAAGTCACAGAGTGAGGTGAAGCTGAACGGTCAGGCTATGGAGATCGTCAACTCTTTTAAGTATCTGGGCAGTGTGTTGAGTAAAGATGGGACTATGAATGAAGAAGTGCGGGAGAGGGTACAACAGGGGAAGAGGGTTGTAGGAACGCTAAAAGCAGTAACAAGAAATAGGGTGGTCAGTATGGAAGTGAAGAAGTCCTTGCATGACAGTTTGGTAATCCCGACACTGACTTACGGAAGCGAAGCATGGACGTTGGTTGAGAGACTCAGACCAAGAGTGAGAGCAGTGGAAATGAATTACTTAAGGAGTGCGTGCGGAGTTACATGGAGGGATAGACAGACTAATGAGGAAGTAAGAAGGAGGTGTGGTGTGGAGGTAGATGTGCTGGAAAGTGTGAAAAGGAACAACTTGAGATGGTTCGGCCATATGGAACGTATGGAAAGCGAGAGAATGACTAAGAGGGTGTACGAGAGCGAGGTGGAGGGACAGAGAGGGAGAGGTAGACCGAATGAGAGGTGGAAGGATGGAGTGAGGAAGTACATGAACGAAGGCGGTGCTGGTTGGGGGGAGGGGCGTCGACTGACTGGGGACAGAGGCGCATGGGGGCGGTTCGTTCGTGGCCACCCCTTCGGGGATCACTGCGTCGGGCAATAGATAGACTCCCACATACAAGTGAGGGTGGGTGTGGGGGTGTGGGAAGGAACCAGCCACTTTAACCTCCATCACTCCCACATACAAGTGAGGGTGGGTGTAGGTGTGGGGGTGTGGGAAGGAACCAGTCATTTTAACCTCCATCACTCCCACATACAAGTGAGGGTGTGGGGGTGTGGGAAGGAACCAGTCACTTTAACCTCCATCACTCCCACATACAAGTGAGGGTGGGTGTAGGTGTGGGGGTGTGGGAAGGAACCAGTCACTATAACCTCCATCACTCCCACATACAAGTGAGGGTGGGTGTAGGTGTGGGAAGGAACCAGTCACTTTAACCTCCATCACTCCAACATACAAGTGAGGGTGTGGGTGTGTGGAAAGGAACCAGTCACTTTAACCTCCATCACTCCCACATACAAGTGAGGGTGGGTGTAGGTGTGGGGGTGTGGGAAGGAACCAGTCACTTTAACCACCATCACTCCCACATACAAGTGAGGGTGGGTGTAGGTGTGGGTGTGTGGGAAGGAACCAGTCACTATAACCTCCATCACTCCCACATACAAGTGAGGGTGGGTGTAGGTGTGGGAAGGAACCAGTCACTTTAACCTCCATCAATCCCACATACAAGGCAACTCTGGGGGAAAGTTAGGGTTCTACATTAAAGGAGAGGTGCACTGCTACCTTGGAAATCAAATAAAAATCTCTTGAACAACTTCGTGACAACTTGTTTGCCTATTTACATATTATATCTTGCAAATACTTTTCATTTGCTCCTTTTCACTTAGATGACGCCAATATTGTTTTTATTTTGCCTACTTCCACGCGATTTTATTGAACTTAAGAATGAATGTCCAAGTTAAAGGCATTATTGAATTTTTGTTTAAGCCTTTGATTCTTTGAGGTCTCTCCTAAGCTGAGAAATATCAGCTGACAGTAACATTAATTTATTATAGAAATCGTATTATTATTGAAGAGGTTAGGAGAGTATTGCATTATTAACCCGAGGAGCGCGAGACTGGCCTGTGACGAACAGTTATATGCGAATCAGTTACCTTCGATTCTGATATAATTCGTTATATCTACCATATTAAGCATTATTTCTTCTCCATGTGCACTTATTTTACTTATATGATGAACATATGAACCTTGAAGAGCGATAACAGTAGTGGGAATAGCAATTGGTGGGTGAAAAACTTATAATTTTGCAACATCTAGCAACACACTGACCGCCGCGGGAGAGATGTCGGTGTTGCATAAGGTCTCAGACTCACTTGTGTGTATGAAACCGCGTGAGAGAAATTTGCGCAAAAAATCACCGAAAATGGGGGAAATATGAGAAAAAATAGCCGATAATTGAGGAGGGTGAAAGAAGGGGGGGGGGGGTAAGAAGTATTAGAAGGCAATTATATCACCTAATGACATATTCCTTTATTTGGAGAGCCCCTGGGGTGTTTTGGAAAGGTTTTTTCATGGTCTTGCTTCCGTGAGGCCTATCGAATTCGCTATACACATACTTCCACGAGGCTTATAGCACTTGCCGGGTTAAAGAATAAAACCCACTTTTGCAGAATTTTCTACCATTCACTATTTTTTTCTTTTCGTAGGGAAGATTATATTTATATATTTACTTGTCCTACCTAGACCTCCATCAAGCTTAAAAAATAGCCTACTGTTTTAAGACGTTTACCCCCATTCAGGTGTAAATATTTACTTGGCGAGGGGTAGCGAGCCAGTATATATATATATTTTTTTTTTACAGCAAGCTAAATTTCTCCGGCGAAGCCGGATTTCTCCATACAATGCTGGCTCGCTATCGCTCGCCAGGATGAAATCGACACCTGGATGGGGATAAACGTCTTAAAACAGTTGGCTGAATGGGGCCGAATGGATACAAGCCAAAGAAAGAGAGAAAAGGAGAGAAAGAGAAAACAAGCAGGTGATCCCCTTTAACATCCCTCACATGTTTTTAACCCCTCTTTGGCGGGGCCCGACTTAAGGCGGTCTAGAGAACCAAGGACTATGTGGCGGGGCCCGCCTTAAGTCGGTAGTAATTTTGAGTACATAATTGGCTCTGAGAGAGACGAGCGGTGGGAGGAGCGTAGGTTGGCTCTGACCGTTCGGCATGGCTCCCGCGCCGCGACTGCCCTCCCCTCCACACACATCCACACTCATTGCTTCGCTACACAGGGAATTATGTAAGGAAATTACCGTATTTTAGCGATTTTTCCTTCGTGTTGCACGATCGCTGCAAGAGAACGCGTGGTTGTAGAAGGATGGTTCTGGTGTCATTGGAAAGCTCAATTATCGCCCTTTCACGGATACATAATTGTATTACGCTCTGGCACTTGTTTATGCATGAAAAAGAGCACGGAAATAAGCTCGTTTAGGATAAAACTACCCGCTTGGCAGGTACTAGTAGAAGTTACCGACCTAGCCGCTCCTTGAGTGTTAAAAGTCCGCAACAAGTAGTCTTTATTTCAAGTTCTAGCAAAGTCGTTAACTCCTTCAGGATTTGAGGACGTATTTATTCATATTATTCTGGCTACTAGTAGACGATTTCACTTAGCTTAGGAAGGAATTTTGGAAGTTAAAGGGTTAAATGAGCTATACTTTACCTTTGATTCTTAGAGTGCCTTCCAAAGCTGAATTAAACCATCTAATGTTAGCCTGGATAAAGTTTTAAGAAGACTTCTAATGTTGAAAGGGTTAATGGGGGGGGGGGGGAGACTTCTGCTTTGCTAGCCATACCTTCCACTTAGCAAAATTTGTTAGCATTAATTAAGTCCAGTTTGCCTAGTAGGGGCCTCAAGGTCTGTGCAGTCCGTGTATGTATATAACTCCATGTACGGTCGCGCTAATAAGTCATGTCCCAGCTGTCATTACGTTTGGCTTGCTCCGTACTGTATTAATGTCTGTCAGATGTTGAATAGGGTGGGTAAGTGTAGGAACATGTTGGTATATTTCACTCGATATGAAGAAATGAAGCTTAGATATTGCTGTTACCAATTATTGATCAAAACATACTTGGTGCTGAGACATCACTTATTAGGCCGACTGTACCTCTCCACATTTCGAGCAAATTATTATCATAAATTTCGTGGAACTATTGATTTCTAGTGTACGGGTGTCCCTGGCTTCACCCACGTCATGTGTGAGGGGTGATAACATCTCCATCACTCACTGCATGACGGCCGGGAACTTTAGCTTCCTGGTTGTCATAATATCTTCTCTAGTGCTATAGTCTATTCGCTGTAAGTAGGTGAGAAATCATGACCTCTAACCTCTGTAACTCAAAAAGGGACTAGAGCAAATTGGCTGTAAAATTCCACATATATTCCTTGATTGACTCTTCCCAAATGGTAGAAATATTAGCTCGATTATTCTAGTAGTTTTTGAGTTACAGAGGTTAGAGATCATGATTTCTCGCCTACTTAAAGCTAATAGACTATAGGAGGACTCACCCATATACCGGCATTCAAAGCACATACAACCTTAACTTATACCTTTAATACCCATTGATTACAGTAGAATGGTTGGGTGTGAATGGGATCTGCTTTGTGTGGGCCAGTCGGCCTTATGCAGATTTCCGATTTGTTATGTTCCTATGTTCTTGAGGCCTTTCATGTGTTGTTATAATATATGCTCTAGGACCAGAACATTACCATTCTGACAGTCAAACCACATACAACCTTAACTTACACCTTTAAACCATTTACCACAGGAGGTATCAGTGTTTCCATATTATATCTTCTCTAAGCCCAGTACTTTCTGTACACCTTGAATCCATTGAAGACGGAAGGCCTCTCATGTGTTTATATAATATCGAATGACAACATTAACCTACACCTTTAGCTTATGGCAGTCCATCGGTAGACAATGATGACAATGCTCTGATGAATATGTCAAGATGAATGTGATGAATGCCGACGTTGTGGTTGTTGACGTTGATGCCATTGGAGATGACTGTGAAGCCCAATTCCTGACACATATTCTTCCACAGATAGGGCAGGTCAGGTGGGTGGGCTGTGTCATTTTGCTGGTGTGTTCTCTCCCGTCAGTTGCTTGGTTGTGAGCAGATTTAAGATGCTTGACCCCTTGTATACATGGTGAGCGCCATAGGGTACGGTCAGATGCGATGGTCTTGAGGTCAGTTGGCGGGATGTTACATTTCTTGAGTGTTGTTTTTAATTGATCTTTAAAATGTTTTTGTTCTCCTGCATTGCGCCGTGTGTCTGGTAGTTGCCCATACAACATCTGATAAGGGAGGCGGTGCTCGGGCATATGGATGATGTGGCCCACCCATTGCAGCTGTCGTTTCACCATGATTGCCTCTATGGTGGGGATTTGTGCACGTTGAATGATGTTGGAATGACCGTACGAGGCACTTTGTCCTGCCATGTTAGGCCAAGAATTCTTTGTAGACAATAAATGTGGTAAGTCTCAAGAGCCTATTTGAGTCATCTGTAGTTATAGTCTCTGAGCTGTAAAGGAGGGTGGAGATGCAAACAGTTCTGTAGACAGAGACTTTGGTTTTGTTTTTTAGATTCGTGTTGTGAAAGACCCGGGAGCACAGACGGCCAAAAGATGCAGCTGCGAGGTGGTTTCGGGACTGGATTTCATCATCTACGTTGTGTTTTGTCATTATTACACTACCGAGGTAAGTGAACTATTCGACTCGTTTGAGACGCACATCATTAATTTGTAACAGGAGGTGGATCCAGTGCTGCCCATACACCTTTAACCTGTTAAACACGAAATAGACCTAGGGGCTAGGGTAGTTATTTGTGCATTTCTAGCCTTGGATTCTGACAGAATTTGTTATATTTACAATATAGAGCATTATTTGTTTTTGGTATGCTTTTATTTTACATATATGATGTATACATTATATGAACCTTCAAGAGTGCTAAAATAAGTTGGAAAAGTATTTGGGTGGTGAAAAACGAAGATATTGGCCACCCGGTCATAATCTCAGGCGAGAGAGAGCCACAGGCAACCCTCCCCTCTCGCTGTCTGTGAGTCAACTGAGGCGAGCGGGCGGTGTCTGGGTGACTTGTGGGTGTTATGTAACGATCTTTTATGCAACCCACTTGTGCTACACTATCACGGGAGAGAAAAATAACCGATAAATTATGAAAATAAGAGGAAAATAGGTGATAATTGGGGAGGGGGGAATAAGGTGGGGAAGGGGGGGGGGGGGGTGAGAAACACATGGATGAGTACTAGAGGGGAATTATCTCACCTAGAGACAAATTCCTTTGTTTTGATAGCCCCTGGGATGTTTTGGAAGGCTTTTTTTTATGGTCTTGCTTCCGTGAGGCCTATCGCGTTCCCTATGGTAAGCCTTCCGTAAGGCCTATCACGCTTGCCGGGTTAAGGAGGAGGTAGTTACTTTTTCTGGACTCCCTTCTCCCTTATGTTTAGCCCCAATAGTTTTGAGATTTTAAGACACGATCATCGATCATCGAATAAATATCCAAATTATTTTTTCTCACTCTTACGACTCACTCTCACTCATATTGAATTATTTTCTGTCTTGATGGTGTAATGGTTAGAGCGTGCAAGTTCTGTATGAGATATCCTAGGTTCGAATCCCAGGAGAATCACATGTTTTCATTAATTTAATTTGTGGGATATTGGTGTTAAAGATGAATTCCAGGGATGAAACCTATTCAAACTACAATGTCCATTGGGATTTGCTTGGTTTTAGGGATATGATACTGAAGAACTTTCATCAATGTGTCCTAACAACATAGAAATATAGCTTATCTAACTTATTTTATGTGCAGAGAACTGGAGTGTTTACCATGACGTCACGGATGTCAATAGCGGGAACACTCGACATGGAAAATGGGTGAAACTGTGGTATTTTTGTTATGCGAGAAACGCTTATAAATTGTATGCATGTTTACAGCTCAACATTTGGCTTAATCCCTATCTGGTCAAGGGACTGCGATATATACAATTAACATAAAATGATACTATCATTAAGAAATAGGCCTTACAAGCGACCTCCCTCGACTCTGGACCAGGATAAACACTCAAAAACACTGGCTGTATGTTTATTGTTGGCGAGATGGGATTATTTCTTGATGTGCACCACATCTTCAGGCCCTTGTTCGATGTTTTGCAGAGCTTGAGTATTTGATTGAAAGGTACTAATTAAGAAAAACAGACTTGTCCACAAGCGTGTGTGATAGGGGCAAGTATCCCATGTTTACATAATTATTGTCGTTACGCGAATCAGCTGGAACTCTCCCAACGGACGGCCGAAGATGCCAATGGTGTTATAATCTAGTATTATTTTCTGGAGTTTAATGGAATTATATCGATATTGCCCATATACATATTACAGTATATTTATGCCAAGTTATGACCCTGTAGTAAACTTAGTTTTTTCTTTTATCCCTGTAGTTCACCTTTAAGAACGATATTAAATCAATAAAAATAAATATTATATATTTTGGGGATGCGGTGGTGGCCTAAGGCTCGGAAATGGTAAATATGGTGGGGTGGTTGTGTGTGGGTGGTTGGGTTGATGACTCCAGGCTCCGGGTGGAAGGGTAAGGTGTTCTGTATAGGTAATTACATGGAGGCAAGATATAGGTAATTAACTACTTGCGAGTTTCAGGCTATGAAGAAGTTGGCGCCGTAAACATCGATATTAACAAGAAATACAATAATAATGTAAGTTTGTGATGGATAGAAAGTGTGTTGAGCTGGGTTGTATGTGTTTATATAATGGACTACAACCGTATTTCAGCTGATAATTCTGCTAAATATGGATGGCTACGGCTCCAAATTCCTTATAGCCTGAAACCCTTGGCCGCGTCACGTTATGGGGGAAGGCTTTATTTTTGTTTTACCATTAGTTCATATATTTTTCTCGAGTCAGCGACCCCCATTAACACAAACTAAAACTAAAATTAAAACAAAATAGGGTAAGTGCCAGAGCATAAATTATATAGGCTACTGTACATACATACATACATACATTATTATCTATTTTTTGTTAGTTTCCTCCCTAGACCTGTATCACACTTTAAAACCACATCCATTAGATCCCCTTTCTAGATAAATTTGTAAATTTTTCGGTAGAAAAAATTTCCGGCCAAAGGCCGGTTCTTCCAAAATTACAGGCTCACTTTCGTTCGCCAGGAAAAAAATCGACACCTATATGGCACGAAAGGTCCTAATATTGACTAAGAAATGGGGTGAAAGGTCTTAAAATCGGCAAGCTAATGGGGCAAACATCTTACAATCTGAAAATTAATGGGGATAAACATGAGCTGGAGAAGGGAGTCTAGAAAAATGGCCCCTCTCCCCGTAGCCCTTCTTGCCCGGGCTCGCCCTCCTAAGGACGTTGTCGAGATCTGGGCGATTTGGCCAAAAAACGTCTACGCCTAGGCTACCGTATCTTTTTTATTTTAACTGCTAGAAAATTCCCACACATCTCTAAACGTACTGCGGTTTCCAATCTGTAGACTGGCGTTGAGTAGAGCTCTATAAGTCAACTGGTTCAGTTGTGATGACGATTTCCGTGGAGAGAGTTTCGAGGCGATGTTAGCAATATGACACAATTTTCAACACTAAATCTGTCTTAGCAGACCACACAACAACAAAGCTCCGACGTCTGCTTGCTTGCTTTCGGAGGTGCGCGCGTCGCCTCCGACCCGCTGTGTTTACATACGTCGGACGCACAGCTTTCAAAACAAGCTTAACCCTTGTCTAGCGGGGGGTTTTGGGCTTATTTGGTCATATTCAGGCCCTCCTGCATGATAAATCAAGTATTTGCATGAAAAAAAAAAATTATTTAGCAAAAAACTAGGCGCTAAAAGCTTCAAAATGAGACCAGAACGAGCTACGTAGCACTCGTGGTTCTCATACAGTGATACCAGTAACATGGGAGTTTAGCGTATAGCGGCATATTTTTCCCAGCTATGCTCACTACTGGCTACACTGCCGGCCTCTCGAGAACACAGGAAACATGAGTTAATGGGCGGCGGTAAGCCCTGGGAGTCGGCTGTTTGGCCCGCTGCGCTCCCGGCCATTTGCACTCTATTTTAACCCTTTAAAAGCCTTAATAATGCTCCTAACTTGCTGCAAATTGGAACCGGACTTAAGTCCGACCCCGATCTTTAAGGGTTAATAGGCTTTCAAGCTTACGGATTTTAAAAGGACACCCGGGCTCCTGCCCATCTGCCGCGGTGTCCTTTTAAAATGCTGCCCGGGCGGGAAGGATTAAAGAGCTACCAACACAGAGGTAAGCACACGGCCATATTTCCCACCTCGTGTTTTCTTTTTCTCTCTCTCTATCTGGGTTGTATCCATTTGGCCCCATTCAGCCTACTGTTTTAAGATGTTTATCCCCATCCAGGTGTCTATTTTTTCCTGGCGAGCGGTAGTGAGCCAGCATATTTAAAAAAAAAATGTGTTGACAGCAAGCTAAATTTGTACATTTTTCAATAAAAATGTCTCCGGAGAAGCTGGATTTCTCCATTCAATGCTGACTCGCCATCGCTCGCCAGGAAGAAATCGACACCTGAATGGGGATAAACGTCTTAAAACCGTAGGCTGAATGGGGCCGAATGGATACAACCCAGAGGGAGAGAGAAAAGGAGAGAAAAAAAAGCAGGTCACCCCCTTTTTCTGAGCAAGCGATAGCAAGCCTGCAAATTAGAAGAAATCGTCTCTAGGCTGGAATATTTTTCTATCGAAAATTTGCAAATTTAGCTTGAAAAGGGTCTGGGAGGGCATATTTTGGTTTTAATTTGAAGGAAGTCTGGGAAGGCGTTTATGTTAGCCTGCCTAGGGGACGAACTAAAATACATTGCTCGAAAATGGCAAAAACAAGCAAAATCCTCAATAACAATTAAGCAATAACACCTTATATTATAACCTGTATATAACCTGAAGTTACCATACCTCACCTATCTCATATCTGTTATATGATTGATCCAAATAACTTCTTAAGCGGAGGTTATTGATTTTGATTTTTGTTTTATGGTTATATATATATATATATATATATATATATATATATATACCGTATATATATATATTTTGTTTTTGCTACCTATACCTCTAAAGCTTAAAAATCACCCTCGAGAACCCCCCCCCCCCCTCGAGATAAGTTTGAACATTTTCGGTAGAAAAATTTCCCAAAGCTAATGCCGGTTCCTCCTAAATTACATTTTTTTCCATGTGAGTGAGGGAGACAAAAGGCAGAACTGCCTGTAGCGAGTGCCTCCCCTAGAGTTGAAAGAGTGACAGGGCCAAAATCAAGGGACGCCAAAATGCCTAGACACGGAGTTTGAAGCAATTTAAGTCATAGGAAGAAGGAAAGACTGATTCTGGGAGAGTTCCAGAGCTCAGCAGTTGAATAGAAGAAAGTCTGAGAATACCATTTCACTCTTGGGTTGGAGAGTTGCACAGAGTACGGGTGGGATTGTGTTGCAAGACGGGTACTACGTACCCTACGTAGAGGAGGTGGTATACACTGGGAAAGCTCTGAGGAACACTGATTATTGTAGTAGCGGTAGAATAACGAGAGAGATGCAACATTGCGGCGAAGAGAGAGAGATTGCAGAGAGTTGGTGAGTGGACGGGAGTTAATGATACGTAAGGCTTTCCTTTCTACTTTGCCTAGGAGTGAGGTGTGAGAGGATCCTCACACATGTGAACAATACTCAATACAAGGACGCACTGTGCCCGTGTACAGAGCCAGAAGTTGCGCAGGGGTAAAGAACCTCCTAGCTTCTGGGAGGCTGCCTTAGCAAGACATAGTTCGCTGTTGCTCGCCAGGATAAAATCGATACATAAATGGCACGAACGGTCTTAATATTGACAAATAAATAGAGCGAAAGGTCTTAAAATCGCCAAAGTAATGGGGCGAACGTCTTAAAATATCAAAATGGGGATGAACATGAGGGAGATGGGGATCTATTCCCCCCAAAAAAAAACAATAATAATAATAATAATAATAATAATAATAATAATAAGTCTCCCCTTAAAAATGAATATGATCAAGGTAGTATTTTTCTTCATATGTCAATTCCTTTGTTTCATTATTTCCCCGGGGTAATGCTTTGATTGTTCATCTTCCTTTGATCCTTGCACGTCCGCTACTTATTGTCTGACTCTCTGACTTTATATTATTATTAAAACAGGACTTAATAGACTACCAACCCTTCAGGATTATTAAGTCAGCATAAGTCAGGAAGAAAGTCAAGACTGGAGTTTCATTTCGATAATTCCACTCCCTTGACTGACTTGTCATTATCATTTTGTTTATAAAGAGTAGAAAAATATCAATGATTACCAAGGACAATTAATATATTTATTGTGTTTTTGTTTTCATAAATAATAGGTCCATATCTCTCGTGCAATAAACCCAATCATATTATAAAGTGTCATGGACATTCACTTGCGAACTTTCATCATAATTCAATATTTGTAATACTGAGTATTAGCCTACTGACGTAGATAAATAACTGGTTTAAGCGAACATAGTAATGTTGTTAGAAAAGCTATGTAGAGCTGCCTACACAGGTTATAAATAATGTCTGGAAGCTTCATACACTTGTACCGTACGTGAACATTAAAGATTATTCACTTACAGTAGCCTATTTGTTCACACAAGGCATCACACAACAGAAAACGTTTAAGTGCACTGGCTCAAACATTTATTTTATGGGTCTGCGTTTTATATTGTGAAACAACTGATGGTGGCATTTGAACAACATGTAAATAAGTAACACCCCGTTCTTAACATTAATCATCAATTACAAACCCCAATGTACTTGAATAAACTAATGAAAGCCAAACATTCACGCACCGGCCCTACTTTGAGGCGACTGAGAGGTGGGCTCCCTTATTTATAAAGTTTATATCCCAGACCAGATGGCTGGAGTAAAGTAAGAAAGAAGAGCAATTGGACAGAGGAAGAACAAGCTGAGAAGTGAGAAGTACAGTAGAAGACTGAAAGTTCTCGGGCTCAACCAAGTTGCTTCATTGTATACATACAAGTTAGTGTATAAAATATACTTTGGGCGGAGCTACGTCACATCGGATTGTGTGTGGCAGTTGTTTCACTTCGGGCCAAACCTCTCAAAACAGCCGGACAGTCTAAAAGAAAATTTTGTGAGGTTTAGTGCAGGGCCCAGTAAGGTAAGATCCTGTGTAGCGGGAAGAACTGTTTTTCAGATGCCTATTTACTAAGATACATTGAACAATATCTTTAACCTAACCTAACCTAACTTAGTATATTAGTGGACTATTTATGAATGTAAAATGTAAACATATATTGTAACATTACCAAATTATCAAAATATTAGTACAGGTCTCCCCGCTACACAGGATTATATCCTCTCTTTTATTGTACAGTTCAGTCCAATAAGTTGAAGTTTGAAGTAATGTAATGTTGATGTTATATGGCTGCAGCAGTATAATCCTGTGTAGCGGGTAGACATGTGCATATATCTCAATAATTTGGTAATGTTACAATATATTTTTTACATTTTACATTCATTAATAGTCCACTAATATACTAGATTAGGTTAGGTTAGGTTTTGGTTAGGTTAAATATATTGTTCAATGTTTCATAGTAATTAGGCATCTGAAAAGCAGTTCTCGCCGCTACACAGGATCTTACCGCTACAGCAAATCTGGCAAGTGAGTGAGTTCTCTAACAGGAAGAATATAAGAATTTTATATATATATATATATATATATATATATTATATATATATATATATATATATATATATATATATATATATATATATATATATATATATATATATTGTTTATCTACGATCAAACACAAGCCAAGATATACGAAAGGTACGGTTGGCCAAATAAGTCGTGTCGCCGCTGGCATTACGGTTTGCTCGCTGTATGGTGTATTAATGTCTGTCACATGTTTATTAGAGGGTGTACAGATAAGAACATGGTTGTATATCTCACTTGGAACGATGCATTGAACCTTATATAGCGCTGATACCAATTATTGATCGAACTATAATTGGTGCCGCTACATAACATATTTGGCCAATGGGTCACACAATAATAATACATAATAATAATAACGGAATTGTAGTTTGGCAGCTTCAACATGTAATCTTCATAATAATTGGACCTTCAATTGCCGACTTGCGAGTTTCGTTCTATAAGGAAGTTGGAGCTGTAGACATTAATATTTAACATTACCAGCTAAAATACGGTCGTAGTACAGATATAAATACATAAAACTCAATTCAACATACCATTTATCCATAAATAAACGTACTTTATTGTTGCACTTCTGTTTAATATCGATGTTCATGGCTCCAACTTCCCTCTAGTCTGAAACTCGCAAGTGGTCAATTCAGTTTCAGATTCCAATGAGAAAGAGCTTCAAAATAGTAAAAGAACAAACTTGCTCATCGAAAATTGCCGGAAAAGGCGCCCGTGTGACACCACCTTATATTAGGCTTATGTGAGGCTGTGATGATTGGTTGGTAATACTGCATGGCGAGTATAAACATGATTGTATTTTTTTTTCGGCATTAACCTTGCATGCATATTGTGTAATGATAAACCTATTTGGTAGACTGCTGTATAAAATTGCAATATTAATTATATAATTTAATTTTCTTCTAGCACTATCTTGTTCAACGTCTTGTGGGTTACTGATATTATGTTTAATATTTATTGAAGATGTTGCTTGCTTTTTGTCATTGTCCAGCAACGATTTCTTTTAAGTTACAAGCTTGCTATCGCTCGCCCAGAAAAACAATAACACCTTAATGAGGTGAAGTATCTTATTATCGCCAAAGTGACGGAGAGGAATATCTTAAAATTCCAAACTAATGCAGCGAAACAGGGAGAGAGAGAGAGAGAGATAATTATGAAGCAGAATACCACTACAGCCAAGACCCGTGTAGGCCTAACCCACGTTGTGTGAATAGACTGATTTTGAAACTCCAATTTCATATTGTGTTAATTAATTACCAATGTCGTTTATATGTTGACCATTGTAAGCGTGTGCAATAATGGTTTAGTTATAAATTACAAGAACAAACGTCGCTAATCACTAACTGGCAGCTAGAGGAGGAAGGTGGGGGAGTCGGGGATAGTTTGGGGGTGGAAGGTGGGGATAGACTTGCCTCTAATACCTTCATGACACCCCCTTCCACCTGCCCAGGGTGGAGGAGGGGAAGGAAGGACCCAACCCTGAGCAGCATTTAGTACGCGTGAGTGTACATCCCTCCCTCACCCCCACTACTATCCCTTCCCTCCTTCCCTGTCCCTCCCTCACCCCCACCACTATCCCTCCTCCCTCACCCATACCACTATCCCTCCTCCCTCACCCCCATCACTAAAATAAAATCGTTTTATAGTAGCCAGAATAAAGTTAAAAGGACGGCACCGGTACAGAAATGGCTAGGGAACTGTAGCCCTGTGATCTCTGTGGTTCGAGCGATATATTAAAATGATTTGCCAGTATATCCGAAATATGTTAAGAAATTCCAGTCCACAATTGTTTAATAGCGTCTAATAAAACTAACTATTTGTACAACTATCGTAAAGACAGTAGGTGTTGGACCGGGCGAGTGAGCTGCCTGCCTTTCTCCCTCCCGGCCCGCCCAGACGCAGGTGTGAGGGCGAGAGAGAGGCAGGTTGGGTTGGGCGGGGCTACGGTGGTCTGGGGCAGTCACCATTCAGACGTGGACGCAGCAGGTCGGTCGGTTCTTCTCCCACCCACTACACCCGCCCACTCTCGCCCTGTATCACCGTCACCACCCACACCCTCTCAAGGAACAGGCCAAACCTCCCTTAAACCACCCCCCGAAACTCTAGCCTAGATATAGACTTAAAAACAAGGGTTCTTTGCCAATAGTTTAAGGGTTTCTGGGCATGCTACCGTCTCCTTAAAAAGTTTCCAAGGGGGAATAAAGTTGATACCGAGCACTACAAACTATGGGAGGTAGCTCAGAGTTAATAGGGTTACTCAGAAGTCCACTCACGAACCACGGTAATTGAGGATTAGCGGTCCAATCCTACAGCGACGTTTGAGCGCTCTGAATCACCTCGTTAGGGTCTCACAGTACCGCTACAACAAGGACCAGGAACTAGACAACAAGGCCATGGCAAGACTGGAGTTTTGTTCTAACCTAATATAAACCTCTAATATAACTTTCAAACTCGATAAAGTTGGGTCCATGAAAATTAAATATAGCTTTCAAAACACGATACAAGCTTAAAAGTACTCTACACGCAGAAATGAGTAATTTATGAACAAATAGACCCACTAGTTTTAGGGAAAAATCTTGGGGTTGCTGAGCAAAATCCATTACGCTCCATCATGCACTCAGTGAAATCGGAATAATTTCTTTTTGCATATAAGTACAGGAAGCCTTACGTCTAGGCAAACTGTAAAGTAGGCTACCGGTACTTAACGACCCATAGTCCTAAACCCTACCCTAGTTAACCCTGATGTATTAGTGAGATTCATGAGTACATATAAATTGCAAGCATTAAGAAACCGAGTGATACTAATTGCTCTATCATAAATCCACGCCCTGGCACTAAATCTATACACGAACACGGCCCTAGAGACACATATAGTAGCCTAGTGGTCATGCATTCCTGAAGACCGACTGAGAAACCAAGACAATGAGCGTTAATTCGTGCACCTCATTAATTTGGCCAGTGTGGTGCAAGTAGTTATCAAAATAGTTCACCGGTGTATCATAATTGAGCCTCTTTTAAACGGATTAACGGTCCAGAAATTCTTGTCCACGATTGTACAGACAGGGTGTCGAACCGGAGCAATTTTGTTTGAAAACTTGAAGGGATACAGGAAAATTTACGTGAAGTAACATTGTTCTGGCTATTTTATCAGTTCCAAAGACATAAATTGAACTATAAATCATACATAGAAGATAATACAGACTAAAAAGAATGGACTGGGTTTTCGGTGTGGTGTAGTGGTCGCGCGAGACGTCAAATCAGGAAGCCAAAATCCGGTGGTTGGAGTTTCTGACCTGCTGCGCTTGAACTAACTAGGAAAGGAAATGACCGAGCTTGCAGAGTCGAGATCTCCAATGCGGCTCTCGTAAGGCGGATACACACGGCCGTTTATCCGAGAAGTCTTTGTCGGCAACGGTTTTCCGGCAATATTGTGGGACTATCTTGTGGTGACACTGGTGGCTAGACTGTGTGTGGATCATTTGGGACTATCTTGTGGTGACACTGGTGGCTAGACTGTGTGTGGATCATTTGGGACTATCTTGTGGTGACACTGGTGGCTAGACTGTGTGTGGATCATTTGGGACTATCTTGTGGTGACACTGGTGGCTAGACTGTGTGTGGATCATTTGGGACTATCTTGTGGTGACACTGGTGGCTAGACTGTGTGTGGATCATTTGGGACTATCTTGTGGTGACACTGGTGGCTAGACTGTGTGTGGATCATTTGGGACTATCTTGTGGTGACACTGGTGGCTAGACTGTGTGTGGATCATTTGGGACTATCTTGTGGTGACACTGGTGGCTAGACTGTGTGTGGATCATTTGGGACTATCTTGTGGTGACACTGGTGGCTAGACTGTGTGTGGATCATTTGGGACTATCGTGTGGTGACACTGGTGGCTAGACTGTGTGGATCATTTTCGTTGACTGTGGATTATTTTTGTTGACTGTATGTGGATTGTTTTCGTTGACTGAATTCTATTAGAGTTGCCGTTATAATCTGCATTAACGCACTCGACGGCTTGCAATATATTCCTTATACCGACAATAGTACGGAAAATTATAACATCAATTAAGTGTGATATTTATAAACGACAACAAATGGATGTACGGAATGACCGATATACCCAATAATCACTATCCGCTTACCGGCCTAACCTTGATACCTCAGCTGAAAAAATATTGATTAATGGATAAAGTGCAACGCTAGTGATTGCCGATGCCGACAGTGATAAGGCCTGAAATCGACTGAATCGCATAGAAAACCACCAGAAAAAAAATATATATATATAAATCATAACTTGTAACTGTATTAAACTCCAAATTTAGACCCTCTGTAATGTGTCTAACCGGGACGATTTGTTTTCATGACTAGAATAGAAATGAGAAGGAATACAGGAAACTCTACATGAAATCGCACTGTTTTGAGTATATTATCACTTCATAAGACCTAATCACTTGAAAGCACAACGTTAAATGTGTATATTGACTATCAAGGCCAAAATGAATCGACTATCTCGGGATTGGTGTTGAATAGTCTCGCGTTTGCCAACCTATCCCCGACCCCCCAAAAATAATATAGCCACCCCCGACCGTAGAAAATGGCGTTAGTAATGAAGCGTAATGCGATAGTGATGGAGAATAGTGCGATAGTGATGAAGCGTAGTGGTATAGTGATGATACTAGTGATGATGATGGTGGTGGGGTTAGGGGAGGGTAGTGAGTTTCCTGACCGTGAGTGTTGTGATTCAGCCCCTCCACCTCCCCCCAACTACCACACCGTCACCTCCACCACCACCACCACCACACCCAGACCCCAGATCATATACGGTAAGTCCGAGGAGCAGGGTTTATTACACGTGGATGGGTTTACTTGGTACTGTACATTTGTCTTTTATGTAAGTGTTTTAAGTTGTCGATATTTTCAACCATAATAGATTAGTGGCATTGCATACTACCTGTCATGTGGGAGATGCATAATAAGCGATATATAGAAAGACTAGGCCTAACCTAAATTAACTTAATCTAGGCCTAGTACGTGGGATACAAGACTAACCCTTACCTACCAGCTAGTATATGTCCCTAGTACCCTAATACTTGGGTTACAAGACTAACCCTTACCGGTACCAACCAGTTAATACGTGTCACAAGTACCTAGTACGTACGATACAAAACTAACGCTTACCCTAGCTATTAGGTGAATATTGGTACCTTTGTGTATATGGATCATTACGTATCTCCCACATGAATGAAACGCATTGTCAGGTAGAATACAATGTGGCTAATCTATTATGGCTGATAAAATAGACCGCTTAAAACCTGGGCCTAAAATACAATAATTCAGTTTAATCTCGCCTTCCCTGTATTATGTTCAATGAAGCCGGATACCTATTATTTTTCCCAATTGCCCAACACGAACCCCTCTCTTAATAAATCCTTGAGAATAACACAGAGCTGGGGATAGGCTCAGGCGGGGGGGGGTTACTGTTCCCAAACATGCAGGACTGTGGACGCATTTCTAAACGAGGGAGACGATTAGGAGTGAATTCTTATTTATAAAAGTAACTATATATATATATACTGTATATATATCGGTTTCTTTCGAACAAAATATGTGCTTAATATTAAGGACCGGATTAACATCGATTTTAGCAGTTATATTTGTTGTCTTAGGTAGTTTGCATTAAGGGTGGACACCGTTTTTTTTTATCTTTCTCTCCTATTCTCTTTCCCTGGCTTGTATCCATTCGGCCCCATTCAGCCAACTGTTTTAAGACGTTTATCCCCATCCAGGTGTCGATTTCTTCCTGGCGAGCGATAGCGAGCCAGCATTGTATGGAGAAATCCGGCTTCGTCGGAGAAATTTTTCTTTCGAAAAATGTACAAAGTTAGCTTGCTTCCGCTCGCCAGGAAAATATTGACACCTGGATGGGGGTAAACGTCTAAAAACAGTAGGCTGAATGGGGCCGAATGGATACAAGCCAAAGAGAGAGGGAGACAAAGAGAAAAAGGCGAGGTGGGCGAGCTGTTCATTCTCCAGTTCCCCATTAAACATCACGGCATTACTGACTTTTAGGTGCTATCGTTATTTTAGCACCTATTTTGTGGTCATCGGATACAGTGGTTTTAGGTTATATAACTATAGTCTATTCGCTGTAAGTAGGCGAAAAATAATCACCTATCCTCTGTAACTCAAAAAGGGCTAGAGCAAATTGGCTGTAAATGTCCACACCTATTCCTTGACTGACTCTTCCCAAATGGTAGAAATGTTAGCTCGATTAGCCTACTCCAGTTGTTTTTGAGTTACAGAGGTTAGAGGTCATGATTTCTCTCCTATTTACAGCGAACAGACTAGCCTATAGGACCGTGGAAAATTAGTACGGTACCGTATTATCCAACAATAGGTTCGGTTAGAGACGATATGGTTTTGACCCACTACTGGCAACATAGATGAGAATTTTAATAAGGCATGGGAGGGTGAGGGGCCTTAAGGGGAGGTATTTAGTTTGTTCCCTAGACCTCCATCAAGCTAAAAATTATACCCCCTTGAGTCCCTTTCAAGATAAATTTGTAAATTTTTCGGTAGAAAAATTTCCCGGCCGAAGGCCGGTTCCTCTTAAATTACAGGCTCGCTATCGCTCGCCAGGATAAAATCGACACCTGAATGGCACGAAAGGTCTTATTATGGGGTGAAAGTTCTTAAAATCGCTAAACTAATGGGGCGAACGTTTTATAATATCAAAAGCAATGGGGCTAAACATGAGGGAGAAAGGGGTAAAGAAAAAAATCCCTCAAGTGGAGATCTCCCTTTAAAGGTGGGTCACCGTTTTGTTTTATCTTTATCTCTATTTTCTCTTTCCCTGGCTTGTATCCATTCGGCCCCATTCAGCCAACTGTTTTAAGACGTTTATCCCCATCTAGGTGTCGATTTCTTCCTGGCGAGCGATAGCGATTGCTCTGGTTTGACACCCTGTGGCCACGACCGGTTATTAAGGGGAGGCTTTTAGTTGATTCCCTAGACTTCCATCAAGCTTAAAATTACACCCCCCTAGACCCCCTTTCAAGATAAATTTTACATTTTTCGGTAGAAAAATGTCCCGGCCGTAGGCCGGTTCCCCTTAAATTACAGGCTCGCTATCGCTCGCCAGGAAAAAATCGACACCTAAATGGCACGAATGGTCTTAAAATTGACTTAAATGGGGCGAGGGTTCTTAAAATCGTCAAACTAATGGGGCGAACGTCTTAAAATCTCAAAAGCAATGGGACTAAACATGAGGGAGAAGGAAGTTCGAAAAAAAATCCCTCAAGTGGAAACCTCCCCTTAACAAACAGCGTATTATTGCTTTACCATCGTCTTCAACACCACATTTACAATATTAAGGAGAGGCAGTTGGTTTTTCGAGTCCTCCTCCTCCCTCATCTTTAGCCCTATTAGTTATGAGATTTCAAGACATTCGCCCCATTAGTTTGGCGATTTTCAGACCTTTTGCACCATTTCTTTGCCAATATTTAGACCTTTCGTGCCATTTAGGGGTCGATGTTTTTCCTAGCGAGCGATAGCGAGCCTGTATATGAAGAGGAATCGGCCTTCG
This sequence comes from Paralithodes platypus, assembly GCA_032716605.1. Classification (NCBI taxonomy): domain Eukaryota; kingdom Metazoa; phylum Arthropoda; class Malacostraca; order Decapoda; family Lithodidae; genus Paralithodes; species Paralithodes platypus. The sequence goes on from CM064525.1 coordinate 57,216,505, forward strand.
GCTGGGACATTGTTCTACCGAAAAATGTAAACATTTATATCGAAGAGGAGTCTTGTGGCTGTTTTTCTAAAAGTTTGATAGAGGTTTAGAGAGCAAACTAAACCCCTTCCTCAAACCATTGAGCCGAACCAGTAAATTATGCTGCACAATACCGTCTGAGCTCCCTTAAATGCAATCTTGCATTCCTACTCCTATTAAGTCAAGTCTTCAAACAAAATTGTTCCGGTTGGAAAGCAGCAAATATGATAGTGGGGAATTAAAGAGACCATGTCGAATAAATACTAGTGGGGAATTAAAGAGACCATGTCGAATAAATACTAGTGGGGAATTAAAAGAGACCATGTCGAATAAATACTAGTGGGGAATTAAAGAGACCATGTCGAATAAATACTAGTGGGGAATTAAAGAGACCATGTCGAATAAATACTAGTGGGGAATTAAAGAGACCATGTCGAATAAATACTAGTGGGGAATTAAAGAGACCATGTCGAATAAATACTAATACAAGAGGTTAAAATCTATAAAAGAACAAAATTTTAGGGAGGTCACCGGCTTTTTTTTTATCTTTCTCTCCTTTCCCTGGATTGTATCCATTTAGTCCCTTTCAGCCAACTGTTTTAAGACTTTTATCCCCATCTAGGTGTATGGAGAAATCCGGCTTCGCCGGACACATTTTTCTATCGAAAAAATGTACAAATTTAGCTTGTCAAAACAAAAATATATATATATGCTGGCTCGCTACCGCTCGCCAGGAAAATATTGACACCTGGATGGTGATAAACGTCTTAAAACAGTAGGCTGAATGGGGCCGAATGGATACAAGCCAAATAGAGAGGGAGAGAAAGAAAAAAACAGTAAAAAGGTTTCTGAATTGGGTCACCTACTCGTAACTCTCTCACATGTTCTAGCGTAACTTCTTTAAATGTTCAGGTGTAGTTTCTTTCTGTTCTCCGCGGTAAAAGACACTATCGATTTACTGTACACAGTTAATGTTCTCTTTCAGGGGGCCCACTTCGTGTTTTTTTTTTTTTTCTCTCTCTCTCTCCTCTCTGTTTGAGTTGTATCCATTGGGCCCCATTCAGCCTAATGTTTTAAGACTTTTATCCCCATCCAGGTGTCGATATTTTCCTGGCGAACGGTAGCGAGCCAGCATATTTAAAAAAAAAATTGTTTGACAGCAGCTAAATGTGTAAACATTTTATAGAAAAATTTCTCCAGCGAAGCCGGATTTTTCCATACAATGCTGGCTCGCTATCGCTCGCCAGGAAGAAATCGACACCTGGATGGGGATAAATGTCTTAAAACAGTAGGCTGAATGGGACCGAATGGATACAAGCCAGAGAAAGAGAGAAAAGGAGAAAAAAAACAGGTGGCCCCCTTAAGTTTTATAGCACGGGCGCTGTAAATCAATCCGGTGTACAGTCGCGCAAATAAGTCATGTCTCGGCACCAAGTATATTTTGATCCATAATTGGTTTCTGCAGTATCTAAACTTAATGTATTCATTTCGAGGGGGATATACAAACCTATTCCTACACTTACCCACCCTATTCAACATCTGACAGACATTAATACAGCACAAGCCAAACGTAATGACATATGGGGCATGACTTATTAGCGCGACCGTACAGTGGCTCTAATAAGTCATGTCTCAACTGCCATTACGTTTGGCTCGCTCTGTGCTGTATTAATGTCTGTCAGATGTTGAATAGGGTGGGTACCGTAAGTGTCGGAGCATGTTGGTATATCTCACTCAAAAAGAAGACATCATGTGTAAATATTGCCGACCCCAATTATTGATCAAAACATAATTGGTGCCGAGACATCACTTATTAGCCCGACTGTACAATTGCATATACACATTCGTGGACCCCTTATGTGCTATTAAACTATCTGGATTGATTTGTGGATGAAACTTGCTTCTTAAATAAATGGTCTATATTGTTTTGTAGTAGATGTATTAACAAATATATTCATAAATTAGAGATATACTTTCATTATTAGAAATCGTTGAGGTCCACGAATTTTTCTGAGTGACTGTACCGCCAGAAGCTTTAGGGCTTTGAATGGATACCGGGTATACTGTAAATCTGGGTAATAGTCGTGAAATTCCTACTACCGTACTACTACTACTACTACACACACACACACACACACACACACACACATACTGTATATAATGAAGCAAACCCATGCCTCTTGAAGATGGGACATTTCTTAAGGGGAGGTTTTTAGTGTGTTTCCTAGACTTCCATCAAGCTTGAATTTACACCCCCATGACCCCCTTTCAAGATAAATTTGTACATTTTTCGGTAGAAAAATTTCCCGGCCGAAGGCCGGTTCCTCTTTAATTACAGGCTCGCTATCGCTCGCCAGGAAAACATCGACACCTAAATGGGACGAAAGGTCTTAACAGTGACATAAATGAGGTGAAAGTTCTTAAAATCGCTAAACTAATGGGGCGAACGTTTTATAATATCAAAATCAATGGGGCTAACCATGAGGGAGAAAGGGGTCAAGAAAAAAATCCCTCATGTGGAAATCTCCCCTTAAAGGGGGATGGACGTACCGGTATATATTTTGCTTATTTATACATGTTTTATTATTTTCTTAAGTTTCCTCCCTGGACCTCCATCAAGCTTTAACAAAATTACCCGAAGACTTTTCAGCGTAGATTTGTACATTTTTCGATAGAAAATTGTCTCAGGCCGGTTACTGCTATGATACAGGCTCGCTATCGCTCGCCAGGAAAATAATACACTTAAATTGCACGAAAGGTCTTCATATTGACAAAGAAATAGGGCGAAAGGTCTTAAAATCGCCAAATTAATGGGGCGAACGTCTTAAAATCGGAAAACTAACGGGGATAATCATGAAGGGGGGGGGGGGGGGAGAGCACAATCACCAACCATCCCCCCTTAATGGAGAGGGAATTTATGCCACGGTCACTTCGTATACAAATAATCTGAATTAATGTTTATTAAGGGGAGATATCCACTTGAGGGATTTTTTTCTTGACCCATTTCTCCCTCATGGTTAGCCCCATTGCTTTTGAGATTTTAAGACGTTCGCCCCATTAGTTTGGCGATTTTGGGATCCCTCGCCCCATTTCTGTCAATTTTAAGACCATTCGTGCCATTTAGGTGTCGATTTTTTTCCTGGCGAGCGATAGCAAGCCTGTAAATTAAGGGGAATCAGCCGGGACATTTTTCTACCGAAAAATGTACAAATTTATCTTGAAAGGGGGTCTAGGGGGAGTAATTTTAAGATTGATGGAAGTCTAGGGAATCAACTAAAAACCTCCCCTTAACCCTCTCACATCCTGACGCGATTTTTGAGCCTATTAGGGATACTTTAAAGCCTTTGTTACCGTCATGGGTATCTATAAACCTTTAGTTTGTTTACTTCAACCTCTGCAGTTGTCTTTGAGTTAGCTGTGGGCAGAAAACTAATTTTGGAGAGGTACGGTAATTATAACAGTGAGAGTAATCTATTTCTTATTGCTAATCTGGCAACCTCTGCGTCCTATGGTCGTGAGAGGGTTAAGTACCGTAACACTCCGTTCTTAACATTAATCATCAATTACAAACCCCAATGCACTTGAATAAACTTATGAAAGCATATGGTCCTCCCGGGATTCGAACTCGGTGCACCACACCCAGAACATAAGCGTCTAAACCATTACACCACCAACACAGTTATACAATCAGAGTAGGTTAGAAATGTGGGAACAGGTCACATTCAGAGTGTCAAACGGGAGCCATTTTGTTTGAAGACTTTAACCCTTTGAGTACGGTACCAGCGACGTGTTATAGTTTATTCTAGCTATATTGAGACGATATTATGCAGCTTAGGAAGGCTCTGTGGTAGTTAAAAGGGTTGGTTGAGGTAGTTTGAAGCCTTATTACTGCTAGAGGTCCTTCCTAATAGTTGCCAGAATAGAATGAAAAATACATCCCTGGTACTGGACGGGTTAATGAATACAAGAATATTTACATGAAATAGCATTGTTTGGGCCACGCCATTACTGCCAGAGACATACTATTAAGGGGAGACGGACCGGTTTTTTTTTTTTTTTTTTTTCCCATTTATTCCTTTATTTCTTAATTAACTCGCTATACCTCCATCAAGCTTAGAAAAACACACCCTAGACCCCCCTTCAAGATAACTTTGTACATTTCTTCGGTAGAAAAATGTTCCGGCCTAAGGCCGGTTCCTCTTAAAATTTCAGGCTCGCTATCGCTCGCCAGAAAATAATCGACACCTAAATGACACGAAAGGACTTAAAATTGACAATGAAATGGGGCGAAAGGTGTTAAACTCGCCAAACTAATGGGCTTATAATCTCAAACCAAATGGGGGCTTAACACAAGGGAGAAAGGGGACCAGAAAAACGATCCATCTCCCCTTAAAACCTCAACAGTCCATCAGCCTCACCCTAACTCTAAACCACATAGTTATAGTTACATAAAATATACAATGATGAAGACTACAAATAATGGACTCGTCTTTTGTTAGACACCCTGGCCATATTGATAAGCCCGTCTTGAACTATGCGTAGACTATCAAGGGAGCCCACCTCGCCTTTTTTTTTCTCTTGCTCTCCCTCTCTCTTTGGCTTTTATCCATTAGGCCCCTTTCAGTCTACTGTTTTAAGATGTTTACCCCCATCCAGGTGTCAATATTTTCCTGGCGAGCGGTAGCAAGCTAGCATATATATATTTTTTTGTTTTGACAGCAAGCTAAATTTGTACATTTTTCGATAGAAAAAATTCTCCGGCAAAGCCGGATTTTCCATACAATGCTGGCTCGCTATCGCTCGCCAGGAAGAAATCGACACCTGGTTGGGGATAAACGTCTTAAAACAGTTGGCTGAATGGGGCCGAATGGATACAAGCCAGGGAAAGAGAGAAAAGGAGAGAAAGATTTTGTCCTGTATCTGCTGTTATTTCTCTATATTTGTTTCCACTGTTCTCCCTAGCTACCTTTTCCTTAGTCTAGCTTATGCCTTTAAGGGGAGGTTTCTAGTTTGTTTCCTACTCCTCCAGCAATCTTAAAATGTCACCCCCTTGACCCCCTTTCAAGATAAATTTGTACATTTTTCGGTAGAAAAGTGTCCCGGCCGAAGGGCGATTATTCTTAAATTACAGGCTCGCTATCGCTCGCCAGGATAAAATCGACACCTAAATGGCACGAGAGGTCTTAAAATAGACATAATGGGGCGGAAATTCTTAAAAATCACCAAACTACTGGGGAAAACTTCTTAAAATCTCAAAAGCAGTGGGGCTAGACATGAGGGAGAAAGGAGTCAAGAAAAAAGTCCCTCAAGTGGAAATCGCCCCTTAATATAATTATTGAATATTACCGGTATATAATTATTTGATATTCAATAATAGGATAAATCATCGATGACGTTCCTTAGATCCTCAAAGATTAGTGTATATTTTTTTTTCCGTTTATTTTTGCCTTTTCTTTATTATTTTGTTATATAATTCATACCATTTTTGGCTCGCCTTCATTTCTTATTTATTTTTTTATTTTTTCAATTTAATATTTCTATTTTGTTTTCGTGCTTTCCATTTTCTGTATATTTTATTTGTATTTAGTTCTGTTTTGCGTTCTTTCTCTTTAATGTTTTCACTTTCTTTTGCCACCCCCCACCTCTCTCTCTCTCTCTCTCTCTCTCTCTCTCTCTCTCTCTCTCTCTCTCTCTCTCTCTCTCTCTCTCTCTCTCTCTCTCTCTCTCTCTCTCTCTCTCTCTCTCTCTGTAGGTATCGTACCGGTATGTAAGTGCAAGTTCCGTTTAAGATCAATTTCGTTCTATAGGGTCTACCGTACTCTGTAAAAACTGTCCTTGTGGGCATTTCCTGACCCATAAGTTACAATTAATTATATTACGGTACCGGTACGGATGTTTAGCCGGAGGGAATGGAGGGTGTCCTAGTGTTCTATTATAAACTGTTCCTGTCTAGTAGTATAAGGGGAGGTTTTTAGTTTGGTCTCTAGATATCCATCAAGCTTAAGATTACACCCCCTTGAGCCCCTTTCAAGATAAAGGTGTACATTTTTCGGTAGACAATTTTTCCGGCTGAAAGCCGGTTCCTCTTAAATTACAGGCTCGCTATCGCTCGCCAGGATAAAATCGACACCTAAATTGCACGAAAGGTCTTAAAATTGACAGAAATGGGTTGAAGTTCTTAAAATCATCAAAATAATGGGGCGAACGTCTTAAAATTAGAAAAACAATGGGGTTAAACATGAGGGAGAAAGGAGTCAAGAAAAAAATCCCTCCAGTGGAGATCTCCCCTTAAGGCCGGACCACCTAGTAGGGAATGCAAGGTCTATGTGGTCTGAGTGTCTGTGTAACTCTGTGTAACTCTCCTTTATTTATCCCTTCCACGTTTGCCTTTTTAACTAAGTAGATCATATTTTTGTCCTAACCTTCCTCTCCTTTTGTACAGTCCCTTCCTTTTCCCGGCTTCTGCGTCTCTCTCTCTTTCCCTCTCTCTCTCTCTCTCTCTCTCTCTCTCTCTCTCTCTCTCTCTCTCTCTCTCTCTCTCTCTCTCTCTCTATTTTTCTCTCTCTCTCTCTCTATCTATCTATCTCTCTCCCTCTTTCTCTTTCTCTCTCTCCCTCTTTCTCTTTCTCTCTCTCTCTTTCTCTCTCTCTTTTATCTCTCTATCTCTCCTCTTTTTCTCCTCTCTTTTACTTTTTTATCTCTCTCTCTCTCTCTCTCTCTGGTAACTTTTCCGTTGATTTCGTCTCTTTTCTAATTTCTATATACATTCTCCTCCTATTTTGTTCGTTCACTCTCTCCTGTTAGAATGTACACTCGCGGACAAGAAGTTCTGGAAGCGCAATTAGGATACACCGATTGTTTTCAATAAACTGGTTGGTCCACAAATCGCAAACTACCGGTACATGGATTCACTATGGTCTGTTTGTAATTATTTATAGGCTATATTTCTTGTTTTATATATATATACCGGGTATATATTTTTTTTTATATACCGGTATATATTTTTTTTTCTCAGCTGACGGTAAATTGCCATGAGCCCATTTGTGTTATTATGTTATGTCAGGCTATGGAGATCGTCAACTCTTTTAAGGGGAGGTATTTAGTTTGTTCCCTACGTTTTCATCAAGCTTAAAATAACACCCCCTAGACCCCCTTTCAAGATAAATTTGTACATTTTTCGGTAGAAAAATATCCCGGCCGGAGGCCGGTTGCTCTTAAATTACAGGCTCGCTATCGCTCGCCAGGAAAAAATTGACACCTTAATGGCACGAAAGGCCTTAAAATTGATAGAAATCGGGCGAACGTTCTTAAAATCGCCAAACTAATGGGGTGAACGTCTTAAAAACTCAAAAGCAATGGGGCTAAACATGAGGGAGAAAGAGGTAAAGAAAAAAATCCCTCAAGTGGAAATCTCCCCTTAAGTATCTGGGCAGTGTGTTGAGTATGGGCAGTGTGTTGAGTAAAGATGGGACTATGGATGAAGAAGTGCGGGAGAGGGTACAACAGGGGAAGAGGTTTGTAGGAACGCTGATAGCAGTAACAAGAAATAGGGTGGTCAGTATGGAAGTGAAGAAGTCCTTGCATGACAGTGTGGTATTCCCCACACTGACTTACGAAAGCGAAGCATGGACGTTGGTAAAGAGATTCAGACCAAGAGTGAGAGCAGTGGAAATGAATTACTTACGGAGTGCGTGCTGAGTTACATGGACGGATAGACAGACTAATGAGGAAGTAAGAAGGTGTGGTGTGGAGGTAGATGTGCTGGAAAGTGTGAAAAGGAACAACTTGAGATGGTTCGGCCATATGGAACGTATGGAAAGCGAGAGAATGACTAAGAGGGTGTAAGAGAGCGAGGTGGAGGGACAGAGAGGGAGAGGTAGACCGAATGAGAGGTGGAAGGATGGAGTGAGGAAGTACATGAACGAAGGCGGTGCTGGTTGGGGGGAGGGGCGTTGACTGACTGGGGACAGAGGTGCATGGGGGCGGTTCGATCGTGGCCACACCTTCGGGGATCACGGCGTCAGGCAATAGATAGATAGATAGATAGCTAATACGGTAATGAAAGAGGTCGGCCGAGAGTAAGGTGAACCTTTCTCACTGCCACACTTGATTGGATCAGGCATAATCTGGTGTGGCAGTTTGAAGGGCTGACCCAAAATGTGAGGTAGTGCAAAGAGTTATTCCATGTGTGTTTGTGTGTGGTTTTTTTTTTTTTTTTTTTTTTTTTTTTTTTTTTTTTTTTTGTCGTCTAATCTACCCTATCTAACAAATTTACGTCGGAATGTGTCTGGTTCCAGGGTTGGTGTGACTCAACCCTTATAGAGTTACATATACTGTACTTCCTTACCATCACGCTGAGACCGTGAGATCTATGTGGTCAGTGTTTCTTTATACAAATTCCCCCCCCCCCCACTCCCCCCTCTCATCTTTCTTTTCTTATATTGTAAGCGTTTTAAGGGGAGATAAGGCGCTTTTCTAGACCACCTTCTCCCTCATCTTTAGCCCCATTATTTTGGCAATTGTATGAACCTTCGCCCCATTTCTGTCAATTTTAAGACCTTTCCTGCCATTTAGGTGTCAATTTTTTCCTGGTGAGCGATAGCGAGCCTGTAATTTAGGAGGAATCGGCCGGGACATTTTTCTACCGAAAAATGTACAAATTTATCTTGAAAGGAGGTCTAGGAAGCGTCTTTTTAAGCTTGATGGAGGTCTAGCAAGGAAACTAGAAAAATAATAAATAAATTAAAAACTACCAAAAAGTGAAGGATATGACCTTAAGGGGAGATTTCCACCTGGAGGATTTTTTTCTGAACCTCTTTCTCCCTCATGTTTAGCCCCATTGCTTGTGAGATTTAAAGACGCTTGCCCCATTAGTTTGGCGATTTTGGGAATCCTCGCCCCATTTCTGTCAATTTTAAGACCATTCGTGCCATTTAGGTGTCGATTTTTTCCTGGCGAGCGATAGCGAGCCTGTAATTTAAGGGGCACCGGCCTTCGGACGGGACATTTTTCTACCGAAAAATGTACAAATTTATCTTGAAAGTGGGTCAAGGGGGAGTAATTTTAAGCTTGATGGAAGTCTAGGGAATCAACTAAAAACCTCCCCTTAACTTGCCATTTCATTGTTTTATCTATATTATTCTCCTGTCTCTCTCTCTCTATCCCCCCTCCTCCACTCTACTGTATATAGCCTGACAAGGATTCGAACCCACTCACTCCAGGTATATTTGGGAGAGTTGGGCACCGTAACCACTCGGCCTGGACCAAATATACCTGGAGTGAGTGGGTTCGAATCCTGGTCAGGCTACCTCTCTCCCATCCTGTCGTAGACTGTATGTTATCTTATATTGTACACTCTTGCACTTACCATTACCGGTACATTGTTTTTATCTATATTATTCTCCCTTATCTCTCTCTCCTACCCCTCCTCCACTCTACATCTCGCTGTCTCTCCCCTCCCCTGTCTGTTCACACTTATTTTGTCTTGGTGTCACAACATTTCAATCTTATCTCTACCACAGCAAATGTCGAGACTTCATTATAGCATTTTTTGGTATGTTTGTCTCTCTCTCTCTCTGTCTCTGTCTCTCTCTCTCTCTCTGTCTCTCTCTCTGTCTCTCTCTCTCTCTCTCTCTCTCTCTCTCTCTCTCTCTCTCTCTCTCTCTCTCTCTCTCTCTCTCTCTCTCTCTCTCTCTCTCTCTCTCTCTCTCTCTCTCTCTCTCTGACTGACTGACTGACTGACTGACTGACTGACTGACTGACTGACTGACTGACTGACTGACTTGGGAAAGGATTTGGGTGTTCTGATTAGCAGTGACCTAAAGTTTTCCAAGCAGTGCATTGAAGTAGAGAAGAAAGCTCAGAAGTTATTGGGCTATATTAAGAGGCAATTTAAGTATAGAAATATGGAAATAGTCCTCACACTTTACAACGCTCTGATACGGCCTCTCCTGGAGTATGCTGTTCAATTCTGGTCTCCAGCACTCGGGAAAGATATAGAGCGACCGGAAAGAGTTCAAGCTAGAGATACCGGTACTGTACAAATATTAATCCATCGCTTAGAAGAATGAGCTATGAGGACCGGTTGAGAGCTCTTGATCTCTTCCCGTTGGAGACACGCAGAGTACGAGGTCAGCTCATTGAAGTTTTTGTAATACTTAATGGGTTTGACAATGTGGATTATAGCAAAATGTTTAGCCTCAATATGAATACAACACCCGACCATGGCTGGAAATTATAATTGAAAAGGTTCAGCACTAGTATCTGTGGAAACCTTTTCAAATAGAAGATATGTTCTACCTGGAACAAACTTCCCTCCGAAGTTGTAAATAGTTCAGTAGAGCAGTTCAAGAAGAGAGTAGCTAGTATTTTTCACACTCTGTAATAAGTGTAGATCACTAAACAGTCTCTCTCCTCCCACTTCGAGTATCTCCTCGTAATAGACCGCAAGGTCTCTGAGATACTAACTATTCCTTGTAACTCCTCTCTCTCTCTCTCTCTCTCTCTCTCTCTCTCTCTCTCTCTCTCTCTCTCCACATCAGAAACCTTTCACGGAGACACCTTTACTCACTCTTTCAAACATACGACATACTTTGACATTTCACTCTTACATACTGGTACTTCTCCAGATTCTATATATAAAAAACCAACTTGCCTCTCACACACACACACACAGACACAGACACACACACAGACACAGACACACACACACGATAATTTTTGTTCTTCAAATAGCGTACTCTCAAATGAACATGTTGAAGATCTGCAGCATAATCTAGATAAGTTGTCACATTGGGCTCAGATTTGGCAAATGTGTTTCAATGCGGACTCCATATCGGAAACCGAAATGAGAAAGCAAACTATTCAATGAATGGCACCCAGCTTAAAGAGTGCAGACAGAGAAACTGATTTGGGAGTAACAATATCGAGTAACCTAAAACCGAGTCAACAATGTTCAGAAGTTGTTAAGAAGGCAAGCAAAACAATTGGTTTTATTTATAGGCAGGTCATTTGAGCATAAATCCAAAGATGTAATCCTAACCCTTTACAATTCATTAGTCCGCCCTCTTCTGGAATACTGCTTTCAATCCTGGTGCCCTTATTACCAAAAAGATATAAACAAGCTAGAACGAGTTCAACGTAGAGTTACCAAAATGATACCTAGCCTAAAGAACAAACCATACGAAGAGCGTCTTAGAGAATTAAATCTATTTCCTTTAACCCAGCGCAGATTAAGAGGTGACTTAATTCAAGTGTTCAAAATCATCAAAGGCATCGACAATATGAACTGTAGTAAGTACTTCACTATCGACCAATCTAATTACACGCGGGGAAACGGTTGCAAAATTATTGGTAAATCTTTTAACTCACACGAATCTAAGAATTTCTTCTTCAATCGAGTTGTCAACTTGTGGAATGGGCTTCCCCGAAACGTTATAGACTGCATCACCGTTGATTCATTTAAACTCCGCCTAGACAAATATCTCGCATCAAACCCGCGACTGACTGCGTTTGTAAATTAATAACTTTATTTTATCCCCCCCTCAGTTACTAACCCATCTGTCCCCTACTAACTTCCTAATCCTGCCACGGACATTAGTTCCAGGGCAGTATTTCCCTTTCCAATGTTCCCTTACCCACTCTAAACCACTGTTTGGACACTTGATCCTCAGTGTTTTGGAGGACAAGCAACCTAGAAGGGTCACTAGATCTGTTGTTGCTTGATTTCCTTTGTACTCCTTTGTACACACACACACACACACACACACACACACACACACACACACAGACACATACACAGTACACGCATACACACATACACACACACAGTACACACATACATACACACACACACACATACACACACACTCACACACACATCCAGTACACACACACACACAGTCACTCTCTCCACCACTACCCTCAGACAACCACCACCACCCTCTCCACCATTGTTGTGGATGATACACCTGGTCAGTCCTTCACCATATGAGTGTTGGGGTATAGAGAGGGGTTTAGGAGACTTGTAAGTGTATTGGTCTCTCTCTCTCTCTCTCTCTCTCTGTGTGTGTGTGAGCGTCCTGGGTTCGAATCCCCGGACTGCCACATGGATTTGTTGATTTCATTAATTGAGTTTAGAAGTTAAAGTTGGTTGGTGCAAAGAACATAAAAACACAAAACAGGAGAAAGGAAGAGGAGGAAGAGGAGATAAATAAAGGGAGAGGAGGAAGAGGGGAGAAATAAAAAAACAAGCGAAAGAGGGAACGAAGCGGAAAATAAAGAAATAGGGAGAAGGAAGTGAGGGAGGAAGGGGAAACACAGAAGGGTGAGGGTGGCGGGGGACGAGGAAGGGGAAAATAAAGAAATGTGCGAGGTGGGAGGGAGGTGATAAAGGGAAATATAAAGAAAGTAAAAGGGGGGGGTGGAAGGGGGAGAGAAAGAAATAAGAGGTGAGGGGGGGGGGGTGAGTAAGCGAGAGAGAAAGAAATAAGGGAGGTGGGGTGGTAACGGAATATAGTGAAATAAGGGAGATTGGGGTGGGGGGGGGGGGGGGCTAGAAAGGGGGAAATACAGAAAACAGAAGAAGGGGTGGGGGTGGAGAAAGTGGAAGATAAAGCCAGCAGAAGGTGGGGTGATGGGGCGAAGGGTTGGGGAGGGGGGGGGGAGTGTAAGAGGATTATAACTGGATTGATTGCCTCCACCCGCTTAATATTTACTGCCTGCCCAGAGGACCTTTAGTACACAGGTCCTCCACAAGCTGACAACGGGAAACATTCGCTATTAACCCCTTCTGTACCGACGACCTCCTTTTCATTATATTCTGGCAGCTATTAGATGATTTTACGCGGTTTGGCAAGGACGTCTACCAATTCCAACGCTACAGACGATCTCAATTAATCCTTTTAGCTACCATACATCCCTCACAACCTTCATAACATCGAGTAAATGTTGCCGACATCAAATTAAAAACACGTTGTTGGTACAGAAAGAGTTAAGGAGAGATGTTTTAGTTATGGTGATTTAGCCTATATATATATATACAGTACCGGTATATATTTATATATACCGGGTATATAATATAGCCTATATAGTTTCCTCCGTAGATCTCCACGCTTAAAAAAATTATCCTCAAGCCTCCCCCCCCCCCCCCTCCCCCCCCATTTGACCACGACTGGACAAACCGGATTGTGACCCTATTGCTGATTCAGGATATTCAACATTTCGGCAGTTGTTTGGTGTGTGTCTGTTTACTGAACCATATTTGCTATACCTTATTCCAAATAGGGAGGCCAGAAATCGTCAACTCTAATATCGGTCACTCTAAAAGGGCTAAAGCAAATGGGCTGCAAATGTCCACACCCGTTCCCTGGCTGACCCTTCCCAAATGGTAGAAATATTAGCTCAATTACTCCAGTCTTTTGTGAGTTATAGAGGTTAATGTTGAAGAGTCTTGGCCTACTCACATGAAATAGGGTATATTACAGGTCGTGGGCGTTTTCTTGTCTTTTAAAGTCTGTACGGTAGTTTCAAGTTTTATATTAATCTGATTGTGTGTATTTTGTACCGGTATTCTTGCCATCTTACGCGACAGTGACTAATATATGTCTGTATGTATGTATCTATCTAAGAGAGAGAGAGAGAGAGAGAGAGCGCGCGCGCGTTTCCGTAATACTTTATCAATATTCACATCAATAATGAGTTAATGCCCAGATACCGGTATATTGAGATTGCCCTCGACCTCCCTCTCTCTTTGGCTTGTATCCATTCGGTCCCATTCAGCTTACTGTTTTAGACGTTTACCCCCATCCAGGTGTCAATATTTTCCTGGTGAGCGGTAGCGAGCCAGCACATATATATTTTTGTTTTGACAGCAAGCTAAATTTGTAAATTTTTCGATAGAAAAATATGTCCGGCGAAGCCGGATTTCTCCGTACAATGCTGGTTCGCTATCGCTCGCCAGGAAGAAATCGACACCTGTATGGGGATAAACGTCTTGAAACAGTAGTCTGAATGGGGCGAAATGGATACAAGCCAGGGAAAGAGAGAAAAAGAGAGAAAGATAAACAAAAAACGGTGACCCCCCTTAATGGCCAGGTACCGGTACCGGTATATTGAGATTGCCACCGCCCTCCCTCCCTTGCACACATACACCTTGCTCTCTCGGACCCTACGTCAAGTTGAATTTTTACATTTTTCTGTTAAAAAAAAAAAAAAATAAAAAAAAATAAAATAAAATAAAATAAAAATGACCCGACCGAAGGCTAGTTTCTCATAATTTTACAGGCTCGCTATCGCTCGTTATGAAAGTACAGTACGGTACCGGTATCCACACCATGAATGAACCGAAACGCCTTATTATTATCAAACTAACGGGATGAAACTTCTTAATGTCGACAAACTAATGGGGCTAAACATGAGGGAGAAGGGTGTCCAGCAAACCCCCCCTCCCCCCCCCTTATATCTATATATCTTCATGCCAGATTGCAGATTAGGATATCAAAACTTGCAACAACGAATCAATACTGTGTTATCCACCGCCGATCTCTGAGCCCCAACAACAGCAACAACAACCACAATAACAACATCGATCATCCGTGGGATTTCGTCATTAAGGCGGGTGACCTGTTTTTGTTCTGGCCTTTTCTATCTTTCTCTGGCTTGTATCCATTTGGCCCCATTCAGCCTACTGTTTTAAGACGTTTATCCCCATCCAGGTGTACATTTTTTACTGGTGAGCGGTAGCGAGCCAGCATATTTTTTATTTTTGTTTGACAGCAGGCTAAATTTGTACATTTTTCGATAGAAAAATGTCTCCGGCGAAGCCGGATTTCTTCATATAATGCTGGCTCGCTATCGCTCGCCAGGAAAAAATCGACACCTAGATGGGGATAAACGTCTTAAAATAGTTGGCTGAATGGGGCCGAATGGATACAAGCCAGAGAAAGAGAGAAAAGGACAGAAATAACAAAAAGCAGGTCACCCCCCTTAAGGGGGCATGGGCGTATTTATTGGCTTATTTGTGTATCTTTTTTACTATTTTGTTTAGTTTCCTCCGTAGACCTCCATCAGACCTCCATCAGACCTCCATCAGACTTCCATCAGACTTCCATCAGACCTCCATCAGACCCATCAGACCTCCATCAGACCTCCATCAGACTTCCATCAGACCTCCATCAAACTTATAAATACGTACACCCGCCCAAGACCCTCCCTCAAATTTAATGTGTACATTTTTGGATAGAAAAATGTCCCGGCCGAAGGCCGCCTCCTCTTAAACTTCAGGCTCGTTATCGCTCGCTAAGAAAATATCGACACCTAAATGACACAAAAAGTCTTAATATTGACAAAGAAATGGGACGAAAAGTCTTATAATAGCCAAACTAATGGACCGAAAGTCTTAAAATCTGAAAACTAGTGGGGCTAAACATGAGGAAGAAGGGGGACCCAAAAAACGACCCCTCTCCCCTTAAAGTAATAATTCACCTTTGTAGAGGTATAATGGTAGTGATAAACGCACTTAAGAAGAGGTATATATCTTGGTAGTAATAAACCCATTTCATAGACGAATGGAGAGTTAAGGGGAGGTATTTAGTTTGTTCCCTAGACCTCCATCAACCTTAAAATTACACCCCCTTGAGTCCCTTTCAAGATAAATTTGTAAATTTTTCGGTAGAAAAATTTCCCGGCCAAAGGCCGGTTCCTCTTAAATTACAGGCTCGCTATCGCTCGCCAGGATAAATTCGACACCTGCGAATTGCACGAAAGGTCTTAATATGGGGTGAAAGTTCTTTAAATCGCTAAACTAATGGGGCAAACGTTTTATAATATCAAAAGCAATGGGGCTAAACATGAGGGAGAAAGGGGTTAATAAAAAAAATCCTCAAGTGGAGATCTCCCCTTAAGTCGTTGGCAATATACCTATACCGTACTTAAGGATGGTATAGGCCATTTGTATACCCATTTTATGCTTTTTATTTAAGGTGTGTGTGTGTGTGTGTGTGTGTGTTTTTTTTTTGTTTTTTTTTTAACCACCACCTTCGCCCTCATGTTTAGCCCCATTAGTTTTGAAAGTTTAAGACCATTTTGTCTATATAGCTTTGGTGTGGATTTTTTTCTTGGCGATTGATAGCCAGCCTGCAATTTAGGAGGAACTCTGTGATTTGTTCTTCCGAAAAGGGCACACACTGATCTGGAAAGGTGGTGGGGTCTTGGGGTATGTTGGTAAGTATGATGGAGGTCTCAGAAGGCAAACTAATCATAAATATATGAATACAAATCTTCCCGTAAGGGGAGAATTCCACTTGAGGGACTTTTTTCTTGATCCCTTTCTCCCTTATGTCTAGCCCTATTGCTTTTGAGATGTTAAGACGTTCGCCCCATTAGTTTGGCGATTTTAAGAACCCTCGCCCCATTTCTGTCAATTTTAAGACCAATCGTGCCACTTAGGTGTCGATTTTTTCCTGGCGAGCGATAGCGAGCCTGTAATTTAAGGGGAACCGGCCTTCGGCCGGGACATTTTTCTACCGAAAAATGTACAAATTTATCTTGAAAGGGGGTCTAGGGGGAGTAATTTTAAGCTTGATGGAAGTCTAGGGAATCAACTAAAAACCTCCTCTTAATGTTGTATCATAAACTTCTGCTTTTTTGGGCCATTATTAGGCGATTTTATTCAGAGCAGAACCGGAAAACTATACATAAATAATCAATGCCAACTATAATAATAATAATAATAATAATAATAAAATAATAATAATAATAATAATAAAAATAATAATAATAATAATAAAAAAATAAAACAATAATAATAATAATAATAATGTCAATGTTAAAATCATAGGAAGGAAAGCACTGAACTTGACTTTGCAGATTTCCACGTTTCATATTTTGTTTTATGTCCTTATGAATTTGGGAAAGGCCAGGCAAAAATGAAAAGAGCGTGAGAAAGTTGCGGGAGAGGAGGAAAAAATGTAAGAGACGTCACGACAGGTAGGTAGAGGAAGAGTTAATGGGAGAGAGAGAGGTTTACATAGATTTACATAGATACACTGGCCACACAGACCTTACGATCCAAACGAGGTGGTCAGGACTTAATTCTAGTAGAGATGGCATATCCGATAGAAAAGGAAAGTTGAAGGAAAGGATAGAAAAGAAAAAGGCTCTCTCCCCACCCTCCGTTCCCTCCGGCAATTGCCGTAGGCTACATGAAAAAGTTGGAAGTGAGTAACCTTGCTGGGCTTTGAAATCCCCAGAAGGAATTTACAGAAAAGATTGGAAAAAATAAAGGAAAGAGAGAGAGAGAGTTAGAGTTTGTTAGAGAAAGAGTTAGAGAGGGGGGGGGGGGGAGTAGAGAGATTTGCAAGCAGTTATGGTACAATAATGATTACCTGTAGTATCTCGAACTCATTGCAGAGAGTGCAAATTACAATATACTTTCTTCTTGAACTACCGGTACCGTACTTCTCTTGAACTACCATACCGGTATTTATGCTAAAGGTTCTGATGGAAGTCTGTTCCATGTAGAATATATCTTTTATATAAATTTATTTCCACACATAGGCCTACTCCATTCTAACTGCCAGCCATAGCTGTGTGTTAATATCATGTTGAGGCTAAACTATTTTTGCATTAAGCCACATTGTCAAACCCATTTAGTATTTCAAACTCTTCAATGACTTGACTTTGTCTGCGTGTGTCCAACGAAAAGAGACCTAGGGCTCTCAACCCTTCTGATCGATGGACTCATTTTTTAACTCTTTCTATTCGCTTTATATCTTTCCTGAGAGCTGGAGACCAGAATTGAATAGCATGTTCTAAAAGCGGCTGTATGCTAGAGTGTGAAGATCATCTCCTTATGTCTATTGAAACTCTCTATCAATATGCCTCAATATATTTTAGTCTTTCTTCTTTCATTCGATGCAATGCTTTAACAATTCGGGTCACTGCTAACCAGAACACCCAATTCAGGTCACTGCTAACCAGAACACCCACATCATTTTCCAAGTCCGTCATTTCCAGTCTTTCCTAATAGTGAATATCCTGATTTGAGATTTGCATCACCTTGCATTTCTCCAATTTGTGTAGCATCTGCCATGTCTCAGCCCAATCACCTACCATAATAAGATCCATGCTGAGTTGTTCAACCCGACTATATGTGCCATACGAAATGCGGTTCCGGTCGTTAACATTTATGATGAACAGCAGCGGCCAAGAACAGAACCCTGTGAAACACCAGAAGTTAATTAAGTCCACTTAGAAGTAACCCCTTTGATTACAACTCACTGTTGTCTACCTGTTCTGTATCCAATTGGTTACCTCCATACTGATGCCTAGTGCCCTCACTTTTGGTATTAGCCTACAATGAAGCACTTGGTCAAAAACCTTTTGAAAATCTAAGTAAAGTACCGGTACCTATGGCGCAACTTTTTGTCATACTCGGTCAAAATTTCAAGGACAAATTCCAGCAACTTTATATGACATCGGTGTCACTTGAAACCATGTTGGAATCCATCATTAAGTTATGGATTTGCAGGTAGTCAATTATCTTAAATACTATTATCCATTCTAAACGTTTTACTATTCTAGATGTCAAGCTAATTGACCGATAATTCTCGAGACATTCCTAATCTTCTTTCTTTCTTAAAGATTAGGGTCACATTGGTCATTTTCCAGTCTTCAGCGACATCTTAAGTTATAAATAATGTGTTGAAGATTTCTGCCAAGAGAGGTGCAGTGTTATCTCGTACTGCTCGCAAAACTCGGGGAAGAAAGTCATCTGGGCTAGATGACTAGAACCTATTTAACATATCGTGTGTGTGAGAGAGAGAGTGAGAGAGAGAAAAAAGAAAGAGAGAAGGAGAGAAAGGGAAAGAGAGAGGATGGGAGGGGATGAACAAATTTATAAGGCCCGTCCTGTCATATATATATATATATAGAGAGAGAGAGCGAGAGCGAGAGAGAGAGAGGATGAAAAGGGATGAAAAAATATGAGAGACGTCCTGACACGAGGGAAGAAAGAAGAGATAATGGAAGAGAGAGGCGGAGGAGCAAAAACGGTAATGAGCCCAGGAAAAATGTAATGGGCTAAGAAGGCAGATGAGAGGTTGATGGTGATGGAGAGAGAGCGAGGGGAAGAAGGGACAAATGTAAAGGGGGCAGATGGAAGGTTGAAGATGATGAGAGAGAGAGAGAGAGATAGATAAAGAGGGGAAGAAGGGAAAAATGTAAAGGGGGCAGATGGAAGGTTGATGATGAGAGAGAGAGAGTGAGAGATAAAGAGGGGAAGAAGGGACAAATGTAAAGGGGGCAGATGGAAGGTTGAAGATGATGAGAGAGAGAGAGAGTGAGATAAAGAGGGGAAGAAGGGGCAGATGGAAGGTTGAAGATGATGAGAGAGAGAGAGTGAGAGATAAAGAGGGGAAGAAGGGACAAATGTAAAGGGGGCAGATGGAAGGTTGAAGATGATGAGAGAGAGAGAGAGTGAGATAAAGAGGGGAAGAAGGGGCAGATGGAAGGTTGAAGATGATGAGAGAGAGAGAGAGAGAGAGAGTGAGAGATAAAGAGGGGAAGAAGGGACAAATGTAAAGGGGACAGATGGAAGGTTGAAGATGATGAGAGAGAGAGAGAGTGAGTGAAAGAGAGAGAGAGAGAGAGAGAGAGAGAAGAAAATACAAATGTAAAGGGATGTGATAGAGAGAGAGAGAGAGAGAGCGAGTGACAGCGAAGGAGGAAAGATAATTAAGGGAAGAGAAGGAATCCTGGGAAAAAATAAAACTTCTCTTCAACTGGAAGCAGTGTTTGTTACTACCGGTACCACATCGTTCTATCATTGGTTATTATCTACTCCATCCCTATTTATCTGTGGTATGAGTATA
This sequence comes from Paralithodes platypus, assembly GCA_032716605.1. NCBI lineage: Eukaryota > Metazoa > Arthropoda > Malacostraca > Decapoda > Lithodidae > Paralithodes > Paralithodes platypus. Next base: position 57,236,394 of record CM064525.1, read on the forward strand.
CTTCTTTTAAATGCATCTATTGAAATACTATCTATTACTTTATTTGGGAGCTTATTCCACTCACTAACTATACTGTGAGTGATTGTGTGTTTTTTTTTTTTTTTTTTTTTTATCCAAGTTTGCTTTCTTACCTCTTGGGCTAATTTTAACTTGTTTCCTCTTGTAGAACTCTCTTTGGCTATCTTAAATAGTTTATCAGGGTTAATGTTACTGACTCCTTTTACAATCTTAAAACACTCGATCAGTTGTCCTCTTATCCTCAGTTTCTTAAGTGAAAATAGATCGAGTTTTCTTAGTCTCTCATTATATGGTTTATTTCTTAGAGAATGGATCAATCTAGTTGCTTTTCGCTGCACAGATTCCAGCTTTACAATGTCCTTTATGAGGTAGGGAGATCAGAACTGCACAGCGTATTCTATATGCGGTCTCACTATACTTTTATATAATGGCATAACTATGTCTGTTGTGATAATGAACATTTATTCTGATGAAGCCTAATGCTCTGTTGGCTTTATTAGCTGCTGCCGTACGTTGGTTTGAAGATTTTAGGTTTTCCTTTTTAACCCCTTCAGACTCATATGACTTAGAGGTTGCCAGATTAGCAATAAGAAATAGAGTTCTCTCACTCTTATAATTACCGTACCTCTCCAAAATTAGTTTTCTGCCCACAGCTAACTCAAAGACAACTGCAGAGGTTGAAGTAACTAAACTAAAGGTTTCTAAATACCGGTACCCCTAATGGTAACAAAGGCTTTAAAATATCCCTAATCGGCTCAAAATCGCGTCATATGTCGGAGAGGGATAAACACTCCTGGGTCTTTTACCTGTGTTACGCTATTAACTTTATCCCCGTTCATGTAATATTTCATATTTATTGTTTTGAGAGCCTATTTGCAATGTCTGGCATCTGTTTACATTAAAGGCCATTTGCCAATTCTCCGACCATTGTGTGATTGTATTTAGATCTGAGAGAGAGAGAGAGAGAGAGAGAGAGAGAGAGAGAGAGAGAGCAGTGGAGAAAAAATACGAGAACGATATGGACAGGGGACCAATGAGAGAGAGAGAGAGAGAGAGAGAGAAAGGGCAGTGGAGAAAAAAATATGAGAATGAGATGGACAGGGGACCAATGAGAGAGAGAGAGAGAGAGATTCCGATATAAATGATACAAATGAAAGCTTATTAGATGATGTCTTTTGTTGTAAAGGAATAATTGTGCTTAAGGGGACAGTGGCTGTTTGTTTGGGCTATTAATTCATTTATTCATATTTTTTTTTAGTTTCCTCCCTAGACCTCCATCAAGCTTAGAAATACACCCCCTAGACCCCCCTTCAAGATAGATTTGTACATTTTTCGGTAGAAAAATGTCCCGGCCAAAGGCCGAGTCCTCGTAAAATTACAGGCTCGCTATCGCTCGCCAGGAAAAAAATCCGACACCTAAATGGCACGAAGGGTCCTAATATTGACAAAGAAATGGGGTGAAAGGTCATAAAATCCCCAAACTAATGGAACCAACGTCTTAAAATGTCAAAACTAGTGGGGCAAAACATTAGGGAGAAAGGGGTCCAGAAAAACGGTCTGTCTCCCCTCAACATTCCATCTCATCTCGAGGGGTCCCAATGTGTTACAACTTTTACCGGTAGTAGTGCTATTAAAATATATCTATCTATTGCCTGAAGTCATGATTCTTGAAGGGGTGGCCACGAATGAATCACCCCCATTCACCTGTCCCCAGTCAATCGATGCCCCTCCTCCCACTGACATTAGTTCCAGGGCAGTAGTTCCCTTTCCAATGTTCCCTTACCCACTCTAAACCACTGTTTGGACACTTGATCCTCAGTGTTTTGGAGGACAAGCAGCCTAGAAGGGTCACTAGACCTGTTGTTGCTTGATTTCCTTTGTACTCCTTTGTACACCGCTTTCACGCATATACCTCTTACCTCCATCCTTCCACCTTTCTCTCGGTCTACATCTCCCTCTCTGTCCTTTCACCTCACTCTCGTACACTCTCTTAGTCATACTCTCGCTTCCCATACATTCCACATGGCCAAACCATCTCAAGGTGTTCCTTTTCACACTTTCCAACACATCTACATCCACACCACACCGCTGTCATACTTCCTCATTCGTCTGTCTATCCCTCCATGTAACTCTGCACGCACTTCTCTAGTACGGTAACTCATTTCCACCCCTCTCATTCTTGATTTGTGGCTCTCCAACAACGTCTATGCTTCACTCCCGTACGTCAATGTCGGGATTACCACACTATCATGCAAGGACTTCTTTACTTACATGCTGACCACCCTCTTTCTTGTTACTACTTTCAGCGATTAACCCCTTCTGTACCGGCAACGTCTTATTAATCAACTCTGCGTAAGCAGACTGGTATCGCCCCCCGTATAGTGGTACATGCAAACCGAAATGTCTGTCTGTCTGTCCGTTTGTCTGTCGAGAACTCCTAGACCGTTTGACGGATTTTCACCAAACTTCACATGAATCTTCGATGCGTGAATTCGACGGTAATTATTATTTTTTTTTTTTGAATTTGTGCAATAGTTATGATCTTAGGTCCAAAATATGCTCCCCCCCCCCCCCCCCCCTTTTTTTCAGGACCCCCACCGCCCACCCTGTACCTATTCCCTGTGTATGTGTGTGCCCTGTACAGGGCACACATCATACACACATCATACACATGTCTCAGATGTGATGATAATAGTGAGACGTATGTCTGTCTTTCCGAAATCTCATCCTAGACCGTTCGACGGATTTTCACACAAACTTCCAACGAACATTCGGTGAGTGAATGCGACGGTAATTAAAACAATAGTTTTTGAATGTGCAATAGTTATGATTTTAGGTCCAAAATATGATTTCACCCCCCCCCCCCTCCCAAAACCACCAGCCCCAGGCAAACCCCCCGGCCCCCAGCCAACAGTCGAGATTGTGAAACTAGTTGTTATAGTTGGTGGTGATAGTAGCTGTGATGATGGTAGTAGATGATGAGGATAGTAGTAGTGATGATGTTGAAAGTATTGGTGATGTTGGTGATGGTTACTGGAGATGACGACCCGAAAACAAGTCGCCCCGCATTTGCTAAATTAAGTTAGGTTAAGTTAGTTTAGATGACATTAAAAGTGATGGAAGTAACAGTGGGGATGATGGTGAGAGTAGTAGTAGTGATGATGGTCGTAGTGATGATGGTGGTAATATTAGTGATGATGGTAATAGTAGTGATGATGGTGATATTTGTAGTGATGATAGTAGTGATGATGGTGGTAATATTAGTGATGATGGTAATAGTAGTGATGATGGTGATATTTGTAGTGATGATAGTAGTAGTGATGATAGTAGTAGTGATGATGGTGGTAATATTAGTGATGATGGTAATAGTAGTGATGATGGTGATATTTGTAGTGATGATAGTAGTAGTGATGATGGTGGTAATATTAGTGATGATGGTAATAGTAGTGATGATGGTGATATTTGTAGTGATGATGATAGTAGTAGTGATGATGGTGGTAATATTAGTGATGATGGTAATAGTAGTGATGATGGTGATATTTGTAGTGATGATAGTAGTAGTGATGATGGTGGTAATATTAGTGATGATGGTAATAGTAGTGATGATGGTGATATTTGTAGTGATGATGGTGGTAATATTAGTGATGATGGTAATAGTAGTGATGATGGTGATATTTGTAGTGATGATGATAGTAGTAGTGATGATGGTGGTAATAGTAGTGATGATGGTGATATTTGTAGTGATGATGATAGTAGTAGTGATGATGGTGGTAATATTAGTAATGATGGTAACCCTTCGCAGAGTTGGGTATGCCGTTTTGATTTTGGGCAAAACGGCACGTCTACTTTATTTTATTTTATGTATAGACGATGTTGTGCAGCTTAAGAAGTATATATGGTAGTATAAAGGGTTAAGTGAGATAGTTCGAAGCCTGTTAATTGCTGGAGGCCCTTTTTAAACTGAATAAAATCGTCTAATAGTAACCAGAATAAAGTTAAAAGGACGTCCCGGTACAGAAGGGGTTAAAACCATTATGTTATTAGGTTACCGTAATCCAATGCTTGCTTTATGGTAGCTACCGCCAGGCGATGTTATTTAAATAAGAATTCACCATTTCCCTTTGTGAAAGATTATTTTCAAACGTTCTAAATATTAAATCGGCTTCGTTGTGGATTTAATTGTGAGGATAGGCTATATAGTCTATGGATAAAAAAAAAACATCTGAGGAGGAGCACTTTATTGACAACGTTTCGCAGATAGCATCTTCAGGTCAGAATTATATAGTCTATATATTTTTGGCTACCTCTTCGGGAATCAGGCGTCTTTTATATACCGGTATATACCGGTATATACTGTATATGTTTTATATATATATATATATTTTTTTTTTTCAATCTGTTTGAAGGAGACAAAAGGGAGGGGGGGGGTATACAACGGGGAAAAGTGATTGTAAAGGAGAGGAAAGCAATGGGAATAGAGGGAATGGAAGGAAACGTGAAGGAGAGAGCTAAATACAGAATAAGGGAGAGGGAAGCAAGAAGAAGAGAGAAACAGTGGAGAAAGACAGAGATGTGTGGAAGGAAAGTGATAAAATGAGAGAAATAAGTAAAGGGTGTGAGAAAGAGAGAAGATATGAAACGGCAGCAACGAAGGAGGAAGGGGAGATATTACAAAGATAATGAGAGCGAGAGAGATGGTGGGGAGGGGTGTTAAGGGGGCTCACCTTGCTTTTGTTTATCTTTCTCTCCCTATCTCTTTGGCTTGTATCCATTCGGCCCCATTCAGGCTACTGTTTTATGACTTTTACCCCCATCCAGGTGTCAATATTTTCCTGGCGAGCGGTAGCGAGCCAGCATACATGTTTCTTTGTTTTGACAGCAAGATAAATTTGTAAATTTTTCGATAGAACAATTTCTCCGGCAAAGCCGGATTTCTACATACAATGCTGGCTCGCTATCGCTCGCCAGGAAGAAATCAACACCTGGATGGGGATAAACATCTTAAAACAATTGGCTGAATGGAGCCGAATGGATACAAGCCAAAGAGAGAGGGAGAGAAAGAGAAAAAAAAGCGAGGTGGACTCCCTTAAAGTTGGTGAAAGGGATAACATGAGGACGAGAGGTAGAAATGCAAGGGGAAAAAGAAAGAGAGAGAGAGAGAGAGAGAGAGAGAGAGAGAGAGAGAGAGAGAGAGAGAGAGATAAGCCAGCATGGGTAAAAGATATACGGTAATGAGAGAGAGAGAGAGAGAGAGAGCAATACGGAGAAAAAAGCCAGCATGGGAAATTGAGATACGATAATAAATGCCAAGCAAAAGTGAAGGAGGGAGCTGAGAGAGAGAGAGAGAGAGAGAGAGCTGAGAGAGTGAGAGTGAGAGAGAGAGAGAAAGAGATCGAGAGGAGAGGAGAGGTAGGCAAGTGAGAGGAAAGAGGTGACCAGAGAGACTTTTTCCCTCTCCCTCACTAATTCCAAGAGGTAAACATGAGAGGAACTTTATATAGCCCGGTATTTGCTGAGAGAGAGAGAGAGAGAGAGAGAGAGAGAGAGAGAGAGAGAGAGAGAGAGAGAGAGAGAGAGAGAGAGAGAATACATAGATATACAGTATAGGGATAGATCGTTTGTGAGTGAGGTTTAGAGATATTGGTAGTGAGTACAAAGGAAATCAAGCAACAACAGGTCTAGTGATCCTTCTAGGCTGCTTGTCCTCCAAAACACTGAGGATCAAGTGTCCAAACAGTGGTTTAGAGTGGGTAAGGGAACATTGGAAAGGGAACTACTGCCCTGGAACTAATGTCCGTGGCAGGATTAGGAAGTTAGTAGGGGACAGATGGGTTAGTAACTGAGGGGAGGATAAAATAAAGTTATTCATTTACAAACGCAGTCAGTCGCGGGTTTGATGCGAGATATTTGTCGTCTAGGCGAAGTTTAAATTAATCAACGGTGCTGCAGTCTATAACGTCTCGGGGAAGCCCATTCCACAAGTTGACAACTCGATTGAAGAAGAAATTCTTAGATTCGTGCGAGTTAAAAGATTTACCAATAATTTTGCAACCGTTTCCCCGCGTGTAATTAGATTGGTCGATAGTGAAGTACTTACTACAGTTCATATTGTCGATGCCTTTGATGATTTTGAACACTTGAATTAAGTCGCCTCTTAATCTGCGCTGGGTTAAAGGAAATAGATTTAATTCTCTAAGACGCTCTTCGTATGGTTTGTTCTTTAGGCTAGGTATAATTTGGTAGTGAGAGAGAGAGAGAGAGCGAGAGAGAGATAATAAATAGATATACAGTATAGGGATAGATCGTTTGTGAGGTTTAGAGAGATTGCTAGTGAGAGAGAGAGAGAGAGAACAAAAATTGTGTTGGGAATGGGCAAATATGTTTCAAATATGATTAAAAAGACTTGGAGAAGGTCTAAACAATTAGATGAAAGATACTTCACAAAGAATATTAAGGAAGCAATATCTACCTCTTGAAGATTGTGACGCATTTTGACCATTCATTCTCTCATTAGACGGTTTTATATACCGGTAGTTTAGAAGGATCTGTGGGAATTATATGTCTTAAAGACTGTCTCGATTAACCCTATGACTTCCATATACCCTTCCTCATCTGAATAAAATCGTCTACTAATTAGCCTACCAGAAAACAAAAATGCATATTGTATCTTCTAAGAGTAAAAATGTGGTTAAGATAGAATGCAATTATAGATAACAGCAAGAACTAAAGTCTTAATGGTAAAATGAGGCGGTGGTGATGCGAAGGGGAGATATAGGATAATAAGAGGATAAGTGTTATGTATGAGAGAGAGAGAGAGAGAGAGAGAGAGAGAGAGAGAGAGTGAGAGTGAGTAGAGATATGGATGTGTGAGGGCAACTTATTATGAGAGAGAGAGAGAGAGAGAGAGAGAGAGAGAGAGAGAGAGAGAGAGAGAGAGAGAGAGAAGTTATGATGCGTATTTTGTATAGGCTACTGAAAAAAATTATGGAATCAAAGCAAATATGAAAAGGTTAATTAAAGTGTCCATGAGAGGGTGTCAAACGAAAGACGAATCATATCCTTTTATTCTGTATTTTTGTACAGTCGAGGTTAATAAGTGTTGTCAGATATTTCACAAAGTTTCGGACACTGACTAATACTCTGAGGGATAAACACTTTTCCCAGTAACTATAAAGATACCAATAACACTTTTTGAGCGTAAACCACTGGCATCTATGACAACACTTAATACCCCCGATGGTACACTCGGATACCATAGTCACTAACTAGCCCACTCATACAAAATCGCGGATTTCACCTATTTCTAATTATGGAATTATCTAACTGGAAACGAATTTATTACTAATTTTCCACAAATCAACTACAAAAAGACGATTTATTGAAAAACAATTTACGCTATATCCAAAAACCAGTCCAGATAATTATACTTGCATAAAGAAGAACATGTTGGGTCTACGAATTATTATGATAGGGCTGGAGACTATGGTATCAGAGTGTACCTGCAGAGACTATGGTATGAGAGTGTACCTGCAGATACTATGGTATCCGAGTGTACCTGCAGAGACTATGGTATGAGAGTGTACCTGCAGAGACTATGGTATCCGAGTGTACCTGCAGAGACTATGGTATGAGAGTGTACCTGCAGAGACTATGGTATCCGAGTGTACCTGCAGAGATAAAATAATGGTTTATAGTTCAAATTACGTCTATCAAAGTGATCCAATGGCCAAAACAATGCTAGTTCATGTTAAGGGGAGGCAGACCGTTTGTTTGGTCTATTAATTAATTTATTCATATATTTTTTTTAGTTTCCTCCCTAGACCTCCATCAAGCTTAGAAAAACAACCCTTAGACCCTCCTTCAAGACAAATTTGTAAATTTTTCGGTAGAAAAATTTCCCGGCCGAAGGCCGGTTCCTCTTGAAATTGCATGCTCGCTATCGCTCGCCAGGATATAATCGACACCTAAATGGCACGAAAGGTCTTCAAATTGACAACGAAATGGGGTGAAAGGTGTTAAAATCGCCAACCTAATGTGCCTAACGTCTTATAATCTCAAAACTAGTGGGGCTAATCATTAGGGAGAAGGGGGTTCAGAAAAACGGTCTGCCTCCCCTTAATTGCCTTAAATGCCTTCTTATACTCATTCAAGCCTTCACACAAGATTGCTCCGGTTTGACACTTTGGTGAACGATAATATACCCTTACCATCTCAAGGTGTTCCTTATCATACTTTCCAGCACATCCACACCACACCGTTATCATACTTTCCAGCACATCCACATCCACACCACACCGTTATCATACTTTCCAGCACATCCACATCCACACCACACCGTTATCATACTTTCCAGCACATCCACACCACACCACACCACACCATTATCATACTTTCCAGCACATCCACATCCACACCACACCGTTATCATACTTTCCAGCACATCCACACCACACCACACCGTTATCATACTTTCCAGCACATCCACATCCACACCACACCGTTATCATACTTTCCAGCACATCCACACCACACCACACCGTTATCATACTTTCCAGCACATCCACACCACACCACACCACACCGTTATCATACTTTCCAGCACATCCACATCCACACCACACCGTTATCATACTTTCCAGCACATCCACACCCATACCACACCGTTATCATACTTTCCAGCACATCCACCACCACCACACTTTTATCATACTTCCTCATCCACCTGTCTACCCCTCCATATAACTCCACACGGGGGGTATGGGTGGATGTAGGGGGCTGTATCCCACCTGGAGACACTGATTAAGGAAGTAGTACTTATTTCGGGGTCTATTTATATTTATCTATAAATGTTATAGTTTCATCGCTAGACCTCCATCAAGCTTAGGTTGGATTGGGTTGTGTTTTGTTAGGTTGTTTGATTAGGTTAGATTGGGTTAGGTAAACTGGGTTAGGTTAGACTGGGTAAGGTTAGACTGGGTTAGGTTACATTGGGTTAGGTTACATTGGGTTAAGTTAGGTTATATTGAGTTAGGTTAAACTAGATTATTTTAAGCAAAACCGCTTGGCAACATGCCAATCTCACTTATTTCGCATGAGTCACGGATTTGGCTTGGCACCGGGAATCGAACCCCGAACCTTAAGATTGCGAGTCGAACGAGGTACCATTGCACCTCAGGGGGAATAGGAAAGTGAGAGGTGTACGTCTATAAAGCGAGTGAGGGGAGGGAAAGGTTAGAGGGGAGAAGGGTGATGAGAGAGAGAGAGAGAGAGAGAGAGAGAGTGAGAGTGAGTGAGAAGGAGGGTGAATGTTTGAGGAATAATGTATGTTAGCGAAAAATACTGTTATGTAGGAGAGAGAGAGAGAGAGAGAGAAAGACAGTGTGTTAGAGAGAGAAGTGCATAGATGTACCGGTACATGCATACACTGATCAAACAGACCTTACTATCCAAACGAGATGGTTAGGACTTAATTTTAGTAGAAATAGCAAAACTCCATTTACAGGGAAAGCGAGAGAGAGAGAGAGTGGGATGGGGGGAGAGAGAGAGAGAGAGGCATTGATTGAGTGGTTCTGTTTGAGTGGCAAGTAAGGAGAGGTATGTTAAAGAACTTCTAAAAATGTGTGCAAGAGAAAAGTGCCAAGAATGTCGGAGTGAGAGAGGGTGTGAGAGTGAGTGAGAGTGATATAATAAGTGCGAAAACATGCAATACTTAGAGATAGTGAGTGCGAAAGTAGAGGAGGCAGAGTGTAACAAAAAAGACACTCCAAAGAATCCATCATGTATATATAAAGACATTTGGGCCATTAAGGGGGTGACCTGTTTTTTTTTATTTTTGTCCTTTTCTCTCTTTCTTTGGCTTGTATCCATTCGGCCCCATTCAGCCAACTATTTTAAGACGTTTATCCCCATCTAGGTGTCGATTTCTTTCTGGCGAGCGATAGCGAGCCAGCATTATATGAAGAAATCCGGCTTCGCCGGAGAAATTTTTCTATCGAAAAATTTACAAATTTAGCCTGCTGTCAAACAAAAATAAAAAATATGCTGGCTCGCTACCGAGCTCACACCAAACAGTAAAAAATTGACACCTGGATGGGGATAAACGTCTTAAAACAGTAGGCTGAATGGGGCCAAATGGATACAAGCCAGAGAAAGATAGAAAAGGACAGAAAAAAAAACAGGTCACCCCCCTTAACGTGCGGCATCTTTAATTTTTAGATGCTTATGTTCTGGGTGTGGTGCACCGAGTTCGAATCCCGGGAGGACCATATGCTTTCATTAGTTTGAGTATATTGGGGTTTGTAATGGGTGATTAATGTTAATCCCTTCACCACCATTACGTAATTTTCATAATATTCTGGTTATAATTAAACGATTTTCTTGTGCTTATAATCTACCTCTAAGACTCAAATGGGTAAATTTGATCTCAATAAACTCTCTTATCAACATAGGTCCATCTAAAACTGCATAAAATCGTCTAATTATAGCCAGAATCAAACTTATAAAGGGGTCATGGTGCTGAAGGGGTTAAGAACGGGGTGTTCCTTAGGAGACTTTTTTTTCTTTTTTTTTTTCTAGACCTCCATCAAGCTTAGAAAAATACCCCCTAGACCCCCCTTCAAGATGAATTTGTACATTTTTCGGTAGAAAAATGTCTCGGCCGAAGGCAGATTTCTGTTAAAATTTCAGGCTCGCTTTCGCTCGCCAGGAAATAATCGACACCTAAATTTCACGAAAGATCTTAAAATTGACAGCGAAATGGGGCGAAAGGTGTTAAAATCGCCAAACTAATGGGCCAAACTTCTTATAATTTCAAAACAAATGGGACTTAACACGAGGGAGAAAGGGAATCCGAAAAACGACCCATCTCCCCTTAACCTCAACAGTCCAACAACAGCCTCACCTTAAGTACCTATAATGAACAGGGCATGGTTGACCACTTGCGAGTTTCGTTCTACCGTATAAGGAAGTTGGAGCCGTAGACATTGATATTTAAAGGGGAGGTATTTAGTTTGTTCCCTAGACCTCCATCAAGCTTAAAATTACACCCCCTTGAGTCCCTTTCAAGATAAATTTGTACATTTTTCGGTAGAAAAATGTCTCGGCCGAAGGCCGGTTCCTCTTAAATTACAGGCTCGCTATCGCTCGCCAGGATAAAATCGACACCTGAATTGCACGAAAGGTCTTAATATGGGGTGAAAGTTCTTAAAATCGCTAAACTAATGGGGCAAACGTTTTATAATATCAAAAGCAATGGGGCTAAACATGAGGGAGAAAGTTGGAGCTGTAGACATTGATATTTAAAGGAATTACCAGACCAAATAACAGTTTGTACTTCAACATGTTCGCTATCCATCTGAAACCTACATTATAAGGGCATTGGTGTGTAGGGGGAGTGGCTAGAATTTCTGGACCCCTTTCTCCCTCGTGTTTAGCCCCATTACGTTTGACATTTTAAGACGTTCGGCCTATTAGTTTGGCGATTTTAACACCCTTAATTAGCTCCATTCCCTTTTCAATGTTGCCATTTAGGTGTCGATTTTTTCCTGGCGAGCGATAGCGAGACTATAATTATAAGAGGAATCGACCTTCGGCCGGGAAATTTTTCTACCGAAGAATGTACAAATTTATCTTGAGGGGGGGGGGGGGTTTCTAAGTTTGACGGAGGTTTAGCGAGGAAACTAAAACATATATTAATACATTGTTTAATAGACCAAAACATATTAATACATTATTTAATAGACCGAAAAAACAGCCACGAGCCCCTTAAGGGGAGATATCGACTTGAGGGATTTTTTTCTGGACCCCTTTCTCCCTCATGTTTAGCCCCATTGCTTTTGATATTATAAAACGTTTGCCCCATTAGTTTAGCGAGTTTAAGAACTTTCACCCCATATTAAGACCTTTCGTGCAATTCAGGTGTCTATTTTATCCTGGCGAGCGATAGCTAGCCTGTAATTTAAGATGAACCGGCCTTTGGCCGGGAAATTTTTCTACCGAAAAATGTACAAATTTATCTTGAAAGGGACTCGAGGGGGTGTAATTTTAAGCTTGATGGAGGTCTAGGGAACAAACTAAATACCTCCCCTTAATATCAATGTTTACGGCTCCAACTTCCTCCTAGCCTGAAACTGGCAAGTGGTCCATTACAAGGGCCTTGGGTGGGGCTTTGGTTTCCCGAGCGTTTCCGCACCCTCCTCAGCTCCCTGCCTTGGAGTGGCTTCGGTCACCCGGGCTTTGTTAGTGGTAAGCAGGGAGGATTTTGTGGGGGCGCTCGTTTATGGCCTTGGCCTTGCTCGAGACCTTGGGGCTGTTCGGCCAGACAGCCTGGGGAACAACAACAACAACAACAACAACAAGATAATAAAGTTAGAGTACATTGGAAATACTGATACTGAAGCACGAATGGTTGGCCCAGTAGTGCAGTAATTAGTCTATATAGTATTGTATCAAGGGAACGCTGTGGAGAGAGAGAGAGAGAGAGAGAGAGAGAGAGAGAGAGAGAGAGAGAGAGAGAGAGAGAGAGAGAGAGAGAGAGAGAGAGATGATGGTTTGTGAGTGAGATTTGAGAATGAGTGTAACAGAGCGCCTGAAAAACAGAGAAAATTATCAAGTGGTGAGAGAGAGAGAGAGAGAGAGAGAGAGAGAGAGAGAGAGAGAGAGAGAGAGAGAAAAAAAAAATTAGCAAAACAATTTTAAATATGAAGTGAAGCATTGCTTCGTTCACCTCAGCTTCCTACTCCCTCCCACAATCCACAGTCGCCACTCCTTTTCGTGACGTCAATGGTTGAGGGCCAGTGTTACCACAACTAAATGGTTGAGGGCCAGTGTTACCACAACTAAATGGTTGAGGGCCAGTGTTACCACAACTAAATAGTGTGAGACATTAGATTTCTCACTCAGGGGGGTACACTTCTTTTATGAGTGAATGTACAGTCGCGCTAATAAGTCATGTCCCAGCTGTCATTACGTTTGCCTCGCTCTGTGCTGTATTAATGTCTGTCAGATGTTGAATAGGGTGGGTAAGTGTAGGAACATGTTTGTATATTTCACTCGATATGAAGAAATGCAGCTTAGATATGGCTGATACCAATTATTGATCAAAACATACTTGGTGCCGAGATATGACTTATTAGCGCGACTGTACCATCCGGAGAAATATACTACATGGAAACCTGGATCATAGTAGCTCCTGTGTACCAAGGTCCACATCACAGGCTTCAAAGTGCAATATTACGGAGATGAGCGTCGTGGCCAATCTCCGCCTAGCGTAAGCCCCCTAAACTTTACTTTATTGAAAGGGTTAAAGAGGCAGTAGTCATGAGTGTCAGTGCACTAAATACAGGCAAGGGTGGGGAGGTGTGGTGTGGGAGGTGGTACGTGGAAAAATGCAGTTCTTTCAATCAAACAACTCCAATATGTCAATTTTAGGACCTTTCGTGCCATATAGGTGTCTATTTCTTCCTGGCGAGCGATAGCGAACGTGTAAAGTAAATAGATATCGGCAAATGTACACATTTATCTTGAAGGGGTTCTAGGGGGGGTGTACGAAAAATGTACAAATTTATCTTGAAGGGGGTTCTAGGGAGGTGTATCTTGAAGGGGGTTCTAGGGAGGTGTATCTTGAAGGGGGTTCTAGGGAGGTGTATCTTGAAGGGGGTTCTAGGGAGGTGTATTTCTATGTTTGCTGGAGGTCTAGCGAGGGAACTAATAACATAATATATCCATATATATACCGACTACAAAATACACCCTATCCCCTTAAAATACACCCTATCCCCTTAAAATACACCCTATCCCCTTAAATTACACCCTATCCCCTTAAATTACACCCTATCCCCTTAAAATACACCCTATCCCCTTAAAATACACCCTATCCCCTTAAAATACACCCTATCCCCTTAAATTACACCCTATCCCCTTAAAATACACCCTATCCCCTTAAATTACACCCTATCCCCTTAAAATACACCCTATCCCCTTAAAGAGGCAGTAGTCGTGAGTGTCGGTGCACTAAATACAGGCGAGGAGGGGGAAGGCGTGGTGGTGTGGGAGGCGGTGCGGGAAAAATGCAGTTCTTTCAATCAAACTCAAACTAACCTGCGATACAAAAAAAGGCAAGAGAGAGAGAGAGAGAGAACAAAATTGCTGCGTCTGTCAGGGGGAAGTTTTTTTTTTTTTTTTTTTTTTTGTATCGGTGACGTTTTTTTAGCTTTGATCTGGCTGCTGTTAGACTATTTTATTCAGTTTTAAAAGTGCCTCCCTCCAGCCATTAACAGGCTTACAACGATCTCGCTTAACCCTTTTTTACTACCACGGGTCCTCTTTAAACTGCGCAAAATCGTCTAAATGTAGCAAGAAGAAAATACAAAATACGGTGCCGGTACAGAAGGGGTTAAGGGGAGGCATTTAGTTTGTTCCCTACGTTTTCATCAAGCTTAAAATTACACCCCCTAGACCCCCTTTCAAGATAAATTTGTACATTTTTCGGTAGAAAAATGTCCCGGCCGGAGGCCGGTTGCTCTTAAATTACAGGCTCGCTATCGCTCGCCAGGAAAAAATCGACACCTTAACGGCACGAGAGGTATTAAAATTGACAGAAATGGGGCAAAATGTCTTAAAATGTCCAAACTACTAGGGCAAGGTCTTAAAATCTCAAAAGCAACATGAGGGAGAAAGGGGTGCAGAAAAAAGTCCCTCAAGTGGAAATGTCCCCTTAACACACAAGTTCACCCTCCTACAAACCTGGAATTGAGGGGCCCACCTCGTATTTTTGTCTCTCCCTCTCTCTTTCTAGCTTGTATCCATTCGGCTTCATTCAGCCTACTACTGTTTTAAGACGTTTATCCCTATCCAGGTGTCGATTTTTACCTGGCGAGTGGTAGCGAGCCAGAAAAAAAATGTATATAATGTTTTTGACAGCAGGCTAAGTTTGTAAATTTTTCGATAGAGAAATTAATGTCTTCGGCGAAACCGGATTACTCCATACAATGATGGCTAGCTATCGCTCGCCAGGTAAAAATGGACACCTGGATGGGGATAAACGTCATAAAACAGTAGGCTGAATGGGGCTGAATGGATAGAAGCCAAAGAAAGAGAGAAAAAAGCAGGTCACCCCCCTTTAAGATCAGAAACAATATTTACAGTCTAGCATAGAATATGTAATACTCTATTCTTGTTAGTGTAATGATATAGGCTATGTCAATTATTTACTTCAATTTCGTAGTAATTTATCATTCTACTTCTACCACCTTTAAATAAGAGGAATGCTAAAGTAAACACGGTTGCGGAGATAAAGTGTGTGTGTGTGTGTTGTGAAGAGAAGAGAGGAAAACGAGAGAGAGAGAGAGAGAGAGGAAAACGAGAGAGAGAGAGAGAGAGAGAGAGAGAGAGAGAGAGAGAGCAAGGGGGGGGGTGTGAAGGGAGGGATGAGTGAGACAGAGAGAGGGAGAGGGAAGGAGAGGAAAATAAATAGTGTGAATTTTGTATTAATACTGTATATGTTTTGTGGGCGAGGAAGTGTGAGGGTGACTGTGAGCTGGTGCGGTCCTTTTGTGTAGCGGAGGAAGGGGACGAGAAAGAGGAGGAGAGGAGGAATAGGAGGAGAGAGAGAGAAGAGAGAGAGAGGGGAGAGAGATAGAGGAGAGGAAGAGAGAGAGAGAGAGAGAATGACAAAAGACCGAAGGCAGAGGAAGCGCGAGAGAGAGAGAGAGAGAGAGAGAGAGAGAGAGAGAGAGACAAAAGACCGGAGGAAGAGAGAGAGAGAGAGAGAGAGACAAAAGACCGGAGGAAGAGAGAGAGAGAGAGAGAAGGAAGAGTTACAAGGAATCGCAGTCTATTCGCTGTAAGTAGGCGATACATCATGACCTCTATCCTCTGTAACTCAAAACGAGCTAGAGCTAATTGGCTGTAAATTTCCACATATATTCCTTGACTGACTCTTCCCAAATGGTAGAAATATTAGCTTGATTATGTTAGTCGTTTTTGAGTTACAGAGGTTAGAGGTCATGATTTATCGCCTACTTACAGCGAATAGACTATAGTGCTGAACCTTTCCAATTCTAACTTCCAGCCATGGTTGCGTGTTGTATTCATAATGAGAGAGAGAGAGAGAGAGAGAGAGAGAGAGGGTGAGTGAGAATGATGACACAAAGAGGAGAAAGAGACAACAGATGAGTAAAAGAGAACTAAGGATAAAGAGTTAAAAGTGGAAGCTAAAGATGCGGAAGAAGAAGAAGAAGAAAGAGAACGGAAAAGGAGAACAATGACGAGAGAGAGAGAGATTTACATAGATACACTGACCACACAGACCTTACGATCCCAGCGAGGTGGTAAGGACTTAATTCTAGGAGAGAGAGAGAGAGAGAGAGAGAGAGAGAGAGAGAGAGTGAGAGTGAGAGTGAGGAGGAAGGGGGGGGGGGGGGGGGGAAGAGGGGGGTTGTGGAAGAATTGAGGACCTGTCTGTCAACTTGATGAAAAGAAGGGCTCCAAGACGGAGGGTTATATATATGTGTGTGTGTGTGTGTGTTTGTTTGTTTTATTTTTCTGTGTGTGTGTGTGTGTGTGTGTGGCTTATTTTTGTGTGAGTTAGTGTGTGTGTTTGTGTAAATTATTGTGTATGCGTTTTATGTGTGTGTGTGTTTGTCATTGTGTGTGTGTGTGTGTGTGTTAGTATTAGAATGTGTCAGTGTAGGCCTATGCGTGAAATTAACGATGAGAAAAATGGGTCTTGCAGAGCTAACCAAATACACTTCTGAAACATCTACAGTATAATGATATGCACAAATATAATGATATGCACAAATAGATACTGACCAACAAGTAAAATCTATAATCCACCACCCTACCTGTATTTAACCCCTTCTCTACCGGCGACGTCTCTTTCATTTTATTCTTGCTACTATTCTACGACTTCAAGCAGCCTAAAATGGGCCTCCAGCAACTAACAGGCTTCGAACTACCACACTTAACCCTTTTTAATACCACAGATCCTTCATAAACTATACGCAAAAGTGTAAATATAACTAAAATAACCTTAAACAGTCGTCGCCGGCACAGGAGGGCGTTAAAATATTTGTACAGCTATTCCTGAGGCAAGAATATAAGTATCTCCATTAGCCTAATACTCTGACTGGTACTTTAAGGGGATTTTAATTGATCGATATATTTATATATCTACCGTATATATTTTCAGTTTCCTCCCTAGACCTCTATCAAGCTTAAAGAAACATTCCCCTTCTATATAAATTTGTAAATGTTTCGGTAGAAAAATTTCCCGGCCAAAGGCCGGTTCCACCTAAATTACAGATTCGCTGTCGCTCGCCTGGAAAATATCGACACCTAAATGGCACGAAAGGTCTTAATATTGACAAAGAAATGGGGCAAAAAGTCTTAAAATCTCCAAACTAATGGGCCGAACGTCATAGGATCTGAAAACTAATGGGGCTAAGCATGAGGGAGAAGGTGGTTCAGAATAACCAACCATCTCCCCTTAACCCAAGTTTGCCATTATGTGGTTCTACCTACCCGATTTCTGTGAGCATGGATGGTTATAATACTGGCGACAAACAAACAAACTAGGCTGCAGAAGGAAGAAAATATATGTGTAAGTTCGTCCACACACACACACACACACACACACACACACACACACACACACACACATACGAGAGAGTGTGTGTGAGAGTGAGAGAGGCATTGATGTGTGGAAGGGGCTGATAAGGAATATGTAACTTAAAGAGCATCTGATAATGTATATAGGCTAATAGAACAGTTTGAAGTTGTGCTTTATATATATATATATATATATATATATATATATATATCACAAATACACAAACTACTAAATGTTTCTATACTCTCAGCCAGGCTCGAACCACCGACAGTTCGGACGATTGTCCATGCTTTAACCAACTCTACAACAGCGTGATAAAGGATACTTAACCTGTCCCTATTTACCATACTGTATATTATACTAAGAAGGGAAATCCTACTTTAGAATGTATTTCAATTCATAAACAAGTCGCAGGATCTGTATTCCAGGATACCATACAGGGATTTATACAAGTACCACCACGCAACTCAGGCTGAAATTTATTTAATTAAATCTAACCCAACCAAGCACGAGAGTCCTTAATAATAAGTATATTTCACAAATACATGTTAGCTACTAAATATTTGTATACTCTTGGCCGCGCTCGAACCACCTACAGTCAGGACAGTCGAGACGAGATGCACGGATTGAGTGTGTGTTTTGTTTTTCCAAAGGTAAAGTTGGCTGGTTGTCAAGATGGGCCTCGAAAATACGAGATTGAATTATGCTCTAGTTTTGCAAGGGTTTTTCCGGGTGTAGGGATGGGACTCAATAATTCTCTGAGAATACGTGAATTAAGGGGGGACTGCTGCTTCCTCTTGTTGGATGGTCCTTTGGTGATCTTGAAGGAGATGATGGTATCCGGGACCTTGCATTTCGCTGTTGTTTGGGAAATCTTCTTACTTCTGAGGTTTCTTCTGTTGCTTGGTAGCGTCGAGCCTACCTCTGCTAGTCTCAAACCTGGTTGTGCCTTTGGTAGCATCGAGCCTACCTCCACCGATCTCGAATCAAACTGTGCTTTTGGCAGCGTCGAGCCTACCTCTACTGATCTCAATTCAAACTGTGCTTTTGGTAGCGTCGAGTCTACCTGTGTCAGTCTTGAACCTGGCTGCACTTTTGGTAGCGTTTAGCCTAAGTCACCAAAAGTTAGGGTGTTAAGACTAGTTTCTGTTGCCTGGTTCAGGGTGGCTTTGATAGCGTCTCTTATCTGCTATCTCGGCGCTAATGGTGGTGCGGGGGAGAAGGGCTTGTGTGGCGTCGCGCCACTGTGCCGGGTTGGTAGACGTTCCGGGCGAGAGGGGCGCATAGTGGCTAGTCTTGTTTTGGACTGGTCTTCGTTGTGCCGGAACTGGTGTGGTGGTGAGGTTGATTATTCTTATTTCCTGCATCTTATCTATACAGTATATTGATGGATAGATAGACAGACAGACAGATAGATAAATAGATATATAGATAGATAGAGACAGATAGATGAATAGACAGACAGATAGATGAATAGACAGACAGACAGACAGACAGACAGACAGTTGTAGAGCTAGGTAGAGTTAGAGAGAGACAGTAGTCAGGGGTAGTAGGGTGGCCACCTCCACGGCCCCCCAGTCAACCAGCCACTAGGTCTGCTGTCAGTAATTTGTGCGGGTGTCACTCCTACCAGCTTCATTACCACTCCCCCCCCCCCCCCCCCCCCTCTCTCTCTCTCTCTCTCTCTCTCTCTCTCTCTCTCTCTCTCTCTCTCTCTCTCTCTGTCTGTCTGTCTGTCTGTCTGTCTGTCTGTCTGTCTGTCTGTTTATGTCTCTCTCTCTGTCTATGTCTCTCTCTGTCAGTCTGTCTCTCTCTCGCTCACTCTGTCTCTCTGTCTCTCTCTCTTTCTCTGTCTCTCATCATATTGAAATGAAGTTGACTTATGGGAACTACGAATTGTTATCATCATCAGCAGCAGCAGCAATCATGAACGTTACGCTGCAGAACTGACCTGGTGGTGTAATGGTTTAGATGCTTATATTCTGGGTGTGGTGGCCCGAGTTCGAATCCCGGGAGGACCATATGCTTTCACTAGTTTATTCAAGTGCATTGGGGTTAGTGATTGATGATTAATGTTAAGAACGGGGTGTTACTTAATTATATTCATGATGGGAAACACAGGTTGAATGTTAAACTTTTCAACATTCTAGGACGCATTTTAATATTCTGGTAAATATTCGACGATTGTATTCAGTTTTAGAAGGCTCTCGGGGAATCGAAGGGGCAAAGTCTATCCCCATTAAGGAGGGTCACCGTTTTTTTTTTTAAATCTTTCTCTCCTTTTCTCTCTTTCTCTGGCTTGCATCCATTCGGCCCTATTCAGCCAACTGTTTTTAGACGTTTATCCCCATCCAGGTGTAGAATTCTTCCTGTCGAGCGATAGCGAGCCAGCATTGTATGGAGAAATCCGGCTTCGCCGGAGAAATTTTTCTATCGAAAAATGTACAAATTTAGCTTGCTGTCAAAACAAAAATATATATATGCTGGTTCGCTACCGCTCGCCAGGAAAATATTGGATGGGGTAAACGTCTTAAAACAGTAGGCTGAATGGGGCCGAATGGATACAAGCCAAAGAGAGAGAGGGAGAGAAATAGAAACAAAAGAGAGGTGGGCTCCCTTAAGAAATGCCATGAAATATAGTGATTTCAAATAATAGATGATGAATGAAAATGAACATTAAGGGGAGGTATTTAGTTTGTTCCCTAGACCTCCATCAACCTTATAAAACCTCTTAGGTTTTTAGTTTGTTCCCTAGACTTCCATCAAGCTTAAAATTACACCCCCTTGAGTCCCTTTCAAGATAAATTTGTACATTTTTCGGTAGAAAAATTTCCCGGCCAAAGGCCGGTTCCTCTTAAATTACAGGCTCGCTATCGCTCGCCAGGATAAAATCGTCACCTGAATTGCACGAAAGGTCTTAATATGGGGTGAAAGTTTTTAAAATCGCTAAACTAATGGGGCAAACGTTTTGTAATATCAAAAGCAATGGGGCTAAACATGAGGGAGAAAGGGGTCAAGACAAAAATCCCTCAAGTGGAGACCTCCCCTTAACTGATTTGGAATTACTGTATCTTGAATAAAGGAATGGAAGATATATTTTAGATTTGCGACTGAGTGTCCTGCAATTATTTAAACAAAACAATCTATAACATGAGCTGCTTCCATAAATATCATACTATACATGATGCTTCACCCCATTCTCTCTCTCTCTCTCTCTCTCTCCTTTTCTATCCTTTCCTTCAACTTTCCTTTTCTATCGGGTATGCCATATGTACTAGAATTATGTCCTGACCACCTCGTTTGTATCGTAAGGTCTGTGTGGCCAGTGTATCTATGTAAACCTACGTTAAATCTCTCTCTCTCTCTCTCTCTTTTCCTTCAAATTTCCTTTTCTATCGGGTACCGTATGCCATATGTACTAGAATTATGTCCTGACCACCTCGTTTGTATCGTAAGGTCTGTGTGGCCAGTGTATCTATGTAAAGTAAACCTATATCACTCTCACCCAGATCAACCCACACCCATCATGTTATTCCACCCATGTCATGCTCTCCCCTTTACTCCCACCACCCTATATTTGCCTTCCAACACCACCACCTCTGTTTAGTCACCTTAGCTTTTTCACTTATCTCTCGTTTTAAGCCTCCAAGTTGTGGATTTGACTAAAAATCTGTAATTGCACATTCTCCTGTAGCTCACAAATTATATCGGATTAGTTTTAAGAGGATTGGTTGTATTTGGTTGATGGGGAATACATTATGCGTTTTTGCAAGTTTTAAACATCTATGATTTTATCTAATGATAATGTCGGACAGGTTGGGAGAGAGGTATCCTGTCCAGGATTCGAACCCACTCACCCCAGGTAGTAACAACTGTTAGGTTAGTGGATCCGAAAGTCTGACTGACAAACTACAGTAGAAGGGATAAACCAGTAACTATAGCACGGCGGAGATTTCCACCTGGAGGATTTTTTTCTGGACCCCTTTCTCCCTCATGTTTAGCCCCGTTGCTTTTGAGATTTTAAGACGTTCGCCCCCATTCGATTGACGATTTTAAGAACCCTCGCCCCATTTAAGTCAATTTTAAGACCATTCGTGCCATTTAGTTGTCGATTTTTTCCTGGCGAGCGATAGCGAGCCTGTAATTTAAGGGGAACTGGCCTACGGCCGGGACATTTTTCTACCGAAAAATGTACAAATTTATCTTGAAAGGGGGTCTAGGGGGAGTAATTTTAAGCTTGATGGAAGTCTAGGGAATCAACTAAAAACCTCCCCTTAAGGTGACTATATTTGTAAAGGAAATTTGGAAAAAACGTATAATTCTAGTCTATAAAAAAACGACACACGACTTTTAACGATAGATTGTCCTGTACATAGAAGGGAGAAAAACTGACAGATTTCTAACAATTGGAGTGTTCATATCTCGGTTATCTTCTCTGGGGTAGAAGTTCATGCTGGCAAACTCAATCACTCCCAAGGCACTGGATTAATTGAGTTAGTTGTAGCCTTTTTCATGGTTAGAGGTATTTCCTAAGCATACTAAGTTCATCTAATAGTTGCCAGGACATAATGAAATGGACGTCACCGATACTGAATTGGTTTCTGTCGGTACCAGGACAAACCACAATTTGTGTGGAAGTGAAGCAACTGTATCGAAATTTGTGCATGATTTAGACACCAATCATTTATACCACTCTAAAAACATATGTACAGTATATATATATATATATATATATATATATATATATATATATATATATATATATATATATATATATATATATATATATATATAATAGCCGTAGCTATTCCCTCCTCCCCAATTATATGCGGCGACAGGAGAATATTACGGGAAAAAACCTAGGGTAAGATAGACAACATCTAGTGACATCTGGCAACTCTATAAGGATTACACCACTATCCACTACCCCCTGCGAAGATCATACAGTTGCGCCTGTGCTGTGTTAGTGAGAGGTTGCCTGCTGCTGGTACTGCTCTTAAACCAGCAGCCATTGCGTGATAGCTGCTTTGTCGCCGCCCAGGGCCGCTACCATGGGTCCAACACAGCTCACTGATGTCGAGAAGGCTAGAATAAGGGCCTTGAGGGAGGAAAATGTCTTTCTTAACGAAATTGTACGACGTGTAGGCCGTGCAAAACGTAGCCTACTGTTCAGCGTCTCTTAAAAGCAGCTCGAGGCTTACCACCCAACACAGTGCTACAATACCAGAAACGCCCAGGACGAAAAAGAAAGACTACCCAGCTCACTGATCGTGTACTGAAGCTGGCAGTGCTTAGAAATCCACGGTTGACAGCGAAAAAACTGAAACAAATTTACTCACAGCTGTTGAAAGACGTTGTTAGCCTATAAGAACCATTCAACATAAGCCTAGGACTAAAACACCACCCTGGCAATGCATACCGAGTCGTGTGGTGGCTCTGAAGCAGCTGTTAACTAAGATGAGACAAAAGCGGCTTTGTTTTGCACGTGGACACAAGCCATGGGCTGCACAGGTCTGGCATAATGTGTTCTGGTCAGATGAAAGCAGTTTTAGTGTTGTAGCCTCCCATCGACTTACAGTGAGAAGACCCCCGAACCGAAATCGCTACGATCCACACTAGGCTACACTATTAGGCCTAAGACGCTCGTCGTTATGTGTAGGCTGTGTCGAGTCAGATTGTCAGAACATGGTGGACACTTTCCATATCCACGTGGCCCGTCATGTTATGCAAGATACCACACAGCTGCAAGAGTTATGGAGTAGCCTACCCCAGAAGGAAATTTAAGGACAAAAATGAGTGTGTTTCAGACTTTCAGTGGCCAGGCAACAGTCCGGACTTAACCCAAGAGAGAATGTGTGGAAAGACATGAAAACTAACATTTAGGAGGAGCTAGTCACTTCATTGCCACACCTGACCTACAGCAGGTCATAGAAGAGGTGTGGTACAGTTGCCCAAATAAGTGATGTCGCGGCACCAAGTGGCCTATATTTCGATCAATAATTGGTAGGCTATCAGCACTATCTAAGCATTAAGTCATCGTTTCAAGTGAGATATACACACATGTTCCTGTCTTTACACGCCCTATGCAACATCTGACAGACATTAATACAGCACACAGTGAGCAAAACGTAATGACAGCGGCGACACGACTTATTTTTGCCAACCGTACAGCAACATGGATACCAATAATTACTTCATCAAACTCGCTGACAACGTGGCTAGGAGGATTAAGGATGTCACCAAGGCTAAGGCAGAGATGGCTACATTATTAGGTGAGGTTTTTGATTGATTTTTGTAATATTTTCTTTTTTAAATTATTTGTTTTGTGCCTGCGCTAGGCTATAGTGCAGATGAGTGGGCCGGGTGGGATGAGTGTGTGGTGGTGGTGGAGGTGTGTGTGTGTGGGGGGGGGGAGGGGGACAGTAGCTACGGCGGCTCTCTCTCTCTCTCTATATATATATATATATATATATATTATATTTATTATATTTATTTATATTTATTCATCAACCCACCAATTAACTTACAAATATTAAATCTTCTTCTTCTATCGAACCCGCCCGCAGACCGTGCAGATCCACAGGGCTGACCTTTAAATCGGTACTGGCTCAGAAAACGTTAGTAGGAGGGAAAGTTTAGAGTAGAATACTGGTAACACCCGTTCTTAACATTAATCATCAATTACAAACTCCAATGCACTTGAATAAACTAATGAAAGCATATGGTCCTCCCGGGATTCGAACTCTGAACACCACACCCAGAACATAAACATCTAAACCATTACACCACCATTCCAAAACATTAATTAAAGACATCAATGAAACTAATGAATATACAGTATGTGGTAGGCCTACTCAAGAACTTGAACCCTGGATAGCCTACTCACACCGAAATTCGGCGCACTAAAAGCATTACGCTATCAAGACAGTTAATTAATGTATAGGCCTATACCCTGATATAGGCTATTACCGGTACTATAGGCCTATTATTTTATATTTTAATTTATATTCCTACTAGCCATCTATAGTTTCCTCTATCAATACCCGTACCTTTTTACTATCTCGCGCTCTCTCTCTCTCTCTGTCTCTCTCTTCATTACCGCGTGTCTGCCACCTGTCAACCTATCACTGCTCTGTCTCTCTCTCTCTCTCTCTCTCTCTCTCTCTCTCTCTCTCTCTCTCTCTCTCTCTCTCTCTCTCTCTCTCTCTCTCTCTCTCTCTCTCTCTCTCTCTCTCTCTCTCTCTCTCTCTCTCTCTCTCTCTCTCATATGTCGTATCTTATCTAGTTAGTTTTAGCATGAACTACAGTAAATATTTCCGCATTCCTCTTCCTCACACAGTAAACGCATTAATCTTTAACCCTTTACTTTGTTCGCATTGTCGTGTCCAGTCGGCCTAATAAGTGATGTCTCGGCACCAATTATGTTTTGATCAATACTTGGTATCAGCAATATTTACACATGATTTCTTCTTTTTGAATGAGATAACAACCATGTTCCTACACTTACCCACCCTACGGGGCCTACTCAACATCTGACAGACATTAATACAGCACAGAGCGGGCCAAACGTAATGACAACGGAGAGTCTGAGACATGACTTATTAGCGCGACCGTACACCTTGGTTATCTTCTGTATTTATTCCATATTTATCTGCATTGGATGCTATTTAATCCAGGCTGGCATTCAATGTACAGTTGGCCACACAAATTATGTTGGTTCCTCGTATGTTTCTCTTAAATGACAGGCTCGCTATCGCTCGCCACGAAAATATCGACACCTAAATGACACGAAAAGTCTTAATCTTGAAAAATATAGGAGGCGAAAGGTCTTAAAATCGCCAAACTATTAGGCCGAACGTCATAAAATCTGAAAACTAATGGGGCTAAGCACGAGGGAGAAAGAGGGCCATCTTCCCGTAATCCTTTGACTACGGACAACTATTGATAGTATTGAAAAGCCACCTTGTTTGAACCTTCATAGCATAATGGTCTGAATGGAAGAGGGAGTTTAAGGGGAGATCTCCACTTGAGGGATTTTTTTCTTGACTCCTTTCTCCCTCATGTTTAGCCCCATTGCTTTTGATATTATAAAACGTTCGCCCCATTAGTTTAGCGATTTTAAGAACTTTCACCCCATAGTAAGACCTTTCGTGCCATTCAGGTGTCGATTTTATCCTGACGAGCGATAGCGAGCCTGTAATTTAAGAGGAACCGGCCTTTGGCCGGGACATATTTCTACCGAAAAATTTACAAATTTATCTTGAAAGGGACTCAAGGGGGTATAATTTTAAGCTTGATGGAGGTCTAGGGAACAAAGTAAATATCTCCCCTTAACCCCTTCTGTACCGGCTACGTCTTTTTAATTATATTCTGGCTACTATTAGACGATATTTGTGCAGGTTATATATGGCATCCAACATATAGGCTAACTGGTTCAAGTATCTATCTTAACCCTTTGTACTACCACAGGTCCATCTTAAGCTTCACAAAACCGTCTAAACATAGCTACAATACAATCGAAAAGACTGTCGCCGGTAAAGAAGGGGTTAAGGGGAGATGGGCGTATATGTGTGTTTATTGTTTTTATCTTTGTATTATTTGTGTTAGTTTTCTCCCTAGACCTCCATCAAGCGGTAAAAAACACCCCCTAGAATCCCTTTCAAGATAAATTTGTACATTTTTCGGTAGAATAATGTGGTGACTCTAGCTCACACTCGTGTAGGCCTATGTGTGAACTAGGCTTTAGCCTGAATGAATTATATATATACCGGTACTCAAAGTAGTATTATACTCCCTGACAGAGACCTAAACCTAATACCGGTAGCCTACCTAAACTAATACCTAGGCCTATCCTAAACCGAATACAATCATTATCCCAGTGTATTCCACCTCCTCTACGTAGTACCCGCCTTGCAACACAATCCCACCCCTACTCTGTGCAACTCTCCAACCCAATAGTGAAACGCTATTCTCAGACTTTTTTCTATTCAACTGCTGAGCTCTGGAACTCTCTCCCAGAATCAGTCTTTCCCTCTTCCTACCGGTATTACTTAAATTGCTTCAAACTCGGTGTGTCCAGGCATTTTAACTCAAACGTCCCTTGATTTCGGCCCTGTCACTTTGAAATCTGGGGGAGGCACTCACTGCAGGCAGTTATGCCTTTTGTCTCCCTCATTCACATAGCAAAAAAATCGAAATTAATCAGAACTACATGAAAGTGGTTACATCATTCATACCTTACCTGTTGATTATAGCCAATTCATTATAGGTAGGCTAAACATTGTAACCCCTATCCTCTGTAACTCGGTTAGACACTTTCCAGTTTGTAGAAATATTAGCTCGATGACTATACTCGTGTCCAGAGTTAGAGGTTAGCCTATTACTCTATATTTGTTGCCAACTTCTAATTAATCGGCTATAGTAAATATCAAACGGCAAATATAAATAAGTCCATATGAATATATAAATACGAGTTCCAATGAGATATTTAGATTAAGAAATACACTTACACAATCTCCTTTAAAGATTTGTTGTAAATATTTCGGTAGGAAAATGTTCGCTCCTCCTTGAGGCCTAGAGTTCCTCCATGGACTCTGCCTCCTGATATACATAGCCTATTATTAAAGTGTCGAGACTGGGACTACAACCATAAGCAAAGTGAGAAGCCTGTGACATGTCCATAAAAGCTAACCTGTCGTGATGGTTGGTATACAGTATATAGCCGGTATCACACAAGCGCTCTTGCCCTCAACATTTATCCTCAACACTGGTCTGGCAGCTTATGAGGTCAATATGTATAATATTTCGGTCACCTAACTCCATCTACCATTAGCCTAGTTTCCGATACGGTACCAGTGCAAAATATACAGAAATGTTGCCAGCTTTTTTTTTGATGATTGAATGTTGACTAAAGGTTAAGGGAGCTCAGACGGTATTGTGCAGCATAATTTACTGGTTCGGCTCAATGGTTTAAGGATTAATGGTTTAAGAACTTAAAAGAACACTCAGAAGACCCCCCCCCCCTTTCGAAATATATTTGTACATTTTGTTACTTAGATAACAGGCTCGCTCTCGCTCGCCAGGGAAAAATCGACAAGTAAATGGCACGAAAGGTCTTCTTGACAAATAAATGGGGCAAAAGGTCTGAATATCGCCAAACTAATGGGGCGAATGTCTTGAAATCTCATAACTAATAGGGATAAACGAGGGAGGATGAGGACTCGAAAAACCAACTGCCTCCCCTTAACCCCTTCTGTACCGTGAGTCTTTGTAGTTTCATTCTAGCTATATTCATGCGATTTTGTGCAGTTTAAGAAGGATCGTTGGTAGTGAAAAGGGTTAAGTGAGATAGTTCGAAGCCTAATAATTGCTTCCTTGTTAACCCTTTCACGCTTATGACGCAATGTTGAGCCTATTAGGGATACTTTAAAGCCTTTGTTACCATCAGGGGTATTTAGAAACCTTTAGTTTAGTTACTTCAACCTCTGCAGTTGTCTTTGAGTTAGCTGTGGGCAGAAAACTAATTTTGGAGAGGTAATTATAAGAGTGAGAGAACTCTATTTCTTATTGCTAATCTGGCAACCTCTGCGTCATAAAAACGTGAAAGGGTTAAACTGAATAAAATCATCTAGTAGTAGCCAGAGTAAAGATAAAAAGACGTCGCCGGTACAGAAGGGGTTAACCTGTCGTGTTGGTAGGATATATAAGTGAGGGGGGGGGGTTATTGTCTGTCTGGCATGAAGGGTCTGGGTGTCACACGCTCTTTATTGATCTTAAGGGGGCCCCGCTTCCTTCCTTTATTTATCTCTCTCTCTCTCTCTCTCTCTCTCTCTCTCTCTCTCTCTCTCTCTCTCTCTCTCTCTCTCTCTCTCTCTCTCTCTCTCTCTCTCTCTCTCTCTCTCTCTCTCTCTCTCTCTCTCTCTCTCTCTCTCTCTCTCTCTCTTTATCTCTCTCTCTCTCTCTCCTCTCTCTCTCTCTCTCTCTCTCTCTCTCTCTCTCTCTCTCTCTGGGTTGTATCCATTCGGCCTCATTCAGCCTACTGTTTTAAGACGTTTATCCCCATCTAGGTGTCGATTTTTTCAAGGCGAGCGGTAGGCCTATCCAGCCAGTATACTGTATATATATACCGGGTATATATATTAAAAAAAAAAAAAAAAAATTACAGCAGGTTAAATTTGTACATTATTTTTTCGATGGAATTTTTTCCCGGATTTCTCCATATAATGCTGGGTCGTTATCGCTCGCCAGGAACAAATCGACACCTGGATGAGGGATAAACGTCTTAAAACAATAGGTTGAATGGGAACGAATGGATACAAGCCAGAAAAAGAGAGAAAAGGAGAGAAACAAAGCAGGTGAACCCCCCCCCCCCCCCCTTAACCCTTTCAGTATACCATGACACTTGTTCACTCTATTCTGGTTAATGGTACCGGTACCATAGACGATTTTAGAGGGTCGGTGGAAGTCGGGGAGAAATTGAGACAAATTTGACCTCATTAAGGGGAAATACAGTTTATAATATATATATATATATATATATATATATATATATATATATATATATATATATATATATATATATATATATATCTACTGTATATATACTGTATAATGTGTATGCTTATTTACTAATTTATTGTTTTTAGATTCCTCTAAAGACATCAATCAAGTTTTAAAACATACCCCCAAGAGAGAAATTTTTAAATTTTTCGGTCAACAATTTTTGGCTAGTTCCTCCTAAATTGAAGGCTCGCTTTCGCTCGCCAGGAATAAATCGACGCGTGAATGTCACGAAATGTATTAACATTGGCTAAGAAATAAGTTGAAGGTCTTAAGATAGCCGAACTAATGGGGGCGAATGTCTTAAAATGTCATGACTAATGGGGCTACACACACTTCTGCATATTGATTATATTCTCGCTAGCAGTACAAGATACAACTTAGCGTAGCAAGGATATTATTACACGATATAACTTATACTCAGTTTTTTGGTTTAAGCTGGCGATAAATTGGCTTGTTCCCATCATAATTACTAGGCTATTACAACGTTTTCATAGCCAAATGTGGTGTTAATTGTGAAAAAACCCATCTATATTATGATGTAGAGGCAATGCAAACTTCATATTTTCCATTAGTTATCGAGAAATGAGCTGCTAAGAGAGTCGAACTTCCCGCCAAGTTCAAATAAATCGAGCATAGTGTGTGTAGGAAGAGAATAACCAGAATCATTATAAAAATTGTCTTTATTTTCATAATTTTTGCTTCTTCATAGACGTTTCGACATTGTATTATGTCAACATCAGTACCGTATTTTCTGTGGAACAAACATACGTACCGTATACAAATATTGAATGTATACATTGCATAAGGCTAAGCATTGGAATAGGCTAGTTTTCATTATTTGTAAGTTATTCCAATGTTTGGCTTTATGAAATGTAATATAGATTCAATATCGCTCCTGGCGAGCGATAGCATGTAATTTATTAAGACCGGGAAATTTTTCTACCGAAAAATGTACAAATTTATCTTGAAAGGGGGTCTCGTGGGTGGTATTTTAACCTTGATGGAGGTCTAGCGAGCTAACTTAAAAATAAATACATTAATAAATACAAAGACCAAGCACTACCCCTTAACCCCTTCTGTATACTGAGACGCATTCTTGCTCTATTTTGGCTATTGTTAGAACATTGTAAGGGAGGTTTTCAGTTTGTTCCCTACACCCCTAGCAAGCTTAGAAATATACCACCAAAACCCCCCTGCGAGATAAATTGGTACATTTTTCGGTAGCCGACTTCTTCTAAATTACAGATTCACTATCGGTCGTTTGGATAAATCGACACGTAAAGGCCACGAGAGGTTTTAATATTGACAAATAAATGGGGCAATAGGTTTTACAATAGCCAAACTAATGGGGTCGAAGATCTTAAAATTTCAAAACTAATGGGGCTGAACATAATGAAGAAGGGTGTCCAGAAAGAACACCCCCTTAAACCACTTACAGAGAGTAAGCCAGCCAACTCTCACAAACACTTCCTCCTGCTAGTCATTTCACTACACTAAATAAGCACACCACGTTTCTTCCCAATATGCAAAAAAAAAAAAAAAAAAAAAAAAAAAAAAAAAAAAATCTTAACTTTGGGACAGACACTTGTTACAGGTAGCTTTGCCTTTTGTCTCCTTCATACAACAAACAAATGCATAAAATAAGGGACATGAGGCAACCGTGAGGGAATCCATGTTTCATAACCGTCATAGAGGAAAAACATGTCTTTGGGAGTCATGCATAGTCTATTTCGGCACCATCACCCAGTTACAACGCCGTCTATGGAGAGAATCAGGCGACCTTTTTACAATAATGGCCATATTGCCAAGCTTACCTAGTGTACAGTCGCATACCGTACATAAGTTCTTTACTTCTTTCTGAGGTTATGTTCACAGGCAACATTTGGAACACTAACCCCTAACCTTTGTAGCCTAACTCTGAAACCATTAGAGTAATCGAGCTAATATTTTCACCATTTGATAAGAGTCAGCCAGAGTATAGATGCGCATATTTACAGCCCATTAGCTCCAGCCCAGTTTGAGTTACAGAAGATAGAAGGCACACCTGTTGGCCTACTTATAATGAATGGACTATAGTGTTAGTATTCATAACACTGTAGCGGAATATATAGCCAGTCTACTAATATGTTCAGTCAGTCATAAACATTCATGGACTCCTTATGTTTTTAATTATGGAAGTAGGCTGTTTCCACTGTGTTTAGTTTAACTTGCTATACATTGCATAATATATATATATATATATATATATATATATATATATATATATATATATATATATATATATATGATTATATAACTTCAATTATCTCAACTTGCATTCTGAAAAAATCCCTCCGAAGTCCATGAATTGTTCTGAGGTGTGGTCCTGGAGTGTTTAGCATAATTGTCCCGAAGGTAATACTTGTAATTACTCGCACACAAAACATAGGCAGTAACTGTAATTTATGTTTCACTGTTGGGAAATTAAGTCTCGCACGCCTTACAAAATATGACTAGCGAAATAACGAGGATTAATGGAGTTGTGTATACGGCTTTCTATATTTAGACTGCACACCCCCGATATTGGACGCTGGAAATATTTGCTTACTCTCTCTCTCTCTTCTCTTTTCTCTCTCTCTCTCTCTCTCTCTTCTCTTCTCTTCTCTTTTCTCTCTCTCTCTCTCTTCTCTTTTCTCTCTCTCTCTCTCTCTCTCTCTCTCTTTCTCTCTCTCTCTCTCTCTTTTTCTCTCTCTCTCTCTCTCTCTCTCTCTCTCTCTCTCTCTCTCTCTCTCTCTCTCTCTCTCTCTCTCTAACGATTTCCAAATGATTGTATTCCGTTTGAAAGGAGCACCAAAGTTCGATGATTAATTGAGATGGCTTTCAACCCTTTGCTTCCTAGAGATACAAAGGTGAGATAAATTTTCTTGAAAAAATCTGATGTTGACGAAATATTTTGAAACATTAACTTCAAACGCATACCATAAAAGTATACCAGTTATTTATGGTGGCAGTTGTACAGTCGCTCCCAGTAATGCTGATACGTAATCATTTCGAAGCGGTTTCGGGTTGAATTGAAGCTTCCTATTCATTTATTTACCTGATATTTGTATTTCGGAGCTTCCTTTATTAACCCGTTCAGTACCGGGGACGTCCTCTTCATCATATTCTGGCAACTATTAGACTATTTTATTCAGCTTAAGGAGGACCTCTAGCAATAATAAGGCTTCAAAGTATCTCAACCAACCCGTCAAACTACCACTGATCCTTCCCAAGCTGCATAATATCGTCCAAGTATAGCGAAGATAAAAATAAAACACACGTCGCTGGTACTCAAAGGGTTACATTTTCGAGACTTTAACCCCTTCTGTACTGGCGACGTCTTAATTTTTATTCTAGCAATATCTAAACGATTTTGTGCAGTTTAAGAAGAATTTGTGGTAGTAAACAGGGTAAAGTGACATTGTTCGAAACCTGTTAAGGGGAGGTTTTTAGTTGATTCCCTAGACTTCCATCAAGCTTAAAATTACTTCCCCTTGACCCCCTTTCAAGATAAATTTGTACATTTTTCGGTAGAAAAATGTCCCGGCCGAAGGCCGATTCACCTTAAATTACAGGCTCGCTATCGCTCGCCAGGATAAAATCGACACCTGAATGGCACGAAAGGTCTTAATATGGGGTGAAAGTTCTTAAAATCGCTAAACTAATGGGGCGAACGTTTTATAATATCAAAAGCAATGGGGCTAAACATGAGGGAGAAAGAGGTCCAGAAAAAAATCCTCCAGGTGGAAGTCTCCCCTTAAGTGCTGGAGGCCATTTTGAGACCGAATAATATCCTCTAATATTACCGTAGCCAGAATAAAGTTAAAAGGACGCTACCGGTACTGAACGGGTTAATATATATCAGAATTACTGTACATTCTAAGATTAATAAATTCATGACTTACGAGGTGAAGGAATTGTAGAAGAAAAGATTCCCTATTGATAGTCCACTTTTATCTAAGTGTTATGTTTGTGCTTAAGGGGAGATCTCCACTTGAGGGATTTTTTTCTTGACCCCTTTCTCCCTCATGTTTAGCCCCATTGTTTTTTTATATTTAAAACGTTTTCCCAATTAGTTTAGCGGTTTTAAGATTTTTCACCCCATATTAAGACCTTTCGTGCAATTCAGGTGTCGATTTTATCCTGGCGAGCGATAGCGAGCCTGTAATTTAAGAGGAACCGGCTTTCAGCCGGGACATTTTTCTACCGAAAAATGTAAAAATTTATCTTGAAAGGGGGTCTAGGGGGTGTAATTTTAAGATTGATGGAATTCTAGGGAACGAACTAAAAACATCCTTAACTTTTTGTAAATTTTTGTATTTATTTATTATTTTTCTAGTTTCCTCGCTAGACCTCCATCAAGCTTAAAATGAAGCCCCCTAGACCCCCTTTCAAGATAAATTTGTACATTTTTCGGTAGAAAAATGTCTGGCCGAAGGCCGATTCCTCTTAAATTACAGGCTCGCTATCGCTCGCCAGGAAAAAATAGAGACCTAATTGACAGGAAAGGTCTTAAAATTGACAGAAATGGGGCGAAAGTTCATAAAATCGCCAAACTAATGGGTCTAAAGACCAGGGAGAAGGTGGTCTAGAAAAGCGACTCGTCTTCCCTTAAGGGGAAAGGGTCTATTTTTTGGTCGATTATTTCATGTATTAATTATTTGTTTCTAGTTTCCTCCCTAGACCTCCATAAAACATAAAAAAACATCCATTAGATCCCCCTTCTAGATTAATTTATATATTTTTCGGTAGAAAAATGTCTCGGCCAAACGCCAGTTCTTAGCAAATTAGCCTACAGGCTCACTATCGTTCGCTAGGAAAACGATCGACACCTAAATAGCACGAAAGGTCTTAATATTGACAAAGAAATGGGACGAAAGGTCTTAAAATCGACAAACTAATGGGGCAAACATCTTAAAATGTGAAAACTAATGGGGCTAAACATGAGGGAGAAGGGAGACCAGCAAAACAACCTATCTCCCCTTAACCTGGCTTACAATCCCTGCATGTTTGGTTGTGATCGACTTAATACATAATGACCCTAGACGCGGTAAGCCAACATCCAGTTTAACCCCTTCTGTATCGGCGACGTCTTTTTCATTTATTCTAGCTATATTTAGACGATTTTGTGCAGCTTAAGAAGGATCTGTGGTAGTAAAAAGGGTTAAGTGAGATACCGTAGTGCGAAGCCTGTTAGTTGCTGGAGGCCCTTTTTCAACTGAATAAAATGTTCAAATAGTAACAATAATAAAATGTTCAAATAGTAACAATAATAAAATGTTCAAATAGTAACAATAATAAAATGTTCAAATAGTAACAATAATAAAATCTTCAAATAGTAACAATAATAAAATCTTCAAATAGTAACAATAATAAAATCTTCAAATAGTAACAATAATAAAATCTTCAAATAGTAACAATACTAAAATAAAAGAGTCGTCGCCGGTACGGAAGGGGTTAATCCTTTGACTACCGTAACTGTAAGTCTTTTTTTTTATTTTATCAATATTTTGTTCGTTGATGACATAAAGCTACTGACATGTTCGTGAGCTATTGCGAGTTTTCTGTATGCAAATTATCCATTCCCAAGGAACAAGCCTGTTTTTCAAATATGTCCATGTACCGGTACAAATCAAGTCGGCTATAGCCTATATTAATCAGTCTACACTACCGTATGTATTGATTTATATACAGCTGATATAATTTGAACATCTAAATGAATATATTTATAGGCCTATAGAGAAAATCGCAAGAGCTCGCTAACATAATGGCAGTAGTATGTTTCTACCCGGAATCAAGCCAAATCTGTTCTTCGACTTGCCAAACACTCTTTCATCAATAATAAATGCACTGAACTATCCAACTCTAGCTCTTCCCAAGCTTTCTGGCATCTAGCCAAAAACCTCTCCAACAATTTCTCTTCCTCGTCTTTCCCTCCCCTTTCCCACTCTGATGGCACAACCATCACTTCTTCCTCTGACAAAGCTAAACTCTTCGCTCAAACTTTTGCTAGAAACTCCACCTTGGATGATTCCGGTGCTATCCTCCCTCTCGCCCTCCTCTCTTACTTATGCCTAATATCCTAATCTCTTCTACAAGATGTACTTTTACCTCTGGGGCTTAACACTAATAAGGCGAACGGTCGGACGGTGTTCCTCCTGTTGTTCTCAAAAACTGTGCTTCCGTGCTGACACCCTGCCTAGGCAAACTCTTTCGTCTCTGTCTATCCTCTAACGTCTTCCCTTCATGCTGGAAGTTTGCTCACATTCAACCTGTCCCAAAGAAGGGTGACCGCTCTCAACCCTCCAACTATCGTCCAATTGCTCTCATCTCTTGTCTTTCGAAAGTTTTTGAAACATTCTTGCTTCCAAATTTCTTAAGCATTTCTCTTCTCATAATCTACTCTCAGATCGCCAGTATGGCTTCCTTAAGGGTCGCTCTACTGGTGATCTTCTTTCATATCTTACTAACTCTTGGTCATCCTCCTTTCGGGACTTCGGTGAGACTTTTTCTATTGCACTAGACATATCGAAAGCCTTCGATAGAGTCTGGCATAAATCTTTAATTTCTAAACTACCCTCCTTCGGTTTCTATCCCTCCATCTATGCCTTTGTCTCTAATTTCCTTTCCGGCCGTTCCATAGCCGCGGTTGTGGACGGCCATTGTTCACTTCCTCACCCTATAAACTCCGGTGTTCCTCAGGGCTCTGGTCCTATCTCCTATTCTCTTTCTAATTTTTATAAATGATCTCCTTAACTGTACCTTAATTCCCATCCATTCATACGCAGACGACTCAACCTTACACTACTCCATTAGTTTTTCAGAACGCCCCAGCCAGCAATCCCTCAACGACAAACGTAATGAAGCCATAGAACTCTTAAATTCTGATCTAAATACTATTTCCAATTGGGGCAGAGAAAACCTTGTTAACTTTAATGCTTCCAAAACCCAATTTCTCCATCTATCTACCTGTCAGGATCTCCCAGCGGACTATCCCTTATTCTTCAACAATACAAAAATCAACCCTTCATCTTCTCTCAATATTCTTGGTGTCTCTTTTTCTTCTGCTCTCATTTGGAAGGACCATATTACCAGTCTTGCTAAGGCAGCCTCCCAGAAGCTGGGTGTGCTCAACCGCCTTAGGGGGTTCTTTTCCCCTGCACAGCTTCTTCCTCTGTACAGGGGCATAGTGCGCCCTTGTATTGAGTATTGTTCACATGTGTGGGGAGGTTCCTCTCACACCGCTCTCCTAGACAAAGTTGAAAGGAAGGCCTTTCGTATCATTAACTCCCCGTCCACTCACCAACTCTCTGCAATCTCTCTCTCTCCGCCGCAATGTTGCATCTCTCTCGCTATTCTATCGCTACTATAATAATCAGTGTTCCTCAGAGCTATCCCAGTGCATACCACCTCCTTTACGTAGGGCACGTGGTACCCGTCTTGCAACTCAATCCCACCCCTACTCTGTGCAACTCTCCAACCCAAGAGTGAAACGTTACTCTCAAACTTTCTTCTACTCAACAGCTGAGCTCTGGAACTCTCTCCCAGAATCAGTCTTTCCCTCTTCCTATGACTTAAATTGCTTCAAACTCCGTGTGTCCAGGCATTTTGGCTCGAACGTCCCTTGATTTTGGCCCTGTCACTCTTTCAACTATGGGGGGGGGGGGGGGCACTCGCTATAGGCAGTTATGCCTTTTGCCTCCCTCAATCACATAGGAAAAAAAAAAAAAAAAAAAAAAAAAAAAAAAAAGTAGCGATACCATTCATAATAAAGATTGTTATATAATATACACTCCGATCTTGCTATGCAATATTACTTTGCTGAAGCCTTCTGTGGGGTAGGTGGGGGGATGTTTATTTATGTATTTATTTATTATTATTATTATTATTATTATTATTATTTTTTTTTTTTTATTTTTTTATTTATTTTTTTTTTATTTTATTTTATTTTTTTTTATTTTTGCATTGGATGTGCAATCGTGGTCAATAATTACTGGCCAATTTTGGACAGCACAATGATAATACACTGACGAACTACTCTGACGAAATACTCGAGGCATACAGGTAACATGAGTGGAATTCGCATGACTAACGTTCACCTTGCTCTAATCAGTAGGAGGTGTTCACGTATTTATGAGCACGACTGTGCCTTTCTTATTACTAAGGCTTTTATATATAAATTCATTGAAGCTTCACTTTTTTTTTTTTTTTTTATTTAATTTTTTTTTTTTGGGGGGTGGAGATTTTTTTTTTTTTTTTTTGGGGGAGAGTCTTTTCACTATACAGTAGTCTGTTCATTGTAAGTAGGCCAAACATCTTGAGCACTAACCTCTATAGGCCTAACTCCAAAACGACTGAGCCAGACTATATACCCTGTTCACCATAACTAGGCCACCAATATTGACCACAAACCAGGGATCTGCCTTGTGTGGGCCGATCGGCTTTTTGAAGACTCCCATTTTCTTATGTTCTTATAACTTAAGATGACTAGAGGAATCCAGCTACCGGTAATATTTCTAACATTTGAGAAGTGTCAGGCGGGGAATAGGTGTGGACATTACAGCTTATTTGCTCTAGCCCCTTTTGAGTTACAGAGGTTGGCGGTCATAATTCCTACTTATAATTAATGAATGATATATTAAACAAACTGGTATATATTTATGTATTTATTTATTATGTAACCAGCACATACTGAAATATGTCTATGTGCACTATAAAATCCATTCTTTAAGGGGAGGTTTTTAGTGTGTTTCCTAGACTTCCATCAAGCTTGAAATTACACCCCCCATGACCCCCTTTCAAGATAAATTTGTACATTTTTCGGTAGAAAAATGTCCCGGCCGGAGGCCGGTTGCTCTTAAATTACAGGCTCGCTATCGCTCGCCAGGAATTTTTTTGACAGAAATGGGGCAACATGTCTTAAAATATCCAAACTACTAGGGCGAAGGTCTTAAAATTTCAAAAGCAATGGGGCTAAACATGAGGGAGAAAGGGGTCCAGAAAAAAAAAAGCCCTCAAGTGGAAATATCCCCTTAATGTAAAGCTTTTTTTAAAAAGACCTCCGTCTACGTATTGTGAAAAACCTGTTATCCTCCGGCAAATTGTGGGGTTGAGTGAGTGAAGGAGGATGCATGTTTTTCATAATACGTGTTGCTAGCCCCAAACGCGCGAGCAACTGTGGCTTTCAACCATCCGACACATCCCCTTTTATTTATGTGCATCACACATGTTACATACAAATAAAGTTTATGTTTTGTTTTACCCTACTGTGGAAAGACTACGGATACACCACTCCTGCCCGGGCCTCACACAGTGGCATGACCCAGTCCTGTCGAACTGAGCTCATGACGCTGGTGGCATTGCCCCGGAGGATAGCCATCCCTAGTCTTTGCTTGAGCCAGAGGGTTTCCCGGGGTTCTCCTGAAACTTCTCTGATTTTACGGCCTATTTCATTCACCATCTTAAGGGTGGTAGGGCCGAAGACTCCTGAAGTTTCGAATGCCAGGGGCTCGAACTGATGATTTCTGGCGATGGCTTGATATTTTTCTCGCTTTTTATTTTCTGCTATCCGGGCGGCTTCACCTGCTTCGTCGGCGTTTCTGGCAATGTTGGTTGTGGAGAAAGTGTCAACACATGTGGCATCCCACACGAGGCACCGGCCATTCTTGTAAGGGAAAGTGGTCATCCCATCTGGCCGTTTGCCGTCTTCTCTGTGAAGTCCATGTGGTTCGAGGATTGATGCACGGTTAGCACTCTGCAGGGCCCGTTTTATGACATCATTTAGTGCAGTGTGTCTTGGCAGGCGGCCTGCGTTGTAATTACCGGTACATGACAAGGCATGGTGACCTTGAGCATCCATCCCCCCACCACACTTGCAAGTGTGTGGGTGACAAACTGCCGCACCCACTCTGAGCGCGATGGCAACCCGGAGAGCTTCAGCATCCAAGTGAGTTCCAAGAGGTGGGATGGGGATGGCGTGTAACCACAAGCCACTCTCCGAACGGGCGGCTGCCTGGAGGCGTGCTTTTGCAACCTGGTCTGCGTTGGTTAGGAGATTTTCTTGAGTTTTCTTCGCCGAGATGGTATCCCACGCTTTCTGCTTGCTCCTGGAGGTACCCTGAGGCTCCTCCTCTACTCCTGTACTTCCCTTCCAGGTGTTAATCGCTGCTGTTACGTCCCCATTAAGTGTCATTCCGGGTTGAGAAGAAAGGATGGACAATACGAGGTCGTTGGTCGCGATGAGGGAAGAGATAAAGGCTGGGGAGGCAATATCCGAGGCTCTCCGTATGCCCAAGCCCCCGAGGCGGACAGGAAGGGTGGCTTGTGTCCAGGCCTGTTCTTTAAATTCCACGTTGGTGATGCTGGTCACTGCTTCTCGGATTATGCTGTCTAATTCTTGGAGGCCACCATTGTTCGTGTAAGTCATCGATGTGCGCAGGAGGTATTGGAGTTTTGGGATGGAGAAACAGTTCTTGAGCAGGGCCAGAGCTGAGTGGGCATCGATGTGTATCAGGCGACTCACGAGACGTTGAAGCTCCTCCTTTTTAACTTGAAGTGCTGGTGGGATTGCTGCCAGAGTTAGTGGGGAACCTAATAGGGTTTGCTGGTGCTCCTGAAGGATCTTTACATCTGGCAATATGTTTCGAAACAGGGCCTGAGTCTCTTCTCCTTGTTCACGTGTGTGGTTGAGGAGGACAAGTTCACATTTGGTGTCATTTATCACTAGCCCGGCCTGGCCGAGGTCAGTTACGATGTTATTTAGGTCGGTTAGAACGTTCTCTACTGACCCACCCAAGGTTGCATCGTCCAGGTACCATACATTCAGTTCTGACCTTACTTTGTTAGCTGCTGCATCCACCCCTATTGAGAAAAGAGCAGGACCACCTGGATCTCCCTGCTGTAACCCGGTCGCTGATGGGATTACCGTCTCGCCAAAAATCAGGATTGAAGGTTTGGAATAAGCCTGCCAAAGTAGGGGGTACAGAGTGGGGATGTGTTCTTGAGCTGCACGGAGGAAGACATCCCTGCGAATGCTGTTGAATGCGTTCCGCATGTCAATCTTTAGAAGCACTCGTTTTTCTTGGGCTTGGCTGAGGTAGGTGCGGGTTGCGTGTACAGCAGCTTCACACCCCTGGAGTTCCGAAACCTAGTTGAACTGGTCTTAAGTGTTGACCTAGGCCATTCGAGAGTGGTTTCAAACCCACCTTTGTGGCAAGGCGGCGGAAGGTGTTCCCTACTGCTATTGGGCGCACTCCGCCATCTTTTTTTGCCAGTGCACAGAGTGATGCCCCCAAAAATAGGGGTGTGGCACAGTCGGGTACTTCCCCTCTTAAAACCATGTTGATGAATTTGGTGAGGGTTTCCAAGAGTGCCTCCCCAGCAGCTCCTGATCCCTGACCCAAGAGGCCTTTGAGGTGGGCAGGTCGGATACCATCTGGGCCCGCGGCTGAGCCTGCTGGGAATGAAGTCACTGCGGCGACCACCTGCTCCTTCGTGACAACTAAAGGTTGGCGCATCTGGTCATTTGGGGCAGGGGGGAGGTTTAGGTCCCTAGGTGTAGGTGGGTGCTTTTCTTGTAGGGTAAAGCTTGTATTTTTTTCCCCGAGTGTACAGTAAGGACTAAAGACAAACAGGGGGGGGGTACCTAACTTTTGGTAGTGCCTGTACTGGGTGTTGTGCTGGTGGTGGTGGGGGGGGGGAACCTAACTTTTGGTAGTG
Source organism: Paralithodes platypus (assembly GCA_032716605.1). Lineage (NCBI taxonomy): Eukaryota > Metazoa > Arthropoda > Malacostraca > Decapoda > Lithodidae > Paralithodes > Paralithodes platypus. Next base: position 57,277,321 of record CM064525.1, read on the forward strand.
CCTGTACTGGGTGTTGTGGTGGTCGTGGGGGTGTGTACCTAACTTTTGGTAGTGCCTGTACTGCGTGTTGTTGTGGTGGGGGGTGGGGGGGTGTACCCAACTTTTGGTAGTGCCTGTACTGGATGTTGTGGTGGTGGGGGGGGGGGTACATAACTTTTGGTAGTGCCTGTACTGGGTTTTGTGGTGGTGGTGGTGGTGGTGGTGGGTACCTAACTTTTGGTAGTGCCTGTACTGGGTGTTGTGGTGGTGGTGGGGGGGGGGGTACATAACTTTTGGTAGTACCTGTACTGGGTGTTGTGGTGGTGGGGGGGGGGGGGGTACCTAACTTTTGGTAGTGCCTGTACTGGGTGTTGTGGTGGTGGGGGGGGGGGTACCTAACTTTTGGTAGTGCCTGTACTGGGTGTTGTGGGGGGGGGGGGGTACCTAACTTTTGGTAGTGCCTGTACTGGGTGTTGTGGTGGTGGGGGGGGGGGGGGTACCTAACTTTTGGTAGTGCCTGTACTGGGTGTTGTGTGGGGGGGGGGGTACCCAACTTTTGGTAGTGCCTGTACTGGGTGTTGTGGTGGTGGTGGTGGTGCGGGGGGGTACCCAACTTTTGGTAGTGCCTGTACTGCGTGTTGTGGTGGTGGTGGTGGTGGGGGGGGGGGACCCAACTTTTGGTAGTGCCTGTACTGGGTGTTGTGGTGGTGGTGGGTCGGTCCTGGGAAACAGTTCACCTGTCAAAGATGCTATCACTCCGGGGATCAAATACACTGTATATATTCACCCATGTTTAATTCACGGTAAGGGCAGATGAGGGCCGTTTTTATTGGCTCATTTCTGTATGTTATTTTTTGTTTTTATATTTGTTTCCTCCCTAGACCTTCATCAAGCTTTAAAAACACCCGCCCAAGACAAATTCAAGATAAATTTGTAAATTTTTCGATAGAAAAATGTCCCGGCCAAAGGCCGATTTCTCTTAAATTATAGGCTCGCTATCGCTCGCCAAGAAGAAATCGACACCTAAATGACACGAAGTCTTAATATTGGCAAAGAAAAGGGATGAAATGTCTTAAAATCGCCAAACTAATGGGCCAGACGTCATAAAGTCCGAAAGCTAATGGGGTAAACACGAGGGAGAAGGGGGGGGGGGAAGAAAAACGGCCCTCCTCCCCTTAATCACAACACAGAGCCCCCGTCAAACATTAAAGTGAACCTCGCCATTGGTTAAGGGGAGGTATTTAGTTTGTTCCCTAGACCTCCATCAAGCTTAAAATTACACCCCCTTGAGTCCCTTTCAAGATAAATTTGTACATTTTTCGGTAGAAAAATTTCTCGGCCGAAGGCCGGTTCCTCTTAAATTGCAGGCTCGCTATCGCTCGCCAGGATAAAATTGACACCTGAATGGCACGAAAGGTCTTAATATGGGGTGAAAGTTCTTAAAATCGCTAAACTAATGGGGCAAACGTTTTATAATATCAAAAGCAATGGGGCTAAACATGAGGGAGAAAGGGGTCAAGAAAAAAATCCCTCAAGTGGAGATCTCCCCTTAAGGGGGAGGTAGGCGCTTTTTCTGGACCCCCTTCTCCCTCATGTTTAGCATATTAGTTTGGAGATTTAAAGGCCTTTGTTCCGCTAGTTTGGTGATTTTTAGACCTTTCGCCCCACTTCTATGTCAATATTAAGACCTTTCGTGCCATTTAGGTGTCGATTTTTTTCCTGGCGAGCGAAAGCGAGCCTGTAATTTTAAAAGCAAACGGCCTTCGGCCGGGACATTTTTCTATCGAAAAATGTACAAATTTATCTTGAAGGGGGTCTAGGGGGTGTTTCTACAGGTTGATCGAGGTCTAGGGAGGAACTATACAAAATAATACAAACAATAAACAAATAAATACGCCCATCTGCCCTTAACATGTACCTATGCTGTTGGTAATGCCCCATAGAAAAAACAATATATATATATATAATATATACTGTATATGCCTACCGGTATATAGATAGATAGATAGATAGATAGGCAGGCAGGCAATATCCCTAATGATTTGATGTACCTTTGTCATACCCTTTTAATGCCCCTTGATATTTACAGTGTACGGTACCGTTTTTTTTTTTTTTTTTTTTTTTCTATGTGATTGAGGGAGGCAAAAGGCATAACTGCCTATAGCGAGTGCCTCCCCCATAGTTGAAAGAGTGACAGGGCCAAAATCAAGGGACGTTCGAGCCAAAATGCCTGGACACACGGAGTTTGAAGCAATTTAAGTCATAGAAAGAGGGAAAGACTGATTCTGGGAGAGAGTTCCAGAGCTCAGATATTGAGTAGAAGAAAGTTTGAGAGTAACGTTTCACTCTTGGGTTGGAGAGTTGCACAGAGTAGGGGTGGGATTGAGTTGTAAGACGGGTACCACGTGCCCTACGTAAAGGAGGTGGTATGCACTGGGATAGCTCTGAGGAACACTGATTATTATAGTAGCGATAGAATAGCGAGAGAGATGCAACATTGCGGCGGAGAGAGAGAGATTGCAGAGAGTTGGTGAGTGGACGGGAGTTAATGATACGAAAGGCCTTCCTTTCAACTTTGTCTAGGAGAGCGGTGTGAGAGGAACCTCCCCACACATGTGAACAATACTCAATACAAGGGCGCACTATGCCCCTGTACAGAGCAAGAAGCTGTGCAGGGGAAAAGAACCCCCTAAGGCGGTTGAGCCACCCAGCTTCTGGGAGGCTGCCTTAGCAAGACTGGTAATATGGTCCTTCCAAATGAGAGCAGAAGAAAAAGAGACACCAAGAATATTGAGAGAAGATGAAGGGTTGATTTTTGTATTGTTGAAGAACAAGGGATAGTCCGCTGGGAGATCCTGACGGGTAGATAGATGGAGAAATTGGGTTTTGGAAGCATTAAAGTTAACAAGGTTTTCTCTGCCCCAATTGGAAATAGTATTTAGATCAGAATTTAAGAGTTCTATGGCTTCATTACGTTTGTCGTTGAGGGATTGCTGGCTGGGGCGTTCTGAAAAACTAATGGAGTAGTGTAAGGTTGAGTCGTCTGCGTATGAATGGATGGGAATTAAGGTACAGTTAAGGAGATCATTTATAAAAATTAGAAAGAGAATAGGAGATAGGACAGAGCCCTGAGGAACACCGGAGTTTATAAGGTGAGGAAGTGAACAATGGCCGTCCACAACCGCAGCTATGGAACGGCCGGAAAGGAAATTAGAGACAAAGGCACAGATGGAGGGATAGAAACCGAAGGAGGGTAGTTTAGAAATTAACGATTTATGCCAGACTCTATCGAAGGCTTTCGATATGTCTAGTGCAATAGAAAAAGTCTCACCGAAGTCCCGAAAGGAGGATGACCAAGAGTTAGTAAGATATGAAAGAAGATCACCAGTAGAGCGACCCTTAAGGAAGCCATACTGGCGATCTGAGAGCAGATTATGAGAAGAGAAATGCTTAAGAAATTTGGAAGCAAGAATAGTTTCAAAAACTTTAGAAAGACAAGAGATAAGAGCAATTGGACGATAGTTGGAGGGTTGAGAGCGGTCACCCTTCTTTGGGACAGGTTGAATGTGAGCAAACTTCCAGCATGAAGGGAAGACGTTAGAGGATAGACAGAGACGAAAGAGTTTGCCTAGGCAGGGAGTCAGCTCGGAAGCACAGTTTTTGAGAACAACAGGAGGAACACCGTCCGGACCGTAATAAATTATATAAGGAAATTTATACGCCATGTTGCAATCACTATACCGGTACCAGACCAAAGAGCAGTTAGATAAATACTACCGTACCGGTAATCCGTGTTAACCCTCTCCGACATATGACGCGATTTTGAGCCTATGGGGATACTTTAAAGCCTTTGTTACCATCAGGGGTATTTAGAAACCTTTAGTTTAGTTACTTCAACCTCTGCAGTTGTCTTTGAGTTAGCTGTGTTGAGCCTATTGGGGATACTTTAAAGCCTTTGTTACCATCAGGGGTATTTAGAAACCTTTAGTTTAGTTACTTCAACCTCTGCAGTTGTCTTTGAGTTAGCTGTGGGCAGAAAACTAATTTTGGAGTGGTAATTATAAGAGTGAGAGAACTCTATTTCTTATTGCTAATCTGGCAACCTCTGCGTCATATGAGTGAAGGGGTTAATTATGTAGCCTACCCTGTCACACATACCTGTAGTCATAATTATTACATGTACCGGTACAGATTAAGGGGAGACGGGTCGTTTGTCTGGTCCACCTTCTTCCTCATGTTTAGCCCCATTAGTTTTCAGATTTGATGACGTTCGGCGATTTTAAGACCTTTCGCCCCATTTCTTTGTCAATATTATGCCCTATCGTGTCATTTAGGTGTACATTTTTCCAGGCGAACGATAGTGAGCCTGTAATTTTGGAAGAACCGGTCTTAGGCCGGGAAATTTTTCTACCGAAAAATGTACAAATTAATCTAGAAGGGGTGTCTAATAGATGTGTTTTTTTTAAGCTTGCTGGAGGTCTAGGGAGAAAACAAAATTATATAATTAATTATAACTAAATACGCCCATCTTCCCTTAAGGGGAGATCTCCACTTGAGTTATTTTTTTTCTTAACCCCTTTCTCCCTCGTGTTTAGCCCCATTGCTTTTGATATTATATAACGTTTGCCCCATTAGTTTAGCGATTTTAAGAACTTTCACCCCATATTAAGACCTTTCGTGCAATTCATGTGTCGATTTTATCCTGGCGAGCGATAGCGAGCCTGTAATTTAAGAGGAACCGGCCTTCGGCCGGGACATTTTTCTATCGAAAAATGTACAAATTTATCTTGAAAGGGACTCAAGGGGGTGTAATTTTAAGCTTGATGGAGGTCTAGGGAACAAACTAAATACCTCCCCTTAACCTCTACTAATTATCTATGAGTAACATATAGTCCATGCATTATAAGTTGGCCAGGAATATAGTGACCCCTAACCTCTGTGTATAACTTAAAATGGGCTGGTGCAAATGGGCTGTACATGTCCCACACCTATTCCCTGGCTAGTGGCCGAGGGAGAAAGGGGGTCCAGATTTTTTTTTCTACTTAACCCTTTCAGTACCGGTGCCGTCCTTTTAACTTTATTCTGGCCACTTATAGACGATTTTATTCAGTTTAACCCCTTCAGACTCATATGACGCAGAGGTTGCCAGATTAGCAATAAGAAATAGAGTTCTCTCACTCTTATAATTACCTTTCCAAAATTAGTTTTCTGCCCACAGCTAACTCAAAGACAACTGCAGGTTGAAGTAACTAAACTAAAGGTTTCTAAATACCCCTGATGGTAACAAAGGCTTTAAAGTATCCCTAATAGGCTCAACACAGCTAACTCAAAGACAACTGCAGAGGTTGAAGTAACTAAACTAAAGGTTTCTAAATACCCCTGATGGTAACAAAGGCTTTAAAGTATCCCTAATAGGCTCAACATCGCGTCATATGTCGGAAGGGGTTAAAATGGGCCTTCAGCAACTAACAGGCTTCGAACTATCTCACTCAACCAGTTTTACTACCACAGATCTTTCTTGAACTGAACAAAATCGTCTAAATATAGCTATAGCCTAATAAAGTTAAAAAGACGCTGCCGGTACAGAAGGGGTTATGCGTCAAGTGATGTTATGAGGGTTATTAATACACTATACTCGGTTTCACAGGAGTAGGCCAAAACTCTTGAAGAACATTATTAAGGGGAGAATATCCACTTGAGGGATTTTTTTGTCTTGACCCCTTTCTCCCTCATGTTTAGCCCCATTGCTTTTGATATTATAAAATGTTTGCCCCATTAGTTTAGCGATTTTAAGAACTTTCACCCCATATTAAGACCTTTCGTGCCATTTAGGTGTCGATTTTATCCTGGCGTGCGATAGCGAGCCTGTAGTTTAAGAGGAACCGGCCTTCGGCCGGGACATTTTTCTACCGAAAAATGTGCAAATTTATCTTGAAAGGGACTCAAGGGGGTGTAATTTTAAGGTTGATGGAGGTCTAGAGAACAAACTAAAAACCTCCCCTTAACCTCAATAACTCGCAAACGACTAGGGTTATCAAGCTTGTATTTTTTACCATTAGGGAAGGGTCAGCCAGGGAATAGGTGTGGACATTTACAGCCCATTTGCTCTAGCCCTTATTGAATGACCGAGGTTAGGGGGTTTCACGATTTTTCTGGCCCACTTACATTGAATAAGTTAACCCCTTCCGTACCGGCGACGTCTTTTTTATTTGATTGCACTACATTTAGACTCACTTTATTCATCTTAGGAGGGTCGTCTACCAATTAAAAAGCTACAAACTATCTCGGTTCCATAGGGATTGGGCCCATACGGGATTGGAACCTAACCTAACCTAACCTAACCTAACCTAACCTAACCTAACCTAACCTAACCTAACCTAACCTAACCTAACCTAACCTAACCTAACCTAACCTTACCTTACCTTACCTTACCTTACCTTACCTTACCTTACCTTACCTTACCTTACCTTACCTTACCTTACCTTACCTTACCTTACCTTACCTTACCTTACCTTACCTTACCTTACCTTACCTCCATTAATCCTTTTAGCTACTATATATCCTTCCTAAGCTTCATAAATGTAGCCAACATACAGTTAAAAGACTATCACCGGTAATGAAGGGGGTGACCTGCTTTTTGTTCTCTCCTTTTCTCTCTTTCTCTGGCTTGTATCCATTCGGCCCCATTCAGCCTACTGTTTTAAGACGTTTATCCCCATCCAGGTGTCAATTTTTTACTGGTGAGCGGTAGCGAGTCAGAATATTTTAAAACAAATTTTGACAGCAGGCTAAATTTGTACATTTTTCGGTAGAAAAATTTCTCCGGCAAAGCCGGATTTCTTCATATAATGCTGGCTCGCTATCGCTCGCCAGGAAGAAATCAACATCTAGATGGGGATAAACGTCTTAAAATAGTTGGCTGAATGGGGCCGAATGGATACAAGCCAGAGAAAGAGAGAAAAGGAGAAAAATTATAAAAGCAGGTCACCCCCCTTAATGCTTCTTGATATTGGGCGCGAAATGTCCGTAGACTAAACGCCCAAATCTGCAATCGCCTTCTTTTCGTCAATAGGCGAGCTTATAGGTAGCACATGTCTGCATATATATTAGTCGGATTCGTTTGACTGGCACTCTAAACATCTGGCCAGGGCCCATCAATGTGAATTAAGGGGGCAGGGGTTATTTTTGTTTTGGGGGGAGGGTCTTTTTATTTATACGGATGTATTAATTTATTTATTTATATGGATGTATTAATTTATTTTAGAGTTTCCTCCCTAGACCTCCATCAAACTTTAAAAAAAAAAAAAAAAAAAAAAACATCCATTAGATCCCCTTCTTATATATATTTGCACATTTTTCGGTAGAAAAATGTTTGGGCCGATGGCCGGTTCCTCCACAATTACAGGCTCGCTATCGCTCGCCAGGAAAAACATCGACACCTAAAGGGCACAAAAGGTCTTAAAATTGACAAATAAATGGGGCGAAAGGTATTAAAATCGACAAACTAATGGGGCAAACGTCTTAAAATCTCAAAACTAATGGTGCTAAGCATGAGGAAGAAAGGGGACCAACAAATAAAACGGCCCATCTCTCTTTAAAATCCATACGGTTTCTACCTTTTGATCTTCGATGGCGTCATTTAGCTCGATTTGCGGAATTTAAATATGGGTAATATATCCAAACTGACTGATCACCATTAACCCCTTCAGTACCGGCAACGTCATTTTAACTTCATTCTGGTTACTATTAGACGATTGTGTTCAGTTTAGAAAGGACCTCCACAGCAATTGACACTTTTCGAACACTCTCCCTTAAGGGGAGGTCTTTAGTTTGGTCCCTAGATATCCTTCAAGCTTAAGATTACACCCCCTTGAGCCCCTTTCAAGATAAATTTGTAAATTTTTCGGTAGAAAAATGTCCCGGCTGAAAGCCGGTACCTCTTAAATTACAGGCTCGCTATCGCTCGCCAGGATAAAATCGACACCTAAATGGCACGAAAGGTCTTAAAATTGACAGAAATGGGTTGAAAGTTCTTAAAATCGTCAAAATAATGGGGCGAACGTCTTAACATTAGGAATACAATGGGGCTAAACATGAGGGAGAAAGGAGTCTAGAAAAAAATCCCTCAAGTGGAGATCTCCCCTTAACCCTTAATACTACCACAGATCCTTCTCAAGCTGCACACAATCGTCTAAATGTAGCCTAGAATACAATACAATACCGTCGTTGGTACTGAAGGGGTTAGCCCAGCACGACCTCGTCCTTAAGGGGGGTGACCTGTTTTGGTTCGGTCCTTTTCTATCTTTCTCTGGCTTGTATCCATTTGGCCCCATTCAGCCTACTGTTTTAAGACTTTTATCTCCATCCAGGTGTCAATTTTTTACTGGTGAGCGGTAGCGAGCCAGCATATTTTTTATTTTTGTTTGACAGCAGGCTGAATTTGTACATTTTTCGATAGAATTTTTTTTCCGGCGAAGCCGGATTTCTTCATATAATGCTGGCTCGCTATCGCTCGCCAGGAAGAAATCGACACCTAGATGGGAATAAACGTCTTAAAATAGTTGGCTAAATGGGGCCGAATGGATACAAGCCAGAGCAAGAGAGAAAAGGACAGAAATAACAAAAAGCAGGTCACCGGGGTTAAGGGGATAGTGGCTGTTTTTTTTTTGGGGGGGGGTCTATTAATTAATGTAATATATTTTTTTTCCTCTCTAGACCTCCCTCAAACTTAGAAAAACACCCCCTAGACCGCCCCTCAAGATAAATTTGTAAATTTGTCTGCAGAAAAATGTCCCGGTCCTTATTATAATTACAGGCTCGCTATCGCTCGCCAGGAAAACGTCGACACCTAAATGGCACGATAGGTCAAACAATTAACAACGAAATGGAGCTAAAGGTGTTAAAATCGCCAAAATAATGGCCCGAACTTCTGAAACTGTAAAATCTAATGGGGCATATACAGTATATATATATATATATTGTTACGTATCTTGATCCTCAAGTGGTTAACTTGATGAATCTAGATAGCACAGAGATATATTTTAAGGTATCAGTCAGCTGAAGGCAAAACAAAAGTAAAATCTAATAAAATAATTTCCTGTTGTTGCTTCCTTTCCTTTTGGATCTTAGGACTTGGTATCCTTTATTGACTGATACTCTTTACTTATGAAAAATACTGAAACTAATTAAAGTCATGTAGTATTTAAAAAGAATTATTATTTAACCGAAGCTTAGTAGGCTATGGTTATGAACCGAAGACGTATATCTAAAGAAAGACTATTAATTCTAAAAAAAGTCTTGAATGATAAATATTAAAGTAAGAATATTTCTGTCTCTTACCCTTTTTGAAATGAATAGATAGTTTTCTTCTATGTCCTTTTATTTATATTTAATGTAATTATTCTTGGTTCTTGTCTTACGTTAATAGTATTATATTATTATCATCAGGAGTAATATCAAAGTCACATAAAAAGTTAGATATATATTTAATAATTAGTTCAATGTATTTCTTAACCACGTAACATTGAGGTTTGATTAGGAGTAAATAAAGTTACAGGATCGTTTCATAGATTCGATTCAGGTCTCACTCAAATAATATGAAAAGCAAAATATAATATTTTGAAGCAAAAGAATTTTCTTCAGCTTAGGAAATCACTATAAGTAATATTAACACAGCCATGTTAGTCTAAGGCGATATTACTAATACGAGACAATAGCATCACCGTACTAAACACCGTTAAGCAATGTAAGCTTAATTCAAAGAAAATGAAAGAACTCTTAAGTATTAATATAAAACAAGTATTACTTTCATCATAACCCAATTACTTAAAGAGTTGCTTTAGTCCACAAGTTAGTCAACTAAAATAGTTAAGTACATAATAATAGCATTAACGTTAATTCCCAATCAAATAGTTAAGTACATAAATAGTAGCGTTAACGTTAATTCGCAATCAAATAGTTAAACACATAATAGTAGCGTTCACGTTAATTCCCAATTAAATCGTTAAACACATAATAGTAGTGTTCACGTTAATTCCCAATTAAATCGTTAAACACATAATAGTAGTGTTCACGTTAATTCCCAATTAAATAGTTAACCACATTACACACATCACGTTAATTCCCAATCACATATCTCACTAACCAACATAACGTAAGTGTTTACACCGAACACACTTAACACACATTTATATAATCTGACTGACAGTCACAATCCCATTATAATACTTCACCCCGTCTTCCTCCAGCTGCAAGTTCACCTTCCCCAACTCCAAATGAGACTGATTTGAATGCCCACAACTCGGGTCTTATATACCAAACAATGATGGTGTAGGAACGAATCAGGAGGCGAGTGATGGTGCGCGCTCCAATCATAGCTCCTCGAATCACATAACAGGTGTGTCGTCCACTCACAGCTCCTGGCGTCGATCATACGTCATAGCATCGGTCATCGAGGTATGGGGCGAGCTGGTATGGGACGAGATGGTTTGCCCACTCGCTCGTTCGCTCGCTAGTCTGCTTCACCACTTGGGTAGTTTGGCTCCTTGAACTCTAATTCTAACTCTTAAATTAACATACAGGGCTCCGTATGTCAGACCTCCCCCCTAGAAAAGAGTTTAAGGAGTATAGTACATAATATTAAACATAATACATAAATAGATTCACCACCAGATTGGCAACAGCAAGATTATAATGAGGATATAATAAGGATATCACCCAAAGTAGGCAACGTCTCCAGGTACCACATCAGAACATAGCCGGAACGTAGCTGGAGCGTTATTCGAACTGCAAGGCATCTCACAGCTGAAGGCTTAAAAGCGCACTACAAAAGCATGATATTTACCTCGCTACAAGGGAGAGCTAATTGCCAAAATCCTCTCATTAAATTATACTTACTGCTGCATGAGGCCAAACTGGTAAATGCAATCTTTGATCCGTGGCAGTGGGTAGGTATCGTTCTTTGTGACAGCATTGACTTGCCTATAGACCCTACAAAACCCATGGCTCCCGTCTGGCTTCGGCACAAGTATGACCGGACTACTCCACTGGCTGAAGGCCCTTGTGATCAGCTAGTTTGAAAAAATTAAGTCAAGCTCGACCTGCAGTATACTCCTGCGTTGTGGCGAGACACGGTAGGGGGATAGTTTAATGGGAGTTGCATCCCCTACGTCGATGTCGTGCACGGCCAAAGAAGTGAGCCCTGGAGTATCACGGAACACACTGGGAGACTGAGATAAAACAGAGATTAGGTGGTTCGCTTGGTCAGAGGGAAGAGGACATAGTTTAGATGGTAATTCCCTCAAAGCCACTGAATTATACTGAAAGTTGGATAGGCTACATGACAAGTCAAAGTCTGCATGGATACCTTCAGGCTCTGGAACAGTCTGTTGCGGGTCAGTAAGAGAACTGAAGACTTTGTCCGCACCAGGCTGCTCACAGGTCCTGACATTCACTGCCACAGTGGGAGAATCTGGAGGAGAGGAATCAGGGGACCTATGGTAGGGCTTAAACATATTTATATGGAATACTTGCGTGGGCTTTCTCCTGTCTGGGGTAGTTACTAGATAATCGGTAATGCTCACCCTCCGAATGATCTTATATGGGCCCCTGAACTTGGCAGATAAAGGTTGGCCAATAAGGGGGAGCAGGACCAAAACCTCATCACCGGGCTTAAACTCCCTCTCACGGGCTTTTCTGTCATACCATTTCTTCATGGAGCTTTTAGCCACTGTCAAGTTTCGAGCGGCAAACTCACATGAGGATCTCAGCCGGGTTTTGAAATCTGAAACATACTTGAGGAGGTTTTGGTTCCCCTCCTGGCCAACTAGGCTATCCTGCAATAGTTGCAAAGGACCTCTTACCTGGTGACCGAAAACTAGCTCATTAGGGGAAAAACCCAGGGATTCAGTTGGAACCTCACGAGTAGCAAATAAAAGAAAAGGTACCGGTACCCCCTTATCCCACTCAACTCCGGTCTCTGTACAATACTTACGTAACATTCCCTTTAATGTCTGATGATATCGTTCGAGAACCCCTTGACTCTCTGGGTGGTAGGTGCTAGACTTTACATGCTCGATACCCAACTCCTTCAGGGACTGCTGGAAAATGTTAGAGGTAAAATTAGTTCCTTGATCACTTTGCACCTCATGGGGGAAACCCATTCTGGTGAAAAATTTGAGCAGTTCCTTGATTACAGTTGGAGCAGAGGTAGTCCTTAAGGGTATAGCCTCTGGGTAGCGAGTTGCCATGTCCATGATAGTTAATAAATAAATGTTACCTTGGGAAGTCTTAGGCAATGGGCCTACAATGTCCACTACCACCCGAGTAAAAGGATTCTCGAAAACGGGCAAGGGCACCAGAGGATGTACAGGCACCTTCTGATTGGGTTTTCCTGTCATCTGGCAAGTGTGACACACTCTACAACACTCCACTACATCTGCACGCATTCCTGGCCAGTAAAAGTGGGATCTGATTCTGTCTAGAGTTTTTCTCACACCTAGGTGTCCTGCCAATGGTATACAATGTGCCATTTCCACGATATCTTTACGACAAGGTTTGGGGACTACTACTTGATGGACGTCCCAAGCCCCGTCATCGATTGGTCTGTGTGGCGGTCTCCATCTTCGCCACAATACTCCTCCTTTGAGGTAGAAACATTCACCACCCTCCTTCTCACATTCCTCTTCACTCACGGACCTGGCAGCTAACTCCTTGCATTCACAATCATCTCTCTGTAGCTCTACCAGGCCACTAGGACAATTTGGAGGGGTTTCATGGTCATCGTTAGGGTCAAGATGAGCCATAAAGGTGTCAGTTAAATCCACCTCAGTCACATCATCAGGCACAGTTGGAGCATCATTCACACTCTCATCATCCCTTTCATCAACTCTTACATTCGGTATATTTCTGTCTGAGGGAACTGCTACTTGAGACATTGAACGTTTGTCAGCACACACAGGGAAAACAGTTGGCAACTCCTTGTCGAGCTCACCGGTTAGTGGCTCGTTAACAGGGGAAAGTGACAAAATGGGGTCTGTTCGGACCTTCTCACCTGCTACATCATTCCCCAAAAGGAGTGTTACCCCAGGCACAGGGATATCTTGGGACCTACACAAAGCTATGGTGGCCTCACCCTGTAGTAACTCACATTCAATTTCGCATTTTACCAAGTATGCATAAAACTGGCCTCCAGCACCTCTCATTACAACTGGTTCGCCAGGTGGGCACTCAGTGTAAGGATTCACCATGAGGGTGCTAGTAGAACCTGTGTCTCTCAGAATTTTTACCTCATGCATGCAACCATTTAATCTCACGTTGCCAGATGAAATAAAGGGACGGTAACTGTCCTGCACTGATGGTGAAATTATTATTGGCTTAACCCTAGTGGGTTGCACCACACATGCTACTACACCCCTGTCTAGATGATTTACGTTAGCTGCTAGGTACTCCTTCTGTCGAGAGTCCTGCATTAAAGGAACTTTTGGTGCTAGGTACTCCTTCTGTCGGGAGTCTTGCATTAAAGGAACATTTGGTGCTAGGTACTCCTGTCGGGAGCCCTGCATTAAAGGCACACATGGAATTTGAGATACGGCGGCAACGGTCTGCCCCGATCTCTCGGTTTTTTCCTTGGCCCAGCACTGATAAGCTAGGTGGCCTCTCATGCCACAAAAAGTACATACTTTAGGGGATACGGGAACGTTCCCTCTTTGAGCATTACTATTTATTTGGGGCCCCACCTCTGTTACCATTGCCCTGAGTCGCATTTTTAGTTGGGGGAACAATTCTATTTTGGCTAGCTGGGGAAGACGTTATAGGCTTGTGACTGGGTCGGTCAGATTTGTGATTGGGATACTTAAAATTAGAACTAGAATTATCGTAGGGCTTCTTTCCACGAAATTTGTTGTTGAGCACGTATGTGTCAGCCATGTCAGCAGCGTCGGCAAGACAATCTACCTTTTCCCCTTTAAATGATAGGATACAGAAGAATCAATTTTCCATAGGAAATTTTCTAACAGGACCAACTCCTTCAGATCGTTGTAGCTTGTGACTTTCTTACTCTTGACCCAATGATTGAAAGTTTTAGTCATGGTCCTGGCAAATACCTTATGGGTTTCTTCTACTTTCTTCTGGTTTTTACGGAACGATTGCCTGTAAGCCTCAGGCTGCAATTGATAGGTTTTTAAGATAGCTTCTTTGAGATTGTCATAATCCTGCCTAACTTCTGCTACTTCTGACAAATACGTGGCTCGAGCCTGCCCTGTCAAAACAGTTTGTAACATAAAAGGCCATTGATCTCTTGTCCACTTCATACCTCCAGCAACTTCCTCAAACAAAACAAAGAAATCCTGCACATTATCCTCAGTGAAGGGTGGAATGACACTAGTCATAGTCAATCCCAGAGGGGGAGCAATTACGGGAGCATTTGTATTGACATTTAGTGGAGCCGTTTGATATTGATATTGATATTGTTCGGTCTTTATTCTGGCTTCCTCGATATTTATTCTGGCTAGTTCTAAGTCGGTGTTTGCTTTTATTCTAGCTAGTTCTAATATTTGATCACCGGTCAAACCAGGTGGTAATTGTTAATCAAGTTGGCTAGGTTTACTCGGGATCCCACCAACTGCTCCGTCACCCTCCCCGCCTTCTACAGGGAACAAGTGGGTTTTTATGGTCTGAGCCACCTCTACTTTAGACATGTTTGAGACAGTTAATTGGAGATGTGAGGCAAGCACTTTCAGTTCGGATTTTGACAGACAGTCAATATCAGGGGATGTGGGTTCTGATTCTATGAAAACTCGAGCATCTTCGTTATTAATTAGTTGAGGCATGATTAATATTTGATTGTTAAGTAGTGAAACGTTAATGACACTGAGTGAAACTGTATGAAACGAATCCTTGGCAAGGTCGCCACTCTTCTGTTACGTATCTTGATCCTCAAGTGGTTAACTTGATGAATCTAGATAGCACAGAGATATATTTTAAGGTATCAGTCAGCTGAAGGCAAAACAAAAGTAAAATCTAATAAAATAATTTCCTGTTGTTGCTTCCTTTCCTTTTGGATCTTAGGACTTGGTATCCTTTATTGACTGATACTCTTTACTTATGAAAAATACTGAAACTAATTAAAGTCATGTAGTATTTAAAAAGAATTATTATTTAACCGAAGCTTAGTAGGCTATGGTTATGAACCGAAGACGTATATCTAAAGAAAGACTATTAATTCTAAAAAAAGTCTTGAATGATAAATATTAAAGTAAGAATATTTCTGTCTCTTACCCTTTTTGAAATGAATAGATAGTTTTCTTCTATGTCCTTTTATTTATATTTAATGTAATTATTCTTGGTTCTTGTCTTACGTTAATAGTATTATATTATTATTATCATCAGGAGTAATATCAAAGTCACATAAAAAGTTAGATATATATTTAATAATTAGTTCAATGTATTTCTTAACCACGTAACATTGAGGTTTGATTATGAGTAAATAAAGTTACAGGATCGTTTCATAGATTCGATTCAGGTCTCACTCAAATAATATGAAAAGCAAAATATAATATTTTGAAGCAAAAGAATTTTCTTCAGCTTAGGAAATCACTATAAGTAATATTAACACAGCCATGTTAGTCTAAGGCGATATTACTAATACGAGACAATAGCATCACCGTACTAAACACCGTTAAGCAATGTAAGCTTAATTCAAAGAAAATGAAAGAACTCGTAAGTATTAATATAAAACAAGTATTACTTTCATCATAACCCAATTACTTAAAGAGTTGCTTTAGTCCACAAGTTAGTCAACTAAAATAGTTAAGTACATAATAATAGCATTAACGTTAATTCCCAATCAAATAGTTAAGTACATAAATAGTAGCGTTAACGTTAATTCGCAATCAAATAGTTAAACACATAATAGTAGCGTTCACGTTAATTCCCAATTAAATCGTTAAACACATAATAGTAGTGTTCACGTTAATTCCCAATTAAATAGTTAACCACATTACACACATCACGTTAATTCCCAATCACATATCTCACTAACCAACATAACGTAAGTGTTTACACCGAACACACTTAACACACATTTATATAATCTGACTGACAGTCACAATCCCATTATAATACTTCACCCCGTCTTCCTCCAGCTGCAAGTTCACCTTCCCCAACTCCAAATGAGACTGATTTGAATGCCCACAACTCGGGTCTTATATACCAAACAATGATGGTGTAGGAACGAATCAGGAGGCGAGTGATGGTGCGCGCTCCAATCATAGCTCCTCGAATCACATAACAGGTGTGTCGTCCACTCACAGCTCCTGGCGTCGATCATACGTCATAGCATCGGTCATCGAGGTATGGGGCGAGCTGGTATGGGACGAGATGGTTTGCCCACTCGCTCGTTCGCTCGCTAGTCTGCTTCACCACTTGGGTAGTTTGGCTCCTTGAACTCTAATTCTAACTCTTAAATTAACATACAGGGCTCCGTATGTCAGAATATATATATATATATATATATATATATATATATATATATATATATATATATATATATATATATTTAAAACATGGACACTCGTTCTGACTCGGTGGTTCGAGCCAGGCTCACGTCTATTTGTGATATATACTTATATATATACCGGTAATTGAAACTTACTCCAAGCCTCGATATAATCCCCTTGTACCACGGAAAGTATAATGATAGAGAGAGGCGACTACAACCCTTTGATGTCTAAACCCATAATAATAAATCGCTACGAGAAAAAAACGAGGACTTGCGTTAAGCCGGTATCACACGAAAGCTTTTATAGGCAACATTCGACGATCAACATTTTTCTGGCAACATATCTGGAATATTTTGCCCTGGTATCGGACACTAGACTGATGATAGCTGAATTTAGGCAACCGAAATATTATATATATCGACCACATGAGCTGCCAGACCAGTGTTGAGGATAAATGTTAAGCACTCGTGTGATAGCCTACCGGTTTTACCTGTGATAGTTCTGTGTCCCCACCAGCATTTTTTTTAATGCAATGATGTTATGGCAGATTGTGTGCAGTATATTGTATCAATGCTTCTTATCTGTTTAAGGGGAGATGGGTCGTTTTTCTGGTCCTCCTTCTTCCTCATGTTTAGCCCCATTAGTTTTCTGATTTTAAGACGTTCGGCCCATTAGTTTGGCGATTTTAAGACCTTGCGTCCTAATTCTTCGTCAATATTAAGACTTTTCGTGTCATTTAGGTGTCGATTTTTTCCTGGCGAGCGATAGCGAGCCTGTAATTTAAGAGGGATCGGCCTTCGGCCGGGAGATTTTTCCATCGAAAAATGTACAAATTTATCTTGAATGAGGGTCTTGAGTGGGTGTTTTTCTAAGCTTGATGGAGTTCTACGGAGGAAACTAACACAATCGTAAAAAGATGAATAAATAAGCCAATAAATACGCCCATCCCCCTTAACCCTCTATGCACAACCAGTACCGTAACACACACACTCTCTCTCTCTCTCTCTCTCTCTCTCTCTCTCTCTCTCTCTCTCTCTCTCTCTCTCTCTCTCTCTCTCTCTCTCTCTCTCTCTCTCTCTCTCTCTCTCTCTCTCCCCCCACCGCCCTTCGCCTTGATATTCTGTATTTGTATTGATATGGTAAGATACCGGGTATATAATTATGCAATAGAGAAGTGTATGTATTCATTTTTTCTGTTCATGAAGGAGACAAAAGTCAAAGCTGCCTGCAACAAGTGTCTCCCCCAAAGTTGAAAGCTGGTTAGTCGCTATTTTATTTTATTTGTCTATTTATTTGATTTTTCAGTTTTGTTTTTTGTTTTTGGTGTGTATTTTGGAAAGAAGTGTGTTGTTTTAAGGGGAGGAAGTTGTGTTTTCGAGTCCTTCTTCTCCCTCATGTTTAGCTCTATTAGTTAGGCTATGAGATTTCAAAACAATCGCTCCATTAGTTTGGCGATTTTCAGACCTTTCGTGCCATTTAGGTGTCGATTTTTTTCATGGCGAGCGATAGCGAGCTTGTATATGAAGAGGAATCGGCCTTCGGCCTGGACATTTTTCTACCGAAAAATGTACAAATTTATATCGAAGGGGAGTCTTGTGGGTGTTTTTTTTTTAAAGCATGATAGAGGTTTAGAGAGAAAACTAAACCCCCTCCTTAAACCATTGAGCTTGAACCAGTAAATTATGCTGCACAATACCGTCTGAGCTCCCTTAAGGGGAGGTTTCTAGTTTGTTTCCTACTCCTCCAGCAATCTTAAAATTTCACCCCCTTGACCCCCTTTCAAGATAAATTTGTAAATTTTTCGGTAGAAAAATGTCCCGGCCGAAGGCCGATTACTCTCAGATTACAGGCTCGCTATCGCTCGCCAGGATAAAATCGACACCTAAATGGCACGAAAGGTCTTAAAATTGACAGAATGGGGCGGAAATTCTTAAAAATCACCAAACTAATGGGACAAACGTCTTAAAATCTCAAAAGCAATGGGGATAAACATGAGGGAGAAAGGGGTCAAGAAAAAAGTCCCTCAAGTGGATATCTCCCCTTAAGTAGACTAAAATCAGTGTTACTTATAGTATAGGGCCTCTAAGTCTAACTTGTCCCATTTCGTTGGGTTGTTAGTCGAATGCGCTAACCGAAATATGCATTACCTCACGTAGTGCAAGATGCCTCATATCGGTTGTATAAAAAATCTGTTGGTCTCCCCCCCCCTCACTTGTTGGCCATTACCCCCCCCCCCCCCCCCCCTTCCCACCGCTGACAAGTTCGCCTCGTACCATCATTTATCAGCTGGCTACTCTGACCACGCCTTCTATTGGTCCACCATGGTTCCTTCTATTGGTCCACCACCCATGGTTCCTTCTATTGGTCCACCACTCATGGTTCCTTCTATTGGTCCACCACTCATGGTTCCTTCTATTGGTCCATCATGGCTCCTTCTATTGGTCCACCATGGTTCCTTATATTGGTCCACCATGGTTCCTTCTATTGGTCCACCATGGTTCCTTCTATTGGTCCACCATGGTTCCTTCTATTGGTCCACCACTCATGGTTCCTTCTATTGGTCCACCATGGTTTCTTCTATTGGTCCACCATGGTTCCTTCTATTGGTCCACCACCCATGGTTTCATCTATTGGTCCACCATGGTTCCTTTTATTGGTCCACCATGGTTCCTTCTATTGGTCCACCACCCATGGTTCCTTCTATTGGTCCACCATGGTTCCTTCTATTGGTCCACCATGGTTCCTTCTATTGGTCCACCATGGTTCCTTCTATTGGTCCACCACTCATGGTTCCTTCTATTGGTCCACCATGGTTCCTTCTATTGGTCCACCATGGTTCCTTCTATTGGTCCACCATGGTTCCTTCTATTGGTCCACCACCCATGGTTTCATCTATTGGTCCACCATGGTTCCTTTTATTGGTCCACCATGGTTCCTTCTATTGGTCCACCATGGTTCCTTCTATTGGTCCACCACCCATGGTTCCTTCTATTGGTCCACCATGGTTCCTTTTATTGGTCCACCATGGTTCCTTTTATTGGTCCACCATGGTTCCTTCTATTGGTCCCCCATGGCTCCTTCTATTGGTCCACCATGGTTCCTTATATTGGTCCACCATGGTTCCTTCTATTGGTCCACCATGGTTCCTTCTATTGGTCCACCATGGTTCCTTCTATTGGTCCACCACTCATGGTTCCTTCTATTGGTCCACCATGGTTTCTTCTATTGGTCCACCATGGTTCCTTCTATTGGTCCACCACCCATGGTTTCATCTATTGGTCCACCATGGTTCCTTTTATTGGTCCACCATGGTTCCTTCTATTGGTCCACCACCCATGGTTCCTTCTATTGGTCCACCATGGTTCCTTCTATTGGTCCACCATGGTTCCTTCTATTGGTCCACCATGGTTCCTTCTATTGGTCCACCACTCATGGTTCCTTCTATTGGTCCACCATGGTTCCTTCTATTGGTCCACCACCCATGGTTCCTTCTATTGGTCCACCATGGTTCCTTCTATTGGTCCACCACTCATGGTTCCTTCTATTGGTCCACCATGGTTCCTTCTATTGGTCCACCATGGTTCCTTCTATTGGTCCACCACCCATGGTTCCTTCTATTGGTCCACCATGGTTCCTTTTATTGGTCCACCATGGTTCCTTTTATTGGTCCACCATGGTTCCTTCTATTGGTCCCCCATGGCTCCTTCTATTGGTCCCCCATGGTTCCTTTTATTGGTCCAACATGGTTCCTTCTATTGGTCCACCATGGCTCCTTCTATTGGTTCACCATGGTTTCTTCTATTGGTCCACCATGGTTTCTTCTATTGGTCCACCATGGTTCCTTCTATTGGTCCACCATGGTTCTTTTTATTGGTCCACCATGGTTCCTTCTATTGGTACACCATGGTTCCTTCTATTGGTACACCATGGTTCCTTCTGTTGGTCCAGGAAGAAATCGACACCTGGATGGGGATAATCGTCTTAAAACAGTAGGCTGATTTGGGCCGAATGGATACAAGCCAGAGAAAGAGAGAGAAGGAGATAAAACAAGCAGGTCACCCCCCCTTACCCCTTCCGTACCTGCGACGTATTTTTGTATTTCATTGTAGCTACATTTAGACAAGTTTATTCAGCTTAAGGGGAGGTATTTAGATTGTTCCCTAGACCTCCATCAAGCTTAAAATTACACCCCCTTGAGTCCCTTTCAAGATAAATTTTTACATTTTTCGGTAGAAAAATGTCCCGGCCGAAGGCCGGTTCCTCTTAAATTACAGGCTCGCTATCGCTCGCCAGGATTAAAATCGACACCTGAATGGCACGAAAGGTCTTAATATGGGGTGAAAGTTCTTAAAATCGCTAAACTAATGGGGCAAACGTTTTATATTATCAAAAGCAATGGGGCTAAACATGAGGGAGAAAGGGGTCAAGAAAAAAGTCCCTCGAGTGGAAATCTCCCCTTAAGAAAGTCGTCTACCTATTATAAGGCTGCAAACTAACTTAATTGATCCTTTTAGCTACCACATATCTTGCCTAAGCTTCATAAATGTCTTAATGTACCGTAGCTGAAATACAATATACAATAAGTCGCCGGTATAGAAGGGGTTAACCCTCTCCGACATATGACGCGATTTTGAGCCTATTGGGGATACTTTAAAGCCTTTTTTTTACCATCAGGGGTATTTAGCAAGCTTTAGTTTAGTTACTTCAACCTCTGCAGTTGTCTTTGAGTTAGCTGTGGGCAGAACACTAATTTTGGAGAGGTAATTTTAAGAGTGAGAGAACTCTATTTCTTATTGCTAATCTGGCAACCTCTGCGTCATATGAGTCTGAAGGGGTTAAGGCTCTCCTACCTTTGTAATTTGCAGGCCAGAGAGAGAGAGCGAGAGCGAGAGCGAGAGCGAGAGCGAAGTTTATGACGAAGCTTGTCGAGTTCTGGCAATCCTACCCGGTACCGTAAATCCTCCACGCATGGCAGCGTCAGAGTGCGTAATTAAAGTGTCAAGCTATAAAGAAGTTGGAGCCGTAAACATCGAAACTTGGCAGAAACAGAACAATAATGGGAGTTTACGATGGATGAAGTTAAGGGGAGATTTCCACTTGAGGGACTTTTTTCTTGACCCCTTTCTCCCTCATGTCTAGCCCCATTGCTTTTGAGATTTTAAGACGTTTGCCCCTTTAGTTTGGTGATTTTTAAGAATTTCCGCCCCATTCTGTCAATTTTAAGACCTTTCGTGCCATTTAGGTGTCGATTTTACCCTGGCGAGCGATAGCGAGCCTGTAATTTAAGAGTAATCGGCCTTCGGCCGGGACATTTTTCTACCGAAAAATGTACAAATTTATCGTGAAAGGGGGTCAAGGGGGTGAAATTTTAAGATTGATGGAGAAGTAGGAAACAAACTAGAAACCTCCCCTTAAGTGTGTTGAATTTGGTTTTATGTAGGTTGCTTATATATATTGCACTAACATCGTCTTTTGGCCGGTAATTCTGCTAAATATCTGTCTACAACTCCAACTTCCTTACAGGCCTAGCCCAAAACTCGCAGGCTATCCGTTAGTGGGGCGAAGAATCTTAAAATAGCCAAACGAATGGGGCAATCGTCTTAAAATGTCAAAACTAATGGGGCTAAACATGAGGGAGAAGGGGGGGGGGGGGGGGCGCAGAACAATGCACCCCCTTAAGGGGAGATCTCCACTTGAGGGATTTTTTTCTGGACCCCTTTCTCCCTCATGTTTAGCCCCATTGCTTTTGATATTATAAAACGTTTGCCCCATTAGTTTAGCGATTTTAAGAACTTTCACCCCATATTAAGACCTTTCGTGCAATTCAGGTGTCGATTTTATCCTGGCGAGCGATATCGAGCCTGTAATTTAAGAGGAACCGGCCTTCGGCCGGGACATTTTTCTACCGAAAAATGTACAAATTTATCTTGAAAGGGACTCAAGGGGGTGTCATTTTAAGCTTGATGGAGGTCTAGGGAACAAACTAAATACCTCCCCTTAACCCCGTCAGCACGAGGACGTAATTTTACCTATAATTCTGGCAAACTGAGTACATGCAGTTTAAAGAGGACGTATGGTATTCAGAGGGTGTATTGAGATCGTATTTAACCCCTTTAGAATCCAAGAGGTAGATTTTAAGCTGAAGAAAACGGTCTAATGGTATCCAGAATATGATGGTGATTACGTCATCGTGCTGAAGGGGTTAAGGGGAGATTTCCACCTGAGGGATTGTTGTCTGGATCCCTTTCTCCCTCATGTTTAGCCCCATTGATTTTTTATAGATTTTAAGACTCGCCCCATTAGTTCGATGATCTTAAGAACTCGCCCCATTTCTGTCAATTTTAAGACCTTTCGTGCCAATTAGGTGTCGATTTTTTCCTGGCGAGCGATAGCGAGCCTGTAATATAAGAGGAACCGGCCTTCGGCCAGGACATTTTTCTACCGAAAAATATACAAATTTATCTTGAAAGGGTGTCTAGGGGGTGTAATCGTAAGCTTGATGGAAATATAGGGAACAAACTAAAAACCTCCCCTTAAAAGTAGTACCGGTGTACTGAATGTTCACTGTCTTCGTCTTAACCCCTTGAAGCTCTGACGCGTTTTAGCAGTTTATGTTGGCTATCATTAGACGATTTTATGCAGCTTAGGAAGGATCTGTGGGTATTAAAGGGGTAAATACTCTCTCAATCAACCCTCTGACTTCCGTATACCATTTCTAATCTGAATAAAATCGTCTAATGCTAGCCAGAAAACAGACCAGAAATACGTATTGGAGCTTGAAAGGGTTAATCTGTCTACAAGCTGTACCTATAACTTTTTGACCTCCATAGCACATCGTGATAATATATTTTAGCTTTCCTTGTAGTTGGTACCGGTACATGAATGGGTTCCCTGTGATTTTAGCATTGTAGATTCGAGTGCTAGCGAATTACCTTGGAGGAATTAGCGCTTTCGAAATATTAAAGAGTAGATACCGGTAGTTATTAGTTTTGTTATTACTTTTATAATTTTTGTTTGGTATAATTAGGTATAATTATCATGTTTGTTATTATTTTTATTATATTATTATTATTATTATTATTATCATTATTATTATTATTATTATTATTATTATTATTATTATTATCATTATTATTTTTATTATCATTATTATTATATTATTATGATTATTATTATTATTATTATTATTATTATCATTATTATTATTATTATCATTATTATTATTATTATTATTATTATCATTATCATTATCATTATTATTATTATTATTATTATTATTATTATCATTATCATTATTATTATTATTATCATTATTATTATTATTATTATCATTATCATTATTATTATTATTATTATTATTATTAGCCTACTGTTCTTATCATTATTTTTATCATAATTATTATGATATTACCCTCTAACCCACCCCCCCTTCCCCCGCCTTCTCTCTCTCTCTCTCTCTCTCTCTCTCTCTCTCTCTCTCTCTCTCTCTCTCTCTCTCTCTCTCTCTCTCTCTCTCTCTCTCTCTCTCTCTCTCTCTCTCTCTCTCTCTCTCTCTCTCTCTCTCCTCTCTCTCTCTCTCTCTCTCTCTCTCTCTCTCTCTCTCTCTCTCTCTCTCTCTCTCTCTCTCTCTCTCTCTCTCTCTCTCTCTCTCCCCCGCTACTTCCCTGTATTCCTCTCACCACCTTCATAAACTCCCTGATCCTGACTTACTCCCTCATAACCCTATATTTTAGGTACGGTACAGTCTGCCAAATAAGTGATGTCGCGGCACTAAGTATATTTCGATCACCATATTGGTATCAGCACTATCTAAGGGTTAAGTCATCGTTCAGAGTGAGATATGCAAACATTTTCTCATCTCTACACACACTATTCAACATCTGACAGACATTAATACACCACACAGCGAGCAAAACGTAAAGACAGCGTAGACACGATTTCTTTGGCCAACCGTTCTACCTATAATATATTTCTTTGACCAACCGTTCTCTCTATAATATATTTCTTTGACCAACCGTTCTACCTATAATATATTTCTTTGACCAACCGTTCTTCCTATAATATATTTCTTTGACCAACCGTTCTCCCTATAATATATTTCTTTGACCAACCGTTCTCCCTATAATATATTTCTTTGACCAACCGTTCTCCCTATAATATATTTCTTTGACCAACCGTTCTACCTATAATATATTTCTTTGACCAACCGTTCTTCCTATAATATATTTCTTTGACCAACCGTTCTACCTATAATATATTTCTTTGACCAACCGTTCTTCCTATAATATATTTCTTTGGCCAACCGTTCTTCCTATAATATATTTCTTTGACCAACCGTTCTCCCTATAATATATTTCTTTGGCCAACCGTTCTCCCTATAATATATTCCCCTTTATGGTCTGGTGGCCCCTTAAGAGGAGACAGACCGTTTTTCTGGACCCCCTTCTCCCTAATGTTTAGCCCCACTAGTTTTGAGATAATAAGACGTTCGGCCCATTAGTTTGGCGATTTTAACACCTTTCGCCCCATTTCGTTGTCAATTTTAAGAACTTTCGTGCCTTTTAGGTGCCGATTATTTCCTGGCGAGCGATAGCGAGCCTGCAATTTTAAGAGGAACCGGCCTTCGGCCGGGAAATTTTTCTACCGAAAAATGTACAAATTAATCTAGAAGGGGGATCTAATGGATGTTTTTTAAATTTGGAGGTCTAGGGAGGAAACTAGAAACATAATGAATACATGCGAAAATCGCCCAAAAAGTGAACCATCTCGCCTTAAAGTCTGCTTCGCCCATAGCTACTTCGCCCATAGCTACTTCGCCCATAGCTACTTCGCCCAACTTCACCATGGTCGAATGCCTAACTCCCTATACCATGTTTAAAATAAGTAGGCTGAAACTTCTTGAACACTAACCTTTATAACTCACAGACGACTAGAGTAATTGAATTTATACCATTTGGGAAGGGTCAGCCAGGGAATAGGCGTGGAAATTTACAGCTCATTTGGTCTTGCTCTTTTTTGAGTAATCGATTTAATATTACTACCATTTGGGAAGGGTCAACCAGGGAATAGGTGTGGACATTTACAGCTCATTTGCTCTTGCCCTTTTTGAATACCGTTAATCGAGTAAATATTTCTACTATTTGGGAAGGGTCAGCCAGGTAATAGGTGTTAATAATCATTGGTGTTAACCCTTTGAAGATTGTGACGCCTTTTGATAGCTTTTTCTGGCTATCATTAAACGATTTCACACAGCTTAGGAAGGGTCTGTGGGATTCGCAAGAGTACTTAGGACTATCGATTAAGGGGAGAATTCCACTTCAGGGATTTTTTTCTGGACCCCTTTCTCTCATGTTTAGCCCCATTGCTTTTTAGATTTTAAGACGCTCGCCCCCTTTAGTTTGGCAATTTTAAGAACTTTCACCCCATTTTTGTCAATTTTAAGAACTTTCGTGCCATATAAGTGTGTGTTTTCCTGGCGAGCGATAGCGAGCCTGTAATTTAAGAGGAACCGGCCTTCGGCCGGGACATTTTTCTACCGAAAAATTTACACATTTATCTTGAAAGGGGGTCTAGGGGGTGTAATTTTAAGATTGATGGATATCTAGGGAACAAAGTAAATACCTCCCCTTAACTCTCTGACTTCCACATACCGGTACCCTTCCTAATCTGAATAAAATCGTCTAATAATTGCCAGAAAACAGAAATTCGTACCGGTACTCGTATTTTGAAAGGGTTAAGAACTTAATATGGCATGCTCATGATAAACAAATAATTAAATACCGGCATATAACACAACAATAAAATGCCAGGCTGAGATGCGGACACCATCCAGCTCTCCTGAGCTATCAGAAGAGACTGGATGACTCCGTTGTCGACTCCTGCCCGGGATGTAACACAGCACCCCATACCATTAAACACATCATAGAAGACTGCATTTCACACAACCACTTACGCCAACAACACAATCTACACTCAATGAGAGCTCTGTGGGAAAGCCCGATCGTGGCCATGGCCTTCCTCAGGGACTCGGGGCTGTTCGGCCAGGCAGCTTAGGGAACAACAACAACAACAACAACAATAAAATGCTCCTAAATAGTATGTTAAGTTAAGTTAAGTTAAGTTAAGGGGAACCGGCTGAAAGCCGGTTCCCCTTAAATTACAGGCTCGCTATCGCTCGCCAGGATAAAATCGACCTACATTATTATTATTATTATTATTATTATTATTATTATTATTAAATCCCTGGAATAATAATAGTAATAATAATAATATTTGTCTATCTGAGTATATGGATAGATAGATTATTATTATTATTAATATTATTATTGAATCACTGATGTTTTTCCTTCAAGAAAACCCTATATAACTGGATGTAACCCCTTCTATACCGGCGACGTATTATTAATTATTATTCTAGCTTTATTGAGACGATTCTGTGCGGTTTAACCCCTTCACCACCATTCTGTGCGGTTTAACCCCTTCACCACCATTCTGTGCGGTTTAACCCCTTCACCACCATTACGTAATCCTCATCATATTCTGGTTACAATTAGACCAATTTCTTTAGTTTGTAATCTACCTATCCGACTCAAATGGGTAAATACAATCTCAATAAACCCTCTTAGTAACATAGGTCCTTCTTAAACTGCTTAAAATCATCTAATATTAGCCAGAATCAAAGGTAACAAGGAGTCATGGGGCTGAAGGGGTTAACACTTTCACGCTTTTGACGCGATTTTGAGCCTATTAGGGATACTTTAAAGCCTTTGTTACCATCAGGGGTATTTAGAAACCGTTAGTTTAGTTACTTCAACCTCTGCAGTTGTCTTTGAGTTAGCTGTGGGCAGAAAACTAATTTTGGAAAGGTAATTATAAGAGTGATGGAACTCTATTTATTATTGCTAATCTGGCAACCTCTGCGTCATAAAAGCGTGAAAGGGTTAAGCAGGATCTGTGGTAGTGGAAAGTGTTGCGTAAGATAGTTTGAAGCCTGTTAATTGCGGGATGGCCTTTTTAAACTGAATAAAACCGTTTAATAGAAGCCAAAATAAAATGTATAAGACGTTGCCTATGTGGTGGATTGTGTTCAATTATTTCACTATTATATTTTGCTTAAGCGTTTTTTCCACATAGCTATTTTGATTAGTTATTTTGCCTCTATATTGTCTTTGTCCTAGTTTGGTTTGTATATTTTGCAAGTTTTACAATAGCATGTATATATTGATGAATACATTAATAACCCGTAATATCAAACATAACATATACACATATATAACTATAAAACACAAGAGTACCTAACAACAATTATACTCAAAACAGATAATCCATATTGTAATAGTTAATAATAATAATTATAATAATTTACGCCAACTGACAGAGATACATGGATGAGATTCATTAGTGGCCACCCCCTCGGGGATCAGTCCGTCTGACAATAGATAAACAGATAAGTAATCATAATAACAACAAAGTATGCTTAAATAGACCCATTAACTTTGATAATATCAGCCAGTTGACGCCAGCGTGTTGAGTAGAACTACCATCTCTCACCGCAAGGTCTGTAGTTCGAGCCTCGAGCTGGACATGTTAATTGGTTAGGTGAACCGAATTTTGACCCGGACTAATCATCGGTGATGAACAAATCCAGTTGTTGCCCTTAACTGGGTGATGACTGGTGCCCCTTGCTGACCAGGAGTGATCACCAGGTGGGACTGGCTGACCAGAAATGATCATCTGGTCAGCAACACAAAGTTA
The DNA here is from genome assembly GCA_032716605.1 of Paralithodes platypus. Taxonomy (NCBI): domain Eukaryota; kingdom Metazoa; phylum Arthropoda; class Malacostraca; order Decapoda; family Lithodidae; genus Paralithodes; species Paralithodes platypus. The sequence continues at coordinate 57,305,553 of CM064525.1, forward strand.
AATTGCACTTAATTGTGTGATACTTGGTGTACCTTGCTGACCTAGGGTGATTACCTGGGTGGGATATGTAAACCAGCCAAGTAGACTCGCATGGTATTCGTGCTAGAGACCTTGACTAACCCTGACTATGACTAACCCTGACTATGACTAACCCCGACCTTGACTATCCCCGATCTTGACTAACCCTGACTACTTGCACAAAAGAAGAATTAATAGAGAATTTGAATGTTGGTGATGAATTCAGTAACAGCGACCATCGTACGATAACTTTCACTTTAAACTTTACTAGTACCGATAACGAACCAAATAGTAGCATCGAAAAAGTCCCTAATTTCAAGAAAGCAAACTTTCATAAACTTAGAGCTATGTTTAAAGAAACTGACTGGAGCTTTTTAATTAACAATAACGACATAAATACATCTTGGAAGTTATTCGAAACCATTTACCTAAAAGCAGTGCAAGACTGCATACCATCGAAAATACGGCGTCCAGGCCATAATAATAAGCCCAAATGGTGGAATAAAGATATTTCAAACTGCCTGCTTGCTAAAAAATTTGCTAATGATAGATTAAAATCCTCACAAAATGACGAAGAACGGGTGAAATTTGTAGAGCTACGACGCAAAGCCAAAAAGTTAATTAAGCAAAGTAAAAAGACCCTAGAGTTACATATTGCGAATCAAAGTAAAACAAACCCGAAAGAATTCTATAGTTATATCAGAAAGAAAAAAGTAGTTACTTCAACTGTTGGACCGTTAGTCGATGAAAATGGAGAATACACCAAAGACGAAGTACAAATGAGTAATGCCCTCAATACCTTCTTTGCATCAGTTTTTACAACAGAAGACCTCCGTGATATCCCTACACCATCGCCGATTCAGATTGATAATTCAGATGTTCTAAGCAATATCACCGTTACAGAGAGAGAAGTATTGAATTGTTTAGATAAACTCAAGGTAAATAAAACGCCTGGACCTGATACAATCTCGCCTAGAGTTCTAAAGGAAGCTAAGGATGAGCTCTCCAAACCACTGACATTACTATTCAATAAATCCTTGCAGTCTGGAACTATGCCTGATCAGTGGAAGATAGCCAACGTAACACCGATATTCAAAAAAGGCAGCAAATCCCTACCCAGTAACTATCGTCATAAGAGACAGACTCGTAAATCACTTAGAGGAAAATAACATACTTAAAGATAGTCAACACGGCTTTCGTAAAAAACGTTCCTGTTTAACAAACCTCTTAGACTTCTTCCACGATATCCTCAACCTCTACGATGAGAGTAAAGCTGTAGATATTATATACCTTAATTTTCAAAAGGCCTTTGACAAAGTTCCCCACAAACGTTTACTGCTAAAACTAAAAGCGCATGGAATACAAGACGGTGTGTTGAAATGGATAGAAAATTGGCTCAGCGACAGAAAGCAAAGAGTAGTCATAAACGGTAAGGCATCTAAATGGACCAATGTAAGTAGCGGGGTACCCCAGGGATCGGTACTAGGACCAATTCTCTTTCTAATTTACATCAACGACATAGATGAGGGTCTCACCTGTACAATCTCAAAATTTGCTGACGATACAAAAATTGCAAATAGCGTACTCTCAAAAGATCAAGTTGACGATATGCAACACAATCTAGATAAATTGTCACTTTGGGCCCAAATTTGGCAAATGAGTTTCAATGCGGATAAATGTAAAGTACTACATATCGGATACCTAAATGAGAAAGCAAACTATTCGATGAATGGCACTCAGCTTAAGAATGTAAACAGAGAAACCGATCTGGGAGTAACAATATCGAGTAACCTAAAACCGAGTCAACAATGTTCAGAAGTTGTTAAGAAGGCAAACAAAATAATTGGCTTTATAGGCAGGTCATTTGAGCATAAATCCAAAGACGTTATCCTAACCCTTTACAATTCCTTAGTCCGCCCTCTTCTGGAATACTGCGTTCCATGCTGGTGCCCTTATTACCAAAAAGACAAACAAGCTAGAACGAGTTCAACGTAGAGTTACCAAAATGATACCTAGCCTAAAGAACAAACCATACGAAGAGCGTCTTAGAGAATTAAATCTATTTCCTTTAACCCAGCGCAGATTAAGAGGTGACTTAATTCAAGTGTTCAAAATCATCAAAGGCATCGACAATATGAACTGTAGTAAGTACCGGGTACTTCACTATCGACCAATCTAACTACACGCGGGGAAACGGTTGCAAAATTATTGGTAAATCTTTTAACTCACACTAATCTAAGAATTTCTTCTTCAATCGAGTTGTCAACTTGTGGAATGGGCTTCCCCGAGACGTTATAGACTGCAGCACCGTTGATTCATTTAAACTCCGCTTAGACAAATATCTCGCATCAAACCTGCGACTGACTGCGTTTGTAAATTACTTTATTTTATCCCCCCCTCAGTTACTAACCCATATGTCCCCTACTAACTTCCTAGTCCTGCCACGGACATTAGTTCCAGGGCAGTAGTTCCCTTTCCAATGTTCCCTTACCCACTCTAAACCACTGTTTGGACACTTGATCCTCAGTGTTTTGGAGGACAAGCAGCCTAGAAGGGTCACTAGACCTGTTGTTGCTAGATTTCCTTTGTACTCCTTTGTACTACTAGTCACTATCACCATTACTATCATCAGCACTACTACTATTATAGGCATCAATACTATTCTTACCATCATCACTCCTACTCACTACTCAGGGAATAGGTACAGAGTGGGCGGTGGGGTTCCTGAAAGGGGGGGGGGGAGGAAACGATTTTTAGGACCTAAGATCATAACTATTGCACAAATTATTATTATTTTTTTTTAATTACCGTCAAACGGTCTAGGAGGCGTTCTCGGACAGACAGACATTTCGGTTAGCATGTACAGTTGGTCAAGGATGAAAGTATACAGTTTTTCGTCTGCTATAGCCACACATAGTTTGTCATGTTGGCAGCCCTGGTAGCCATATCTCAGAACCCGCCCACCTTATACAGGGTGTTTAAAAACGTGTTCCTGGACTTAGTTGTCAGACGGAAATATGAATATATTGCTCTATAATCTTTGACGTGAATATCACTTCGGAGATATTAAACACTTAATGTTATTGATAGATATACAAGAAATGCGAGAGTGAAAACGAAAATCAAAACGTCTACCTATATACGATATTTCAGTGGAATACAGGTCCATTTTCACACGTGGTAATATGTGGCTAATAATGTAGGGTATGGTGATATCAATGTTGCAGTTGGTTTGCAGGTGTTCTGCTGATAAAAATAAAAATAATAATAAATAAATAAATAAATAAAAATCACAAGTAAAGCCTCATTATGCTTATAATATATATTTAAACAAAAAACAATTGTATTTGTATTTCTTACCTACGTAACATATATTTTAAGCTATAATTCGTAAGTGACAGTCTATCAGAACGAACCAAATAACTCGTATATAATTTACGAATCCGATTTATTGCTTGCACACCAAAGGTTAGTCCCTAACCTTAGTAACTGTCTTCTAGTCAAGGAATTTTGTCTACTGAATATTTAAAGTAACTGGTCAAGAAGAAGAATCGCATATTTCTAAATAATTAATAATAGTAATAAATATACATTATAAATATTGATAAGTTATATCCTACGATTAATATATTATTAATTACCTTAACAACAATAATAATGATCATAACATTAACAGTAAATATATATAATACACCATTGTCCATTAAGCATAATAATAATAATAATGCATTTATATTGTTAATATTTTATATAATATAAACCTAGAAATATTTAATATAATATAAACCTAGAAATATTTAATAATAACCGAAATTATTGTAATAATGATAGTAATATTATATATAATAGTAGTAGTGCATCTCCGTTACTGACCAAAGCTGTAAGTTTATGTTACAGTTCTTCACAACTGCTAAACAACTCTCCTCCTAATGGGCGTCACCAGAAAGTTATCTCTGCCAATGAAAACCCCATGTGTGTTGGGATGGTTTGGGCTAGTGGAAAGGCTGTCATGGCTGCCAACATGACAAACCATGTGTGGCTATAGCAGACGAAGAACTGTATACTTTCATCCTTGACCAACTGTAGTACCACTATGCTTACGCAGAGTTGATAACTTTATTAAATTACTCTCTCACTAAGTAAAATTAATACTGGTACTCCTTCCTGCCCCTATCCGTTTGTTATATATTTTATTGGTGTGTTAATTCAATCCTCTAAAATATATGGGTGTCTCTCAATCATTCATCTGTGTCCAATTTTGTGTGAGTGTGGACGGTGGTGAAGCTAATGATAACACACTGGGGTAATTATATGGATGTGTGGGGCTGATCTGGAGTTTTATTGTATTTATGGCTTTTGATACATTCCATGGTCAGTTTTTATTTTGGCTGTCTGTAAATTGACTCCCTTTAGCAGCTATCATCATCTCGATATCCAGTACGGTATTCGATAAATGGATGTGAAATCGTAGTCATGTACACTCGGTCAAAGAAGTATCTGCACCCCTATGCTGATGATATGATGTGTGGTGTATGTTTCATATGTGTGTGTGGTGGGGGATGCATGTTTGCTATGTGTGTGTGGAAGGGGTATGTTTGGTATGTGTGTGTGTGTCGTCTGTTTCATATGTGTGTGTGGTGGGGATGCATGTTTGCTATGTGTGTGTGGAAGGGTATGTTTGGTATGTGTGTGTGTGTGTGTGTGTGTGAAGGGGGTATATTTGGTATGTGTGTGTGTGTGTGGTGTATGCTTTGTGTGTGGTCTATGCTTGTGTGTGGTCTATGCTTGTGTGTATCAATCGTTCATCAGTGTCCAATGTTCTAGGTTTAGCGACCCCAGGGAGCCCTCATTAAGGGGAGATTTCCACTTGAGGGACTTTTTTCGTGACTCCTTTCTCCCTCATGTTTAGCCCCATTGCTTTTGAGATTTTAAGAAGTTTGCCCCATTATTTTGACGATTTTAAGAACTTTCAACCCATTTCTGTCAATTTTAAGACCTTTCGTGCCATTTAGGTGTCGATTTTATCCTGGCGAGCGATAGCGAGCCTGTAATTTAAGAGGAACCGGCTTTCAGCCGGGACATTATTTTTTCTACCGAAAAATTTACAAATTTATCTTGAAAGGGGCTCAAGGGGGTGTAATCTTAAGCTTGAAGGATATCTAGGGACCAAACTAAAAACCTCCCCTTAAGTCGGGGGGAGAGAGAGAGAGGGGGGGGGGGATTGAACCTCGGAAGGAATTGATGAAAAATGGAGGCTTGAGGAAAGAGTGTGATGAATGAGGAAGAGGAAGAAGAGGAGGTGAGGAGTAGGAGTGAGGGGAGGAGGAGGACAAAAGGAATACAAAGGAAAACAAACTGCAACAGACCTATTGGTCCTTATGGGGCAATTTGTATATCTAAAACTACTAATCTACTGACTACGAGGTAGAGACAAAGATAGCAAAGAAGAAGGCTCCTCCCCACACACTCCCTCAACTCCTCCAGTACTAATTGACAAACATAGGAAAATAAAATACCATGTGTTATGGAAAGCGGAGGAGGAGGAGGAGGAGGACAAAAGGAATACAAAGGAAAACAAACTGCAACAGACCTATTGGTCCTTACGGGGTAGATTGGATATCTAAAACTACTAATCTAGAGAAAAGGATACGGTAGCAAAGAAGAAGGCTCCTCCCCACCCACCACTCCCTCCAGCTAATGCTGGCACGGAAACAGTCGGAAAAATACCATGTAGTATGGAAAAACTGACACGGAATTTCGGATAGGACAGGGATAAAATTAAGTTGATTTGTAATCTAAACAACTCTATTACTACAATTGTGAAAGGGAACAGATGTATGAATATCAATATACATTGCGGTATGCGGTGTCACTTCACTACACGTTATTGTGAAAGAAACTATTAATTGTGGGTTATTTGCCAATTGTTTCGACAGTATTACAGTTTACAATGTTCGAGGGTAGTCTGTTCCAAATATTCACAACACAGTTGAAGAAGAAATGCTTCGCCTCGTGAGTATGAAAACGCTTGCCTATAATCTTATAACCATTGTTTCTCGTGTTTGCTTGATTGATCGTGAATAATTCGCTTACATTTAGGTTACTGAATTCCTTGAAGATTTTGAACACCTCTATTAGGTCGCCTCTCATTTTGCGTTTGACGGTAAATTGAACCCCTTAAGGGGAGGTTTTTAGTGTGTTCCCTAGACTTCAATCAAGTTTAAAATGAAGCCCCCTAAACCCCCTTTCATGGTAAATGTGTACATTTTTCGGTAGAAAAATGTCTCGGCCGGTACCTCTTAAAATACAGGCTCGCTTTCGCTCGCCAGGGAAAAGTCGACACCTAAATGGCACGAAAAGTCTTAACATTGACAGAAATCGGGCGATAGTTCTTAAAATCGCCAAACTAATGGGGCGAACGTCTTAAAATCTCAAAAGCAATGGGGCTAAGCGTGAGGGAGAAAGGTGTCCAGAAAAAAATCACTCAAGTGGAAATCTCCCCTTAAAAGCTAATTTATCGATACTTAATTTTATTTATATATATGCCTTCCTAGTTCCCTCGCTAGACATCCATCAAGCTTTGAAAAACAACCCCTACACTCCCATTCGAAATAAATATGTGCATTTTTCTACCTTGCATTTTTCGGTAGAAAAATGTGCCTGCCGAAGGCCAGTTCCTCCTAAAATTACAGGTTCGCTATCACTCGCCAGGAAAAATATGGACACCTCAATGACACGAACAGTCGTGATATTTTACAAATGAATGGGGCGAAAGGTCTTAACATTTGACAACTAATGGGGCTAAACATAAGAGAGAAGGGTGGCCAGAAAATCAACCATCTCCCCTTAATTTGGAATGGAAAAGAAGTAGACACAAAAGAGAGAGAGAGAGAGAGAGAGAGAGAGAGAGAGAGAGTTGTGTGTTAAAGTGCATCCCTGCCAACAAGCCGTGGATATGGGTGAGCCCTATGACAGATCAAAGGGTTGAGGCTCTAGCGTTCTTTGTCACCGTGTAAGCTCATCCTAAATAGATTATCCTACCCAGCTCTATCTGTCTAGCAACTGTTTAATGGCGTTCTCACTCTCTCTCTCTCTCTCTCTCTCTCTCTCTCTATATATATATATATATATATATATATATATATATATATATATATATTTATATATATAATTATATATATTATATGGTGATAGTGATGACTGAAAATGAGAGAGAGAGAGAATGTGAGTGAGTGTGAGAGAGAACGAGAGTGAGTGAGAGAGGGCTATATAGTGATGGAGGATAGGAAGGGAGGTAACATAATGAGGAAGTGTGTTGGTCTCGGGGGAGCCTTGTGTGGTGTACAACTTCTTCTTCCCCTCCTCCTCCCTTCACTACCATTATCACCATCACTACTTCACCACCAACAGCACCATTATCATCACCACCACTAGCATCCTTCTTCACTTAAAACACACACACACACTCTCTCTCTCTCTCTCTCTCTCTCTCTTTCTCTCTCCTCTCTCTCCTTCTCTTCTCTCTCTCTCTCTCTCTCTCTCTCTCTTTCTCTCTCTCTCTCCTCTTTTCTCTCTTTCTCTCTTTCTCTTTCTCCTCTCTCTCTCTCTCTCTCTCTCTCTCAAAGTAAAACAAACCCGAAAGAATTCTATAGTTATATCAGAAAGAAAAAAGTAGTTACTTCAACTGTTGGACCGTTAGTCGATGAAAATGGAGAATACACCAAAGACGAAGTACAAATGAGTAATGCCCTCAATACCTTCTTTGCATCAGTTTTTACAACCGAAGACCTCAGTGATATCCCTACACCATCGCCGATTCAGATTGATAATTCAGATGTTCTAAGCAATATCACCGTTACAGAGAGAGAAGTATTGAATTGTTTAGATAAACTCAAGGTAAATAAAACGCCTGGACCTGATACAATCTCGCCTAGAGTTCTAAAGGAAGCTAAGGATGAGCTCTCCAAACCACTGACATTGCTATTCAATGAATCCTTGCAGTCTGGGACTATGCCTGATCAGTGGAAGCTAGCCAACGTAACACCGATATTAAAAAAAGGCAGCAAAATCCCTACCCAGTAACTATCGTCCAATTAGCTTAACCTCAATTGTATGTAAAATGCTAGAAACGGTCATAAGAGACAGACTCGTAAATCACTTAGAGGCAAATAACTTACTTAAAGATACTCAACACGGCTTTCGTAAAAAACTTTCCTGTTTAACAAACCTCTTAGACTTCTTCCACGATATCCTCAACCTCTACGATGAGAGTAAAGCTGTAGATATTATATACCTTGATTTTCAAAAGGCCTTTGACAAAGTTCCCCACAAACGTTTACTGCTAAAATAAAAGCGCATGGAATACAAGACGGTGTGTTGAAATGGATAGAAAATTGGCTCAGCGACAGAAAGCAAAGAGTAGTCATAAACGGTAAGGCATCTAAATGGACCAATGTAAGTAGCGGGGTACCCCAGGGATCGGTACTAGGACCAATTCTCTTTCTAATTTACATCAACGACATAGATGAGGGTCTCACCTGTACAATCTCAAAATTTGCTGACGATACAAAAATTGTAAATAGCGTACTCTCAAAAGAACAAGTTGACGATATGCAACACAATCTAGATAAATTGTCATGTTGGGCCCAAATTTGGCAAATGAGTTTCAATGCGGATAAATGTAAAGTACTACATATCGGATACCTAAATGAGAAAGCAAACTATTTTGATGAATGGCACTCAGCTTAAGAATGTAAACAAAAGAAACCGATCTGGGAGTAACAATATCGAGTAACCTAAAACCGAGTCAACAATGTTCAGAAGTTGTTAGAAGGCAAACAAAATAATTGGCTTTATAGGCAGGTCATTTGAGCATAAATCCAAAGAAGTTATCCTAACCCTTTACAATTCCTTAGTCCGCCCTCTTCTGGAATACTGCGTTCAATCCTGGTGCCCTTATTACCAAAAAGATATAAACAAGCTAGAACGAGTTTCAACGTAGAGTTACCAAAAATGATACCTAGCCTAAAGAACAAACCATACGAAGAGCGTCTTAGAGAATTAAATTTATTTCCTTTAACCCAGCGCAGATTAAGAGGTGACTTAATTCAAGTGTTCAAAATCATCAAAGGCATCGACAATATGAACTGTAGTAAGTACTTCACTATCGACCAATCTAATTACACGCGGGGAAACGGTTGCAAAATTATTGGTAAATCTTTTAACTCACACGAATCTAAGAATTTCTTCTTCAATCGAGTTGTCAACTTGTGGAATGGGCTTCCCCGAGACGTTATAGACTGCAGCACCGTTGATTCATTTTAACTCCACTTAGACCAATATCTCGCATCAAACCCGCGACTGACTGCGTTTGTAAATGAATAACTTTATTTTATCCCCCCCTCAGTTATTAACCCATCTGTCCCCTACTAACTTCCTAATCCTGCCACGGACATTAGTTCCAGGGCAGTAATTCCCTTTCCAATGTTCCCTTACCCACTCTAAACCACTGTTTGGACACTTGATCCTCGGTGTTTTGGAGGACAAGCAGCCTAGAAGGGTCACTAGACCTGTTGTTGCTTGATTTCCTTTGTACTCCGTTGTACTACACTGACAGCCAATTATCGTCAAATGCACTTTAATTACATGTAGGCTACACAATTATTAGCAAACTTTTAATGAGGTCAAATGTGAGTTTTTTTTTTTTTTTGTAATCACGTCAAAATGTTAGGTAGCGTTAAGGGGATGTTTCCACCTGGAGGCTTTTTTTTCTGGGCCCCTTTCTCCCTCATGTTTAGCCCCATTGCTTTTGAGATTTTAAGACGTTCGCCCCATTAGTTTGGCGATTTTAAGAACCCTCGCCCCATTTCTGTCAATTTTAAGACCATTCGTGTCATTTAGGTGTCGATTTTTTCCTGGCAAGCGATAGCGAGCCTGTAATTTAAGGGGAACCGGCCTTCGGCCGGGACATTTTTCTACCGAAAAATGTACAAATTTATCTTGAAAGTCTAGGGGGTGTAATTTTAAGCTTGATAGAAACGTAGGGAACAAACTAAATACCTCCCCTTAACCCTCTCACTACCGAAGGTGCGCGTTGTTTTATATCGGCCATATACAGTATAGACGATTTTATGCAACTTAGGAAGGATCGTTGGTAGTTGAGAGTTAATTGAGAGAGTTTGTAGCCTTTTAATTACTACACGTCCGTCCTATGCTGAATAAAATCGTCTAATAAGTGCCAGAATATCATAAAAAGAGAGGCCTCGGTACTGAAGGGGATGATGGTCATTGGAGTTGTTCATTAAGGGGGTTGACCTGCTTTAAGGGGGGTGACCTGCTTTAAGGGGGGTGACCTGATTTTTTTTATTTCTGTCATTTTCTCTCTTTCTCTGGCTTGTATCCATTCGGCCCCATTCAGCCAACTATTTTAAGACGTTTATCCCCATCTAGGTGTCGATTTCTTCCTGGCGAGCGATAGCGAGCCAGCATTATATGAAGAAATCCGGCTTCGCCGGAGAAATTTTTCTATCGAAAAATTTACAAATTTAGCCTGCTGTCTAACTAAAATAAAAAATATGCTGGCTCGCTACCGCTCACCAGTAAGAAATTGACACCTGGATGGGGATAAACGTCTTAAAAAAGTAGGCTGAATGGGGCCAAATGGATACAAGCCAGAGAAAGATAGAAAAGGACCGAACCAAAACAGGTCACCCTCCTTAAAGTAGGTCGGCTTCTCTCGTAGGAATATAGGAGGTCTGGAATCCCAGCAGAGTTATTATTCTACAGATATTTTCACAGCAATTGTTCCGAGGAACTTGCTTCAATTGTGCCGCCTCTCCACATCTTTCCTCGTAGAACTAGGGCAGCTGAGAGTGCCCATGAATTTACACTTTCTCCTCCACAATGCAGAACTTCTGCTTATCAGAATTCATTTATCCCCAGAGCTGCTACTCTTTGGAATTCACTTCCCTCGAATTGCTTTCCACAAACTTACAATCTACAAATGTTTAAATCCAGTTGTTACAAACATTTTATGAATGGAGGATGCCTTTAGGCACATGGACCTTTTTGTTTTATCTGTGTTTTTCTTTCCTCCGTTCATTGTCTCAAAAAAAAAAAAAAAAAAAAAAAAAAAAAAAGTAATCACGGCATTTTAGGGGGGGGGGGGGGGGGGGGGGGGGGAGAACAAGCGCCTATCTCTCCCATTTAATCATCATGTCACAGAAATAATTAATGATATGCACCAATACTCTAGGGCACCGATATGATGTTCTTTTGTTAGATGTGTATTTTAGGGGGCACTGAAGCCATAATTATGTATCATTCATCTTGTTTTACTTTGACAGTAGG